>SJYX01009148.1:0-37395 GCA_006410675.1 Oreotragus oreotragus | reverse complement strand
TTTTTTTTTTTTTTTTTTTTTTGTCTTTTGTCTTCTTCTTTTGGGCCTCCTATGATTCAAATGTTGTGGTGTTTAACATTGTCCCAGAGGTCTATGAGGTTGCCCTCATTTCTTTTAATTCTTTTTTCTTTTTTCCTCTCTGTTTCTTTTATTTGCACCTTTCTATCTTCTACCTCACTCATCCTATCTTCTGCATCCGTTATTCTACTCTTGGTTCCCTCCAAAATGTTTTTGATCTCATTTATTGCATTATTCATTATATATCAACTCTTTTTTATTTATTCTAGGTCCTTGTTAAACCTTTGTTACATCATCTCGATCCTTGTCTCCAGGCTATTTATGTGTAACTACTTTGTTTTCAAGATTTTGGATCATTTTCACTATCTTTATTGAGAATTCTCTATCAGGTAGACTGCCTGTCTCTTCCTCTTTTGTTTGGTTTGCTGCTACTGCTAAGTCACTTCAGTCATGTCCAACTCTGTGTGACCCCATAGACAGCAGCCCACCAGGCTCCCCCATCCCTGAGATTCTCCAGGCAAGAATACTGGAGTGGGTTGCCATTTCCTTCTCCAATGCATGAAAAAGAAAAGTGAAAGTGAAGTCGCTCAGTCTGTCCAACTGTTAGCGACCCCATGGACTGCAGCCCACCAGGCTACTCCGTCCATTGGATTTTCCAGGCAAGAGTACTGGGGTGGGGTGCCATTGCCTTAATGTTAGTTATTATTAATTGTTCATTTTCTTGTTAGGACAAATTATTTTATTTCAGGGCTGGAATTGGAATTGATCATACTAAAAGGCACAACAAGGCATTTCATGTTTGTTTTCCATACATTTTGGGGAAGAGTATTATCTTTATTCTGCAAGGGAGTTCAAGAATTTCTTTATGTATTTACTTTTTCCCCCACAAATATAGAATTATAGAACTATTGAATATTAGAGCTTGATGAGATGTTTGAAATCATCAAAACTGGTAATTTTCTTCTCTTTCCTTTTTTGACAATATTTTAGTTTTTTAATGCACATTTTTACCCAGCTTTATTGAATTATAATAGAAAAAGATTGTATATCTTAAAGATAAATGGGATGATTTAATTCATGTACATATTATGAAATGATTACAACCACATCAAGCTAATTAACACATCCATACTCTCACATAATCTCACACCATTTTGTGTGTGTGGTGACAACAATTAAAGGCTACTCTCTTAGCAAATTTCAAGTATCCAGTATATAAAATTGTTTTTCAACAAGACATTTTAATTTTTTGCTTCATTTTAAAAACTAAGACAGTAAACCAGTTTTGATTCCTAAGAATCAAACTCTTATTTGTACTCTTATTTTTAATTCACTGAGTTTTATCACAATCAATTATTTTATGTTAATGACTTGATTTCTTGTCCACATCATAATTTACTTCCTTGAACAATAAAAATTGTGTAAATTTAAGGTGTACAACATGTTTGGTTTGGTGGACATTTATCCTGTTCCTTTACCTGCGGGGTATTTTTCTTCTTTTTCATCGTTTTTATTTTTTTTTTTATTTTTTTTTTTTTATTTTTTTTTTTTTATTTTTTCATCGTTTTTATATTGCTGTGTTTGGGCTGGCCTTTCTGAATTATCGAACTTTGTTGTTTCTCTTTATTGTGTAGGTTTCTCACTGTGGGTGGGATTTGACGGGTGGCTTGTCAAGGTTTTCCGGTTAGAGAAGCTTGTGTCTGTGTTCTGGTGGGTGGAGCTGGATTTCTTCTCTCTGCAGTGCAATGAAGTGTCCAGTAATGAGTTATGAGATGTGAGTGGGTTTGGTGTGACTTTGGGCAGCCTATAAATTGAATGTCAGGGTTATGTTCCTGTGTTGCTGTAGAATTTGTGTGGTATATCTTGCATGCACTCTCTAGGTTTAAGCCACTCAGATTCAGTTTCAGGTTCTTGGGTATTCCACAAAGGCACAGACTTGGTTGGGCCTGCGTTTTGTGCCCGTCACAGGTCCAAGCAGCTCAGGTGACCAGGTTCTTGGCAAGCACAGTAGCCCTGAGTTGAAGTCTGTGTCTTATCACCTCCTCTGTCCCAGCTGCTCAGTTTTCTGTGTGTACAATGGGCATGCCTTCTCAGGTGTGCAGTGTGTCTCTTCTGGGGAGCTGATTCCTGGCTGTGACCCTCCCGGTGGCTGTCAACCATCCAGAATTCCAAGAAGTCTTGGTTAGCAATGAAGTCTGCTTGCGGTCTGTTATAGGATGCCTCTATGGGGCTGCAGTTGCCCCCTTCCACCTCTGGCTGCCCTCGCCTGCCTTTCTCTGGCAGGGGATGGGCTGGTCTGCAGCTGGCTAGCTCTGCTCAGTCCTTTGTTCTTTGAGCAGGCCTGGCAGTGTCTTAGGTTAGGGCTTTTCGGGGGATAGCTATCCCACAGTCTGGGTTGATATCTCAAGTTAGTTTCCTCAGATTGCCCTCGGGGCATTTTTGCCTGGTCCTCACCCTAAGCAGTGCAGCCTGTGCCTCCTTGTCCAGGCCCTGCTTGCTATTTGGTGATGCGAGTGTCTGGGCTGCTGCTCCACGGGGAGTTGCTGTTAGGCACGTAATCTGTGGGTTTTAATTATTTATTTATTTTCACTCCTGGTTATTTTACCCTCTGAAATTCCAAGGCTCATCAGAGACCCACCGAAGAGAGTGTTTCCTGATGTTGGAAACTTCTCCCTTTTTTAAAGAATCCCTTCCTGGGGTGGATCTCCATCCCTATCTCTTTTGTCTCTCTTTTTTTCTTTTATATTTTATCCTACCTCCTTTCAAAGACAATGGGCTGCCTTTCTAGGTGCCTGATATCTTCTACCAACATTCAAAAGTTGGTTTGTGGAATTTGCTTGGCGTTCAAATATTCTTTCAATGAATTTGTGGGGGAGAAAGTGATCTCCCCATCCTATTCCTTCTCCATCTTAGGACCCCCCTCCACTGCTTATTATTAAGAGTTTGACCACAAAATAATATTGTATGAATCAGGCAATTGTATCATCGAAAACAAGTATAATATTAATTTGAAGGTGTAATATTAACAGTGGCAGAAGGAAAGATTTTAGACTGCTATGGGACATAAAATTCTACTTGTTATTTACAGTGAAAGCCAACTCTAATTTGGGGAAGGAATAGAGCCTAAATGTTGGACCGAGATATTATTTGTAGTCATGCAAATAGCCCCATGTTTTGTTTTACTTCAGTCACTAGCTTTATATCCTGGGGAAGATCTTTTTATTCTCTTTAGACCTCAGTTTTCAATGTGCACTGTTATCTCTCAAGTTCTTCCTAAGTTCTTTATCCATTAGTTCGCTTCTGTAAAACACCATACTAACGTAATGCATGATTACTGGTGGAATTATAAGACAAACAGTAATGCCAGCATTATAACCAATAATAGAGCACACAAAGTTTATTGACCATCTAAAAAAAAATTCCTGATTTCCACATTTGTTTTACCTTAAAAGAAACTGTACCTTTTAATTAAAAAAATTTTTTTAGTTAACCCTTCATATGTACTATGGAGAAGGCAATGGCACCCCACTCCAGTACTCTTGCCTGGAAAATCCCATCGATGGAGGAGCCTGGTGGGCTGCAGTCCTGGGGTTGCGAAGAGTCAGACATGACTGAGTGATTTCACTTTCACTTTTCACTTTCATGCATTGGAGAAGGAAATGGCAACCCACTCCAGTGTTCTTGCCTGGAGAATTCCAGGGATGGGGGAGCCTGGTGGGCTGCCATCTATGGGGTCGCACAGAGTCGGGCACGACTGAAGTGACTTAGCAACAGCAGCAGCAGCATATGTACTGTATCTTATATACCTGTCACAGGAGACAGAGATATTCAGGAGCAGCCAATAAATCTTAAGGTAATTGAAGGAAGAACACTTAGATACTTTCCCATTCTCCTTCCTGAACTATGGTACAAAATCCAAGTCAGTGCCACATTGACATAGTTTTTCTATTTGCTATCAGTTATAAATGCTGGGATTACCTGAGTATTTTCTCAGGAAGCCATAATGTAATCTTGAACCTAATACTCCAACAACCATGCACTAATTAAAACTGCAGTTATATTTTTGCTCTAACAAATTGACTTAATAAACATTATCAAAAACTATTTACCCTTCCCCAGAACAATTTATACTCACTAATGCAATTTCCTATTAAAACTGCTGCCAGTTAAATTAAAAACTCTTGAAATAGCAAGTGGGAAATTAATTCAACAGTTTAATCTGGGCTTAATAACAGTTGCAAGCTCAGAAAAAGATTGTTACAGCAGGGAGTTAATTAACAGTTTATTCCCCATTTGATAAAAGTAATCCACTCTAATTCCAGTGTAATTTACCTCAGTGTAATATAAAAGCACAAGCTGCTTCTGGTGCTGGTAATTACTAGCTTTGTCCTATGGCCACATTGACAATAAAAGTCAGCAGTCTTTTAATAATAAGAGGCTGTCTGCTAAATGCCCATAATGAAAGACATAATGTGAAATCTTCCAACAACAGCAACCATGTATATTCCCACACAACCAGGGGTTGCATTTTAGATTTAAGCTTCATTTAATTGTTCCTCTAGTTTTAGAAAACAGGTGTGCCATGTGAAAAGTAATCATTTTATTGACTTTATATAGGGAAGAATAGGGAAAACAGGTGATAAATCCATCCCATTCATTCCATTACTAATGCCACTGACTTAGTACAACTATTATCTCTCTTTACTTATTTGCCTAACACCAACACCAATCCACCCTCAGTGTACACACAAATCTTATCTTGTAGCCATCTTGTATATAAACTTTCGTTGCTACCTATTGTCCAGAAGATGAAGTTGAAATTTCCTAGCATGACCTAAGAATTCTCTCATATTCTGGCCCTTAATTTACTGTTTAAAACTTAATTATCAACTTGGAAGATAAATGAAGAAGATAAATTCTGCTGCCTACAGTTCCTTTTCCTGATTTATCAACCATTTCCTTGCATATCTATCATCACCTCTGTGAGGTTTTCTTTGACACTCCTCAAATTTCATCACCTTTTTTTTTTCCTATTCTATTTCAACACTTTCAGTTCAGTTCAGTTGCTCAGTCATGTCTGACTCTTTGCAACCCCATGAATCGCAGCACGCCAGGCCTCCCTGTCCATCACCAACTCCCGGAGTTCATTCACTCAGACTCACATCCATCGAGCCAATGATGCTATCCAGCCATCTCATCCTCTGTCGTCCCCTTCTCCTCCTGCCGCCAATCCCTCCCAGCATCCGAGTCTTTTCCAATGAGTCAACCCTTCGCATGAGGTAGCCAAAGTACTGGAGTTTCAGCTTTAGCATCATTCCTTCCAAAGAAATCCCAGGGCTGATCTTCAGAATGGACTGGTTGGATCTCCTTGCAGTCCAAGGGACTCTCAAGAGTCTTCTCCAACACCACAGTTCAAAAGCATCAATTCTTTGGCATTCAGCCTTCTTCACAGTCCAACTCTCACATCCATACATGACCACAGGAAAAACCATAGCCTTGACTAGACGGACCTTAGTTGGCAAAGTAATGTCTCTGCTTTTGAATATACTATCCAGGTTGGTCATAACTTTTCTTCCAAGGAGTAAGCGTCTTTTCATTTCATGGCTGCAGTCACCATCTGCAGTGATTTTGGAGCCCCCCAAAATAAAGTCTGACAATGTTTCCACTGTTTCCCCATCTATTTCCCATGAAGTGATGGGACCGGATGCCATGATTTTCGTTTTCTGAATGTTGAGCTTTAAGCCAATTTTTTCACTCTCCTCTTTCACTTTCATCACTTTAGACTGTTCTATTATTTCACTTACTTCACTGCATTTTATTTCTGTTAGCATGTTTGCCTCAAACCACTGAACTAACAGTTTACAAAGTGTGGTTCTGGGACCAACAATATCTGCATCATCTGGAAACTTGTTAATAATGCAAATTCTCAGCCTTCATCCCATAGTTAATGCATCAGAAACTCCAGGGTTGGGGTTTTGCAATCTGTTTTAACAAGCCATGCAGGTGATTCTGATGGATTTTGAGAAGCGTTTAGATTGTGAGCACCTTGCGAGCATAGTGACAACTTACTCACTTGAAAAATCTTCATTGCATGGCCAATAATAGCACATAGTAAGTAAAAATATTCTTTTTTCAATGAATGTGTTATGGGAAGATATAATAAATTGTATGCAAAAATGGCAAATCTTAGAGAAGCTATGAAAAATCAAGTGACTTCCAAATCTCCCCTTTATCAAAATAAAGTGAAAAATCTGTCTCACTATTTGTGTAGATTCTGTATTTTAAATAGTGAAATCATGGTCATAAATGATCAATATGTCAATTCTTTCTGTGAAACAAAAATGAATCCCACAAAAATATGTTTGTATGATTACTGATATTCTCAGAAGTTTTATATTGTTTATTTTTGGAAGTAAAGTTTTGAGTAAAAACAAAAACATTGACCATGTAATGCAGCCAACATAGTCTATTTTAAATATTAAAATTAACATTCTTTAGTTAAACTCATAACTTTCTGCTAACACCTGAGCATTGCATGGTATAACATATGTTGTATGTTCCTGGTATTTTGACTGTGGTTATTGAGGTTCTATAAAATTGATTTGTTATCAAGTGAATACATTAATACAGATAAGTAATATATAGATAAATGGGACCAGAAAAAATATAGACATTATCAAACTACATTGAAGTCATTGAAAAGTTCATTTTATCTCTTAAATTGCATTAATCTCAACTATAAAATAAATAATGCATGTTAACAATGGTTAAGTGTTCTTTATTCCTCTCTATTAGCTTTAAAATTTGTTTACATCAATAACATGAATCTACTTTGGTAGCTTCCTTCTAAACTGTTAACACATTTCTTAGGAATATAATGTATTTTAGAAGGAGCTCTTTCAGATAGAAAAATCAAACAAACTCAAATGATATTATAATATAACCTTTTTGTCTTTCCATTTAGAGAATGTATGTGCTTTTCAGAAGCAAAAAAATAAGCCTTGGAAGATTAAACAGTATTTAGCAATTGTGTGGGGAAGGCAATGGCACCCCACCCCAGTACTCTTGCCTGGAAAATCCCATGGACGGAGGAGCCTGGTGGGCTGCAGTCCATGGGGTCGCTAACAGTTGGACAGACTGAGCGACTTCACTTTCACTTTTCTTTTTCATGCATTGGAGAAGGAAATGGCAACCCACTCCAGTATTCTTGCCTGGAGAATCCCAGGGACGGTGGAGCCTGGTGGGCTGCCCTCTATGGGGTCACACAGAGTCGGACACGACTGAAGTGACTTAGCAGCAGCAGCAGCAATTGTGTAGGCACATCATAAATCATATTCATCATGTACATGCAGATAAAAGGAGTTATTTGTGGGATATGAATTTATGTGTATGCCAGTACCATGTGGTTATATTTATTGTGGCTTTTAAAAATAGACAAATTTTTATATATACATTAATATCTTCATCATCATACTGTCATAATAAAACCTTTATGTGTTTCAAATTACTTTGATATTCAATTTCTTATTTCATCCTCACAGTATCCTATAAGGTAGTTGAAACAGGTATTATTCTTATTTTATAGATGAAGAAATCAAGACTCAGATAACTAAAATGACAAAACTAGCCATAGAACCTAAGTTGCCTGAATGCTAGCCAAGTGCTTCTTCCACTTTATTATACTTCTCCCATACCTGTACAGATTCAGTTCTGTTCACCTAAAATGTATAGACTGACTACTGTCCGTCAGATTTGTATGATACATTCCAGTGTCTTGTAGGGTATTCAGTAAAAAGCAAACAAGTCTAGGTTGGAGTTATAATAAAAAGAGATGTATTACTTTAAGCCAAGTAATATTGATGAATGTGTAATTAATGAAATGTACTTTGGAGAGGAAGAAGTGGGAGATTGTAAAGATAGATTAAGGTTGGTTATGATAAATGTCCTGTTCCAAAGTGATGCTTGAACTTTATAGGAAGCCAATGAATCTCTTATGAATAGAAGATGGTGAAATAAAAATTTTATCATTTATCTGGCAGTTATAAGTAATTTTATTGAAACAGAGAGGTAGGTGGGAAGAGTGTCTAGAGTTTGGGCTCAATTAGAGGTTGCCATGATCCCTGCCTTTTCCCCCTGTTTATAAGATCCTGATGATTCCTATTACTCAGCCATTAAAAAGAATACATTTGAATCAGTTTTAATGAGGTGGGTGAAACTGGAGCCTATTATACAGAGTGAAGTAAGCCAGAAAGAAAAATACCAATACAGTATACTAACACATATATATGGAATTTAAAAAGATGGTAACGACAACCCTGTATGCGAGACAGCAAAAGAGACACAGATGTATAGAACAGTCTTTTGGACTTAAAGTTCTGCTAATGTATTCATGCATTAAATACTTATAATATCAATTCATTACAAAGAATATTTTGTAATGCTATTGAAATGTAGATGTGAGGAGAAATGGTGTCCAATTTGTTAAGGCTCTAGCAGCTGAAATATCAAATATTTCAATTATATGTCAGTCTAAAGATAAAAGACTTTTACTAGTCACAATTGTTATAGTAATTTTAACATTAAGTATTATTTTAAATACAAATCAACTTATTTCAGTCTTCGATATATGTATTTATGGAGTCTTCAAATGACTAGTTTTCTTATTGAAAAAATTGGAACAAAAGCCGTTTTTTTTTGTTTGTTTTGTTTTTTTTTGTTTGTTTTTTACTCAGTGACTGCTTTATGTAGGTTGCAGATTTTAACTCTGATAATGGAAACATAACAATGATTATTTGAAAGATAATTTTTCAGGCTTATTCAGTCTAATATCCATAGAACTAAAGTGGTTGAATTTAGCTTTATTCAGATCTTTATTGATTGATGTATTTCATTTCCCTTTGCCCCACCTCCACCATTTGGCACTAAAGATAAAATCATTCCAGTCAACTGTTAACTGTTCCTTTATGGTCATAACTTTTAAAATGGAAAATCTAGTTACCTTTAAATTTGTACATAGACAAAGGATATGAAATTGAATGGCCTCTTCTTATCAATCAAGTAACTGCTGAGACTATCACTTGTGCTTGGCTCCCTGTCACTTTCTGAATTAGAGTTGGCTAATTGTTTTGAAATATGGAGAATAATTCTTCCTTCTCCATGGGCCACATAGATAGCAGCCTTTCCTAGCTGGCTCACCATCATTCTCATAAAAAAGGCATCAGAAAAGATGACCAATAAATGTTAATGGTATGCTTTCTGTCTTTTACATCCTTCCCTCTACTAGAGTTTATTCACCTTGAAGAGTGGGAAAAAACTCCTCAGTGATTCCTTGACCTATTAGTCTGTTTTTCTTTTGAAAATGGAATGCCAAACATTGTAATATCTGAGTTTCAAAAGTATTTTAATTTGAGCCTTGTATCCTTAGGATGTTTAAATTTCAGTTTGTTCCAGAGAAGAGTCAGAAAACTCTTTTGCTATTTTCTCCACTGTGCCTTCTGATTTGTGATTGAGACAGACTATGAAAGTGCTAGGGTATAGGACTGAGGAGTGGGGACAGTCAGGAGAGGAAAAAATGGCACTGAATAATCTTTTGACAAGAAAATTAAATAAAAGAAGGGAGAGAAAAGAGAATATATTAATCCACTATATATTTTTCAAGACAAGTAGATTTGCAGGGACCTCCAATTCTGGGTAGCTGTCAATTTTCAGTACAGAGAGTCCTCAATCTTTTTGATTGACATCCACCATTTTCGAGGTTAGTGTGACATAGGATCTGTGGGTCTCTCTTTTAATAAGGTTCAGAAGCTTAAAATCTGTTATAAAGAGGCTATTGTATATGATATTTCATTTGACTTTTGTTTCCCCTTCTAAAATCATTTGCTAATCTATTAATTTGGAAACTCAAGCTCCTTTTTACAGTAATGTATCTTTGTGGTGATCCTTTTCTTAAAAAAATATCCACTGAGTAAAGTCTTCTGATGGATTATGGGAAGCTGTCATCTAGAAATCCCTTTTTATTTTTTTTAATGCATTATGACATGTAGATATTTATAGACAGCTTGCACCTGCTAAAGAGAAGTGGCACATTGAGAAAATTACTAGAATAATTAAATAAAACACAATATCCTAAACTTTAAGGGTGATAATCTGTAAGCCTTTGACAAAAGTAAATTTTCAGGGGCATGGATTATTTTGATAAGTGCTTGATAAACAGTATAACTCTTCCACACATCTCAAATAATGCCCCACATTTTATATACATATATATGGTGTAGTTTTAATTCATTTAATTCATGGAACTAAGAAAAATACATTTTTGTTTTATTATTTTAATAGTTAAAAAACAGAATGGAAGGCAGCTATCTTTACCACTGTAACAACAATGCTAAAGAGCAGAATGGAAATAATAGAACTTTGGAGTTAGATAAAGCTTGATTCAAAGTTATGCCTTATCACTCATTCACTATATGATCTGACAAATCTAATCAGTTTATTTCACTCTCACTTTTCTCATTTTTATTATTAGTGTTATAATCCTTGCATTTTCACAGAGTTGTTTTGAAGATTAAATAAGATAATATATATAATGTTCCTAAATGGTGCTTGATGTATAGTAGTGGGTGTTCAATAATAGCTTTTATTTTTTTTTTCTTTTATATTGGCATTGTCCAATGATGAGCTACAAAGTAACAATAAACCCATTCCAGTTCTGAAAAATGTACAATCAAGTGTACTCAAAAATATCATTTACTATTTACAAATTTGTGGTAGCTTCAATGGTGCTTTTCTTTGAAGAGTATTTCATAGGAAAATTTTGGATTTTGAGCTCTCTTTTACATTTTTGAAGATATATAATGTTTATCATATGATAGTGGCACTTGTAGATGAAGAAAACATATTTGCAGCTATTATTGAATTACCAGCTAAAAAAAGCAGGAATCTGTTTTACTAAACTTTGCTAAATGTCAAAGTAATACCAAGCTATTAAATCCTCAAGAAAAAAGCTAATTCATTTCAGTCATAATATCACCTAAAGCTGAAGTATTATAGAAAAGATAAACAATGCCAAATGGATTTGACTGAGATCAAAAACAAAACCTATTTCTTTTCTTTCATCTTCAGTGTTCCATTTCCTGGGAGTATGACCTTAGTCAAACATCTATTAAAGTTAGCTTTTGATCTCAACCCCTTTTTAGAGTAAAAAAAAAAATGCCAATCTTTAAAATTTTCTTCTAGAGAGGATCACACTATTGTGTTTAATGTTCCAGTAGTGTGTGAGTAAATAGGATTCTCTGATATATGTGATAGAAGACTGGTTAAATGGGACAATCATTTTTGTGTCAGAGACAAGAATCAAAAGGAAGTGTTTTTAAGAAACTATTAACAGGAAAAAATCCCTCCAGGTCAGTGGAAGCATGTTAACTGGTCAGTTTGCTGACTTTTTTAGGTCCTTTGATGAAGATGCCTTGTAATTTGATAACTGATAGCTGTTCATTTGTAATATAATTTCCTCCTCATTAGTCATAGCTACTCCATGACTAATCAAGGGAAAACAATTTTTCTCCATAGATATTTTTTTAGTAAAAACTTCGTTTAAAAAATATCTTAAACCCACTAGGAAGGATTATATATTTTTCATTCTTTATTTCATATTTTAAGTAAACTATAGGGGAATTTCCATGATACATAAAAGAAAAAAGAGACACGAGAATACATTGTGATTAGCTGAGTTAAATAGAAAAAGTGGTGTTTGAGGTCAATGTACATATGTGTGTATGTGAGTACTGTTTACCCATCTATATGACTACATTCTGAGTATCAAAGATCTTTATAATGCTTTTAATAAACCTTTTTCTATAGAATGGTAAATTCACTAGACACATATTTATCAAGTACTGCCTACTGCAAGACAGCATTCTGTATCCTGCTATGAGTACAAAACTAAAACATCACAACCTTTTAGGTTGGGAAAATTTAGTTTTAGTTATAGGTAGGAAAATGAGGGCTCCTTATAGACATACTCATAATAGGGCAGAAAGTAATAAGTATGTTCATATGAATGTGTCTATGTAAAGTACTGTGGGAACCTACAAAGAAGAGATTTCCAGTAGTAGGAATTATGGCTTTTTGGAATGACATTAAATTGTGCTTTAAAGATTGTTTAGGCTGCAGTTGTCAAGACAGGAATAAAAGCATTCCAGAGAAAATATATAATCTACAAAGATGTGAAGACAAGCTAGTACTGAATTTGTATGGGCAACAGAGTGTTCAATCTGATTATAATATGTGGTATATAATGGAAAAAAGTGGAGCTTTACCTGTAGGGATGGGTGGGAACACACTGTGGGAAGTTGTAACTACCAGTTCTGGACTTTATTCTATAGGCAATAGTGAATTTCTAAACATTTTTTGGTGTGAGTGAGGAAAGTAAAAATAATGCTATTAAAATGTTACTGAGAAATAAGTATTGGATATACTGCAGGGGAAGAATTAGAGGATGGGGTATCACTTAGGAATTTCTTTAGGTAGTCAGGCTGAGAAGGAATGTAGAACTAGAAAAATGTGAGTTGTGAAATTCTTAGTTCATTTTATGGACTCGATACACCTTTTAGATTCATAATGTATGAGTTTGTAGTAATGCTGATTAAATTCTGATGTGTTTGAAAGTTTGGGTAGCAGAAATTCTAACTAAAATATCTGATTATTTTATACAGAATATTTTAGAATTTTTATACCCTCAATTCAATTGCAACCAGCCAGAGGAAACTTTTTTGATATGTCAGTCTTTCTAAGATGTATGGCAATTGTCAAAAAAAAATACAGTACATGTAACTAAACTAAGATTCTTTTTCTTATTTTTTTAAAAAGTAGAGAGTAATAACTTGTTAAAAGATGTCTGATTTGGAAGAGTTGAAGGGGCTTCATTACTGGCATCACTAAAGAATGATGGTACAGAGTGGTGGTACAGATCACATTGAAATGATACTAGAGAAAGCTGTGATTTATGCCACTCTGTTTCTACAAATTACTACAGTATGAAAACACAGTCTTCCATCAATATCAAAGATATAGGAGGATAACAAAGAAAAAGGAACAAATAAATTGAAATGAAAGGGAATAAATAGAACATAGTTTAGAGAACTGGAATCTGGGATGATGTTTCTGTTCTTTTTTTATTGGTTCTAGACATAGTATCTTATTCACAGGAAGAAAAGCTGTGGAAATTCACTGGCCCCCAAAAGATGGAGCTCCTTGTCTCATCATCAAGATGATATAGTATGCAGATGACACCACCCTTATGGCAGAAGGTGAAGAGGAACTAAAAAGCCTCTTGATGAAAGTGAAGAGTGAAAAAGTTGGCTTAAAGCTCAACATTCAGAAAACGAAGACCATGGCATCTGGTCCCATCACTTCATGGGAAATAGATGGGGAAACAGTGGAAACAGTGTCAGACTTTATTTTGGGGGGCTCCAAAATCACTGCAGATGGTGATTGTAGCCATGAAATGAAAAGATGCTTACTCCTTGGAAGAAAAGTTATGACCAACCTAGATAGCATATTCAAAAGTAGAAACATTACTTTGCCAACTAAGATCCGTCTAGTCAAGGCTGTGGTTTTTCCTGTGGTCATGTATGGATGTGAGAGTTGGACTGTGAAGAAGGCTGAGCACCAAAGAATTGATGCTTTTGAACTGTGGTGTTGGAGAAGACTCTTGAGAGTCCCTTGGACTACAAGGAGATCCAACCAGTCCATTCTGAAGGAGATCAGCCCTGGGATTTCTTTGGAAGGAATGATGCTAAAGCTGAACCTCCAGTAACTTTGGCCACCTCATGCGAAGAGTTGACTCATTGGAAAAGACTCTGATGCTGGGAGGGATTGGGGGCAGGAGGAGAAGGGGACAAGGGAGGACAGAGGATGAGATGGCTGAATGGCATCACTGACTCGATAGACGTGAGTCTGAGTGAACTCCGGGAGTTGGTGATGGACAGGGAGGCGTGCTGCGATTCATGGGGTCACAAAGAGTAGGACGCGACTGAGTGACTGAACTGAACTGNAGGACAGAGGATGAGATGGCTGAATGGCATCACTGACTCGATAGACGTGAGTCTGAGTGAACTCCGGGAGTTGGTGATGGACAGGGAGGCGTGCTGCGATTCATGGGGTCACAAAGAGTAGGACGCGACTGAGTGACTGAACTGAACTGAACTAGAGAATCATGCAAAATTACTATTGTTCAGCAACTAAATTAGACCTTTTCCTGCCTCCTGGCCCTGTCCCTTCAAATACACATTTTATTATTTTGCAGTCATTTACTGGGCACTACCAAGTACCCACTACTATGGCAAGCACCAAGGAATGTAAGAAAGTTAAGAATAATATAAAAAATAATAATTTCTTCAAGAGATTACAGCCTATATAGGGGCAACATGATTAACATATAATTATAATTATATATACACAGGACAGGGAGGCCTGGCGTGCTGCGATTCATGGGGTCATAAAGAGTCAGACACGACTGAGTGACTGAACCGAACTGAACTGTCCCTGAAAAGTCCAGGTTTCTGGTAGGGTGGGGCCCTTCATCTCAGTGATGTCATCTAGGACCCAGGTCTTCCTTCTTTTCTCTATCAATTTTGTTTTACTTAGAGGCTATGTTATCCTAAGTCATGCTCATTTTGTGGGCCCCTGGTGGCTCTAACTCCAGGGCTTCTAGTTTAAATACAGGAGGGATGGGAAAGCTTCATCTTGCAACTCCAGCAAAAGTCCTGGGGGCCCTCTGAATGAACTGGCTCAGTCAGTCATGGTGATGAGGGATAAATGTGTTGATGGCTTAGCCCAGGCCACGTATTCCCATCTTCCCACCAAGATGGAATCAGCCTTTTAGGAATCACACGGATCCCCAAACAGAAACTGAGGGCCTGCTGGAGAGCGGGGCATGGTGGATGGATGGTTATACTATTCAACAAGAAGGAAGAACACTCTAACCAATAAGGGTTTCTCACTGCAAGCAAACAGAATTTGGGAAATCCCCTGTCTGATCTTCCTAATTTATGTGACTAGAGCTGAGGTTAGGCTCAAGCTCATGTGATTAAGTTGAATTCATCTTGTCATTTGGGGGAGGGGCGCAAATTTGGGTTTTCCTGTGAGGTGGAAGAATTCTCTAAAAGAATTTAGGAGAGCAAGAAAAAAAAAAAAAAAAAACCTGATCTTATGGATGGAAAGATGGNGTTGAATTCATCTTGTCATTTGGGGGAGGGGCGCAAATTTGGGTTTTCCTGTGAGGTGGAAGAATTCTCTAAAAGAATTTAGGAGAGCAAGAAAAAAAAAAAAAAAAAAGCTGATCTTATGGATGGAAAGATGGCAATTTTCTCTTTCTTCCCATTGATATAACTCACTGGAGTTTGAAAAGAGGTCACTTCACTCCTGTACTGGGTCCACCAGTACATCTTCATCTCCAGGGCTTATTGCCCAAGTAAGGTAGTGTAAGGAGAAGATCCAGGGGGTAACCTGTGGCCGAGAACAAGCTCTGTTGTTCAGAGCTGATCACGTCGAGGCAGAACTCCTGGTTGCCTGCAGAGGCTCAGCTCACTCTGACAACTGGCTCCTCTTCTTGCTCTTCCTCATCTCTATGTTTATTAACTCAGGATTCAACCCCAAGTAGAATGCTCTTAATTTGACCCCCATAATTCTATAACACAGAGGATGAGTTGCTGCAGGTAAGTACTGGGAGACACTGCAAATTTCTAAGCTAAATATCAAGTCAACATATGTGCCAGAAAGTGTAATTCATTCTCCAGGATCTTGTGTCCTGTCTTAGGCACAACAGAAGGGAAGCGCACTCATTTCCTAATACCTCTGCATACAAAAAGAATACAAGTAATTTTCACACCCACAGCTGGTTCCTCAGTACGGCACTGTCCTTTGGAGTACTGCTAACCATGAAAGGCTCACGGAATGAAATAAGAACATGTACCATGCATGGTCTAGTCCTGCCTGCCTTGCCATCTCCTTTATGTGCTGGTTTCCCCTTGTTGCCTTCTGCTTTAGCCACACTGGCCTGTAAGTTATTGAAATATCCCAAAGTCTTTCTTCCCTTAGGGTCTTGGGCTGCCTGGGTTCAGGTTCTGCCCTTCTACTTACTTACTTCCCTGGTGGCTCAGATGGTAAAGCGTCTGTCTACAATGCAGGAGACTCGGGTTGGGAAGATCCCCTGGAGAAGGAAATGGCAATCCACTCCAGGACTATTGCCTGGAAAATCCCATGGACAGAAGAGCCTAGTAGGCTACAGTCCATGGGGTCGCAAAGAGTCGGACACGACTGAGCGACTTCACTTCACTTCACCCTTTTCATGCTTCATTTGCCTCATCTGTGATGTTGGGCTAACAGCCACTCTGCTTCATAGGATTGTGTTAGGATTAAAGGAAATAATATATGTAAACTTCTTAGAATGTTCTTGCTTCCCAATAATTAAAAAATGTTAGCCTTTCCTCTGCTTTCCATTTCCTATTTCTCGTCTCTCCCCCATCTCCTCTCCTCCTTTTGCCCAAATTAGGCATTTCAATGTCTCAGTTGTTATGTACACTATCGCTTCTTCAGAGGGCTTCCCAGATGGCTCTGGGGAAGGTAAAGAATAGTAGGTACAGAATCCACCTGCAGTGCAGGAGACACAGGAGACTCAGGTTCAATTGATCCCTGGGTTGGGGAGATCCACTGCAGAAGGGCATGGTAACCCACTCCAGTATTCTTGCCTGGGAAATACAATGGGCAGAGGAGCTTCGTGGGCCGTAGTCTATGGGGTGGCAAAGAGTCAGATGTAACTGAGGACGCATGCACTACTTTGGAGGTCTTTTCTGACCATCCTACCTAAAGAAATTGCTTCCTTATTTCTCTGTTTCCTTCACTGCACCTGTCTCCATTTGCCATTATGTATTTATTTGCTTTTATTTCCTTGTTCATTGTCTTTCTCTATGAAGTGACTGAAAAGTCCATGCTCGCAGTGTCCTCAGCAATATATGGCACTGTACATATTAGACAAGTCTGCACAGAGCAGGCCGGCAATACACATTTAAGAATGAAAGCCTGAGTCCTTTGAAAGGGAGGGGAACTACAAAGAGAAAGTGAAATTCTGAATCACTAATAATTCTATAACATGCCAGGGCAGAAGCTGCACTGCTGGGTCCCATCACTGGGATTGGGCAGGAGTGGGGGTGGGAAGGAGGAAGCACACCTCCTACCTAAAAGAAAATGCCAAGCAACCTGAACACCTCTGATTTCCAGGGCTTTGGCTGCCAAAGCTGATGGAAGTGCCAAGCAAGGGACAGTGATTGTCACAGGAGAGCTTTAGACTAGTTTGGTGGAGGGATCTTACCCAGCAGCGCATGGAAGACACCTTCTAGGAACCTTCAGAAATATTTGAAAGTTACCTTTCATGGAGTTAAAGGTCCCATGACCCCAGGCTATGGAAAGAACCAGGGAAACTTGAATTGGGGTTGTTCTTGTTATCTGTGCAGTTGGGTAAGCCCGGAGGAAAGTTGAATTACAATATGAATATTACCATGGCCAGGACTCATCTCTATGTGCAGGGTTCAACAAAAGACTCTCAAGCAAAGGTTCACAACTAGTTCATTGACAGAGTATCACAGTAAGAGAAGAAAGAGCCCAGTTTTATCAACTCCCATGTCGTCATCCACATGACCTCCACAGGCTGCAGGGAATGTTGGTGGGGAAAACAGATTATTTTCTATTAGACTGAATCTTTCTTAAAAATTCACATTTCTAGCATTAGCTAACAGGAAAGAATGTTGAATATGTTTATATTATCTGAATATTGGGAAAGAGGCAAACTGGTAAACATATTTATTAAGGTGGGAAAAAGCACTGATACTCTCAATGAGAGGATGGTCATGAAAGCCAGGGAATCACACTTGTGTTCTTTTTACCCCTAACCAGTTTCATTGAAAAAATATATTAATAAGAGTATATAAAATTAAATGTGAATGGCCCTCCTCCTCTCCTATTGGTCAACCAATCCTATTCCACTGTGAAAATAGGCTCCTGGGCATTCTCTTTCTGAGTTTCCTTCACTTACATGTACCCCATCACTTTATAAGATCATCTTTTTATTGATATGCTGCCTCATTAATTGGAGGAGTGTGCTTGTATATGAATGTCTCATGTTTTTCAGATTATCTGAAGACGAGATCCCTAGATATATAATTATTGGGTCAAAGTTGCATTGAAAATTTCTGAGGTCCAGGTCTCATTGCATTTTTGCTTATGAGCACTGAAGTGGGCACGCTAACTCCTTTGAATTGAGTTTGAATGAGGTGATCTTTAAATGCCTTTATAGCTCTAACATGGTTTGAGTCTAAGATTCTCAGGCTCCTCTAGATGATGGCTACTTTAGGCTGACTTTCATGCTGTGGTTTTAAGAATGATTCTTAATTTAGAAGCAAGCCAGAGAGAGAAAAGGGATTAAAAAAAAAAATGAACAAATGCAGCCGAATATGAACTTGGGTTTTCCATAAATACCATGAAAGGACAGAACTGAGCCAAAGTGGACTAAACACCCTTAACTATCACAAAAGGCTAGAGCTGAAAGTGGTGCTTTTACCATGAGCAGACAACATAGATGTTTGAACTAAAGGAGTGTCTTGATATCTAGAGAGATTACAGTTCCCTGTACCACATGGAGGACATCTTACCAGGGTTGGCATCAACTCAACCCGTAACCTTTGAGCTTTAGTCCTTGTGACTGTGTCATCAACTGATTTAGTAAAAGAACATGGCCCAACCTGCCCAGTCCTTGGCTGGAGCTCCTTTCAGCAAAATCCAGGGCTCTGTAGGTGACTCAGGTAGTGGAATTCTGCCTTTGAGTCAGGACAGAATTTTAGCTTTTCCCTGGTTTGGGAGTTTACCAGGCTTCTCCGCCCATGGGATTTTCCAGGCAAGAGTACTGGAGTGGGGTGCCACTTTTCTTTTTACGTTTAAAGGTGCTGATCTAAGATGCTAATGGCTACATTTATCCCACCAACATCAATCTATAGTGTCATCAATCCAGAAAAGGTTGGGATAAAGAAGTAGTTATATATACCTATGATGTTATAGAACTAATAGATAGCTATGTCTTATCTACAACTCTCAAATGATCCATAAATTATTGTACTGAGTGTGAATTATTACTTCTGTCTTCAAACTTTCATAGCAAGTCTGATGACTTTACTAGCATATTATGTGGAAGTGTGTAGAACCTGTCTACATGATATATCATGCCCTTTTGTTCTGTGGCTGAGACATTAAATTACTTCCAGTAAATAGCTTTCATCAGTGATGGGCTTTTGGCTGGGTCCATGGCTATTCAGAAAAAAAAAATCTGCATTTCTTAGACTCCCTTGTAGCTAGGTGTATCCAAGTGATGAACTTCTGACTAATGGGAAATAAGGGGAAGTGCCATGTGGGTGGTAGCTTCTGGGAACCTTTTTTACAGACCAATGTCATCGGCAACCAAGCCCCTTAGTTTTCATTCCCCTCCCTTGCTACTAATATATGTTTTGGACCAGAACTTTGGGGCCATAGTTTTGGACCAATAGAAGAAAAATCTGGAAGGAACCTAGGCCCTTCCAGACATATTTGGGGATCAAAGTTGCCATTGCAGATCTAGGTTTCTACCTTCAGACTTCTATATGAAGACCATAAACTTCTATCTTTTTAAAACCATAATTAATTAATTTAACCATAATTAATAGCCAATTTCCATTAATCATCACCTATTTCTTTGATGGACATTAGCCTGATTTTCCCTGATTAAAAAAAAAAAGCAAAACTGACACTTTTTTTTTTTTTCTCTAAAATCAGTATCAGGTTATATAATCAGATGTATGGTCCAGTAAATGGACAAGAAAGTTTCAAATTGAGATGACATAGAAAAAACCCAGAATGGAAGCTTGCAATCTGTTCCTATTACACATATATCAATAGTTGAGCTGGTGGTGCTTTGGTTAGAATGGTTACAGGTAATTTAATCATTAGTGATACTGAAACAAGCAGAATGCTGATAGAGTATTTTACTGTGAGAAGTGTATAGACATTTTCTCAGCTTTACTACGTCAGGGTCAGTGATCTCCCCTACTTTAAATTTCAAGAGGATTTTGGCTGACCAATTCCTTCCCACCTGTCTACAAGTATACCTTTTGCTAGGATCATAAAAGAGACCATAAGTTCACTCTTTTACTCCCACCTCTAATTTACCTGCTTTTTTCTCCTCCAAATCATTTTCGTGCCAACAACCCCTGGAAAGGGGGAAAAAACAAAATCAAACAAACAAACAGAAATCCAAAGCAATATCCTGACATTGCTAACAAGCCATATCTCTGGATAAATCAAACGTGATGACAGTGTAACTGGATTGTTATGTCACTATCCTAATTGGGGAGGGGAGCGCATTTTAAAATTCATCTACATCTGCTGAGTGCATCACGATAATGTTTTGTTGGCTTTTTTCAAACGCATCAGATGGGATAGGTTAAGTGTCACAGCTCCCTTATTCTCTTTGAAAGAAGACTTTAAATTCTCAAGTAGCTAAATAGTATGCAAGATATTTGTAGAAGGCAAAAGCAGTCTCTAAACTCCTCCAACTTCCTAGAAGTTACTTATTCTTAATTTTGCTCCAAGAGCTTCCCCAATCCAGGAAATTGTCTTCTTTGTATTTCACATCTACCCTATCTACCCTTATAGCTTCCTTCCTGTGATCTTGAAATTTCTTTTTAAACTCTACTTGCATCATGCCAAGTCCCAGAACTAGAACTTCAGTCATTAGCATTTGCCTCATTGAAGACATCCCCGGAGTGTGGCTCAAAGAAAGGACCCCCTCGGAGAAAGGGGTTGCCCAGATAAATGATTCATGCACTACAGAGATGGATTTTTTTAAATGTACTTTCCTTCTGGAAAGGAAGAAACTAGTTTTCCTTTTCTTTTGAAGCATCATCACAAAGCCAGGAGCAGGAGGGCAACCCTTATAGCCATGAGGTTCAAATGAACAGGGGAAAAAAAAAAACAGTCCCGCTGGAAGGGGGAATGTCTGATAGCTCATGTCCATCCTTCTCCTCCTCTAGTTGCTGAGGATGCAGAAGCAGCCTCGCAAATGTGCAGCAGTGACGTGACTCACGGTCAGCTGACATGGCAGGAAGTCACCTCAAGCTACACTGACAGACGGGAAAGTCCAGAGTAGACTGAATGTACTTTTTAAGAAAAGGAAATAAAGAAGGCACTTTGGAGCTGATGGGCTGTGTCACAAAGTCAGAAAGCCCAATTACATTTGATGGTTTTGTGTAAGACGTAGGAATAGTCTGGGAATGCATTGATTTAATATAAAGACATTACTATAATGTTTGCAACCCATGCATGTATATTTTAATCATTAAATATGGAACGGCACTCTTGTCAGAAGGATGAAATCATCCAATGTTCACTGGACTGAATTAAATGACATTTGATTGCTGGGGTCTCAACAGGGGTAGTCATAAGAAAAACTGCAGCAAGACATCTTCCCTCTCGCTGTGCTAGCCTGCTTTTTAGAGTTCTTCTCTTGTCCCGGGGTTCAGGGATCTTCAGGGGCCCTTTTCCTTTCAAAGGAGAGGAAGAGAATTCTTTCAGCCACTCAGAGGATCTGGAAATATATGTGGTCTTGTGGTATGCCAACTACTCTGCAAAGGAGTATGAGAGGGCTGGATAGAAAAAGATCTTTGAGGAGCTGTGTCTAGTTGGGGCAACAAGCTGTAAACATGCTGAATGGTGAATACCAGAAAAAGAGCTCTTTCAGGGGAGAGTATGATAGATCATCAAATAGCTATGTCAAGAGAACAGACATGCTGAGAACACTGAGAGGAAGGCACGATCAGTGTGGACAAGGCTGTTGATCAGGGGAGAATTTGTACAAAGGGATCTAGAACTATACTCCACTTTAAAGTGGACAGAATCCATTTTACCTAAGGGGCAAAAATCAAATCTGTTATCCCAGGAATGGTGATAGCCAATGAAGAGAGGTATAGGTATGAAAACCTGAAGGTATGAGTTAAACCTGGTTCAGAAAGATGGTTGAACAGGGAAGCTCATTTCTTCATCTGTAGAATGGATGTAATAAACGCCCTGTCTGCCATCCACATTAAGTGAAGTAGTGTAACCCACATAATAAACGTAAGTTGTTAATAGTGGTATATTATGACATTAGGAATAATTTTACATGTAGAGATACTACTTAATTTTAAGGACTAAAGTAGCAATTTAGACATCCATTCATCTGTAATAAGACAAGGATATATACTGTCACTACTTTTGCTCAACATAACATTTTAGGTCCTAGCCACAGCAGTCAGACAAGAAAAAAGAAATTTGCTGACCAGTGCGTACATGCATAAGCTTGGCTTGGGGTCTTTTTAGAAGCAAGGTGAAGACCTTTGTTCCTTACTATTATAAAGCACAATATATATTATTAATACAGGTGTCATCTTTCTAAGGATTTTTCTATTTTCTCTGGCAGTGAAGATATTTGGTTCACAATGTCCCAAATGAACATTATATTTTAAATTTGGACGCACAGACCTTTCACATTGCATGGTACATAGTAAGAACCCAGTGTGCATTGAATGAGTGAGTTTTCTGGATTTAAGATGCAATCCAGTAATCATTGCTTCTAACATGGGGAGCAGGAAGCACTTTTTCCTTTTAACCTTGATAGAAAAATAGTGATGCATTTGCAGTGAGATAAAAATTCACATGTCCTGAGTCAGAATACAATAAAAAAAAAATGAAGCAATGCATCTTATTTTTTTCCTCCTTCACTGAGCTCATCTTACTTGGAGCCCCTGTTTGCAGTGATGAGAATTTTCATTCTTTCCAGGTTAAAAAGTTCTTTGGGGTAAATATTGAGTCCATTCAAATTTCAAACCTTCTTACAGGACAGTTTCTCCTGTCTCAAGAATCTCCTTCTCTTTTCTTGTTCTAGACAAGAGGACTATGCGCCAGGTAAAGGGAGGAGAACCTCTGGTCCCTAGGTTGCCCCCTACACCCCTAGACTTCTGCAGAGGAGCCAGCTCCCCCCAGGGTCTGCTGTTCATTGAGGTACGATTAACCCCACGCACCTCAGATAATGTGCTGGTGTCCCTTGCGTACGTCCAGTGGTCCATTCACGTAGTCTCCATGGGTCTGTGGCTTCTCTACTCTGTCTCCAAGCCACATCCAGTCCGATGGGTCCCTTGGCACCTATATCCTGCCTTCTCCCTGGTCCCATTCTCTCTTTGCCATCTTAGTACCACACTGCAGTGTGTGAGACCCATGGGGCCTGAAGTGGCCCCAGGTCCATTCCCCTGGGGCAGGATTGCTGGAAATCCATGAGTGGCTGACTGTTTCCCCCATTCACACTGTGTTCATGCATTTCCCCCAAAGCCTCTCTGATTATCCCTGGGCCCAGGTCTAGCCCTGGCCCTTCTCCCTTATCTCTCATTTAGCTCCTTTCACAGCACAGGAAGGCTGCCATGGGGGCTTAGCTACTAATCCCTTCTTGGGCTAAGAACTGCTTATCTCTCCCTCCTTCCCCAGAGCCAGTCCTCTGACATCCAGCTCATCAGACCACACACGTATTTCCTTTTTAACCTCTTCTTTTTCTCTCAGCAAGAATGAGCTTTTGCAAAACTGGAGTATTTGTTTTTAGACTTTTGTCTAACTATAATCTTTTAAGACTTCATTTTTAAACAAAGTGCAGTGATGGCTCTTGTTCTCATCAAATTCTGGTCCAGGGTCCAAAATGAGTAGTAACTTCCAGAACAACTAGGGAAAATAAATCACCAGAAACAAAAAAGATATTGACTCAATGCCTCAAAAATCTTATTCCTGTCACAGATATTTAAGGTATTTTAGTAGTTGTGACACTACCCTGAAGTGGGTGATGGTGACATCAATCCCCTGGCTGGGAGGGGCTTAACCATTCATTCAGCAACTTAAATGTTCCCGGGTTATGAGTCATTCGCAAAACATTTGTTCAGCAGCTACTTCATTCCTACCTTGAGAATAGTAGACTACGTTTTTCACAACTGGTTTCCAAAGATGCTGTGGGTAAACCATCCAGTGTAAAGATTGATGGAGTAGAAACATGGGGAGAATTTTAGGGTCCACAAACAGTGAAAAACTTTGGAGAAGGAGTGAAGTAGGGCCTTGTCAGAACAGGGCACCACAGTTCGAAGTCAAAGATGGATTCTCTGGGAACCAGACAGAAATGCTTCCTACTTTTAGAGACCAGAGGCGAACCTTAAAGGCTCTGGGGCAGCAGTAGGATGGGAATGGTTGGCTGGCCATTTGCAATGAAACAGCAAGTTTCTGGCAGGCCAACCTTGGAGGAAAAGGTGGGACGCATTGCAAGGAGGGACCTCATCTACTGGTTTTCAGCCTAAATGTGTGTGTGTGTTTATTTTTTGTGTGTGTTCAGTTGCTTCAGTCATGTCTGACTCTGCGACCCTGTGGGCGGTAGCCCCTCAGGCTCCTCTGTCTATGGGGTTCTCTAGGAAAGAATACTGGAGTGGGTTATTTTTTAATTGCTATATCAAATTTTTTTTGCTTTATATTTTTTATACAGTTTTTAAAGGTATGTTCCATTTAGAGTTATTATTCAATAACATTCCCCTGGCTGTACAATACACCCTAGAACCTATCTTATATCTAGTAGTTTGTAGCTCCAACTCCTTCTTTCCTATGTTGCCCCTCCCCCCTCCCAGGTAACTACTAGTTTATTCTCTGTATCTTTGTCTGCTTCTGTTTTGTTATATTCACTAGTTTGTTGTATATTTTAGATTCTACATATAAGTGACATACAGTATTTGTCTTTCTCTAACATTTCACTTAGCATGATGCCCTCCAAGTTCACTCATGTTGCTGGAAGTGGCAAAATTTTCTTGTCTGCATGACTTAGTGGTAGTCCATTGTATGTACATACCCCATCTTCCTTATCCTTGTATCTGTTGATGGACACAAAAAAGATACACAAATCAATGGAACAGGACAGAAAGCTCAGAAACAAGCCCATCTACTTGTGGTCAATTAATCTACAGTGAAGGAGGTTAAGAATATACGATGGAGAAAAGCCAGTCTCTCTTCAATAACTGGTGCTGGGAAAACTGGGCAGAAGAACTGACTAGACATTTTTTTCAAAGAGGAAATGCAGATGGCCAACAGGCACATGAAAAGATGCTTCATGTCACTAATCATCAGGGAAATGCAAATCAAAACCACAATGAGCTATCACCTCGCACCTGTCAGAATGGCTATCATCAAAATGACCACAAATTGCAACTGTTGGCCAGGATGTAAAGAAAAGGGAACCCTTGTATACTGTCGATGGGAAGGTAAATTGGTGCAGCCACTGTGAAAAGCAGTATGGAGGTTTCTTAAAAAACTAAAAAAATAGAACTACCATATGACCCAGCAATTCCACTCCTCGGTATATATATTAAAAAAAAAAGAATCCTCCAAAACACTAAATGGATACAATACACCCAAATATGTATAGCAGCATTATTTACAATTGCCAAGATACAGAAATGACCTCATTTACTTTGAATCAAAGGACTCTTTGGTAACCAGTTCAATTCAGAAAAGTGTATTTTTTCTGTTGACATCTTGGCCTCTTACTTTTTTTTTTTTTTTTTTTTCACTCTTATTTGGGGGTTTTATGACCTGTGTTTTCAAGTGGTCTAGAAGTGTGAAGTGACTGGTGAATATTCAAAGAGAAATCGGAGTCTCTAGACCTTCAATTATTTCTGNTTTTCTGTTGACATCTTGGCCTCTTACTTTTTTTTTTTTTTTTTTTTCACTCTTATTTGGGGGTTTTATGACCTGTGTTTTCAAGTGGTCTAGAAGTGTGAAGTGACTGGTGAATATTCAAAGAGAAATCGGAGTCTCTAGACCTTCAATTATTTCTGGTGGTACCTCCCATTTTTATTAAAGATTTCAGGGAGATTTGGATAGAGATGTGAAAGACCTGGAAAGATTAAAATTAGGGTTCAATGATACAGACACTGTAATCCTTCCCACTTGGCAAAACCCACTGCATGCAGTTTTAACTATTTAAGTCTATACATTTTCTTTTTTAGAAATAATAGCCCAGGAGGAGGCACTAACTGGTAGATGTCACTAATAATTCTGTTCTGGTAAAGTGAACCAGATGCTAAATTGCAATTATTTTGCTGACAAAGGACTAATATCAGGGAAGATATGTTAGATTTAAAGTTTGAGGTTTGAAAGCCTTTGGTACTTAATTGTAAGGACTTAAAGTTCAACTCTGTTCAAACACTAGCCACTGGCTACTTAGTAGCCTGCTACTGCTGCTAAGTCACTCCAGTCATGTCCGACTCTGTGCGACCCCATAGACGGCAGCCCACCAGGCTTCCCCCGTCCCTGGGATTCTCCAGGCAAGAACACCAGAGTGGGCTGCCATTTCTTTCTCCAATGCATGAAAGTGAAATGTGAAAGTGAAGTTGCTTAGTCGTGTCCAACTCTTTGTGACCCCACGGACTGCAGCCTACCAGGCTCCTCCATCCATGGGATTTTCCAGGCAAGAGTACTGGAACGGGGTGCCATCGCCTTCTCCAAACTTAGTAGCCAGTTGTTCCTTAAACTGATGTTCATTAAAGTAAATTAAATATTTAGTTGATCAGTTACACTAGCCACATTTTTAAATGTTCAATAGCCACATGTGGCCAGTGACACAGTACTGTATTGGGCAGGGAAGAAATAGAAGATTTATATCATCAGAGAAAATTCTGGGCGGTACTAGTACCGACTTTAGTGTAATGGTATAATTAGATAGGAAAACAATTCAGGACATTTTGTTGTTATTGTTTTTTCTTATTAATAAAATTTGGAGTGGGAGTGAGACTAAAAGAAGATAAAAACATCATTCATTTTTTTCAGAAAATGTAGCACAATTTTTCCCTTCACCCTAGTTTAAATTATGTTGAGTGGCATTGTGTATTTGGAAACTGAAAAGGAAACTTGGAGAAATCAGTTAAGTTTAAACCCCAGCAGCTGTGAGCTGACATTTTAGACACTAAGCTAATACCCACAGTGTATATAGCATGGTCTTTAGAGCCAGTCACATCTCACAGCTAATCCCGTCTATGTTTAAATCTAGTTGCACTGGTCACTGTCTGTATTATCATGGGCAAGTTTGAGTTTGACCTTTCTCATCTTGAGCTGTATCATCTTTGGAGGGAAAATAATAATATTCATCAGCAAACTTTCAAGGTACAGTAAGTGTGTAGCACATAGCAAGTCAATAAAATACCAGTTTCCAATTTAGAAATGTATCTTAGTTAAAGAGTAATTGTACTCAGATTTTTAACTTCACTTAAACTTTAGTTGTAAAGATATCACACCATAAACATTTTAGAAAATGTAGGTAAATATTTAATGGATCTTGGAATATGGAAGGGCTTTTCAAGTTTAAAAGCCATGGAAAACAGAAAACTCATCAATTTGCTAATATGACATTTTAAACTATTAGAAATCAACTAGGTAAATCAACCAGGTTCAGTTGCTCAGTCGTGTCTGACTCTTGCGATCCCATGGACTGTAGCCCACCAGGCTCCTCTGTCCATGGGATTCTCCAGGCAAGGCTACTGGAGTGGGTCGCCATTTCCTTCTCCAGGGAAATCAAATTAAAAGGCAAATAAATTGGGAAATGTATCTTCATTTTGTTGGTGCTTAATTTTTTAAAGTTAATGGTCATAAAAATCTTTGAGGAAAGATCCAGTATAAGAAATAAACAAAGGATATAGCATTGATAAAAATAATCAAAATTGCTAACAAATGTAAAATACTTCAATGTTAGAAATTTAAAATGTGCAAATTAAAGTAACTGAAATTTCTTTTACTACTCTTTTTTAATCTCTCTCTCTTTTTCTCTCTTTTGCCTATAAATGTGGTGATTAAAAAAATCTGTAAATATAGATCAGGAAAGATGTAAGACAGACATTCACTCTACAATAAAAATAGTAATCGTTAAGTGTGAAAGTGAAAGTGTTGGTCGCTCAGTCATGCCTGACTCTGTGCAACCCCATGGACTGTAGCTTGCCAGGCTCCTCTGTCCATGGAATTCTCCAGGCAAGAATATTGGAATGACTAGTCGTTCCATTCTCCAGGGGATCTTCCCATCCCAGGGATTGAACCTGGGTCTCCTGCATTGCAGGTGGATTCTTAACTGTCTGAGCCACCAGGGAAGCCCTTGTAATTGTAAGATAAATATAAATTTTTGGATAGCAGAGTGTTTTTATTTGAGGTATTTACCAATTTCTGGTGTTTTCTTCTGGTCCCATATCAAGAACTAAGGCTGGAGGACTCAGACCATAGAGTTTCTACCATAGCATGGAAGAGATTCCCACTGGT
The DNA here is from genome assembly GCA_006410675.1 of Oreotragus oreotragus. NCBI lineage: Eukaryota > Metazoa > Chordata > Mammalia > Artiodactyla > Bovidae > Oreotragus > Oreotragus oreotragus. The sequence continues at coordinate 8,949 of SJYX01009148.1, read as the reverse complement.
CTCTCTTAGATCATACAATTTTGCTGCCTTAAGGAAGAGGAGTTCCTGCCAAGAAGAGGGAATGTCAAGTCAGCTCCTTCCTGCCTAGAGGATTGTGGCAAGGAAAAAAGAATAGGAAGATTATGGAAGTACATTGTTAGGGTTCTTAACCTCCTGTCTTCAGTCAAGTTTTTGAGGCAGAATTGTGAAGGTAGAGGTGAGACAGTATGACTGAAATTTCCAGAAAGGAACAGATAAACTGGAGGACAGCTGTACCAGTAGCAAGTGTGGTACCACGTCTGCTTTGTCTCAAGTATTAGTGTTGCTCTTGTAGGTGGCATTGGTTAGTCAATGGGCCTGAGGTGGTAGCCCTGGGTGCTAATGGTTTGGTAAAGAGATAAAGGAATGCTTTGAGGGATAGCGGACCAGAGGCCTCAGAGGCCTGCTTTGGGCAGAAGCAGTTGGCTTGGACTTTAGTCATAGGTGATGATGGTTAGAAACAATAGATTGGGTTGGAGCATAGAGCTCTGGGATCAAGCTAAACAGGGAATATAAAGTACTGAAAACAGTGCTTAGCATACAGTGCACGTTAGCTATCACAGCAACAAGAATACGGTCAACTACTGTGTGACCACTAAAATGTTTACAGATAACTTTTTATCTTAGGAAGAAACTCTTGTGTTATTACATTTTTAATGAAAGGATATAGGGTGTGTATCTTTAACGTTCAGTTCAGTTCAGTTCAGTCGCTCAGTCATGTCCGACTCTTTGCGACCTCATGAATCGCAGCACTCCAGGCCTCCCTGTCCATCACCAACTCCCAGAGTTCACTCAGACTCATGTCCATCGAGTTGGTGATGCCATCCAGCCATCTCATCCTCTGTCGTCCCCTTCTCCTCCTGCCCCCAGTCCCTCCCAGCATCAGAGTCTTTTCCAATGAGTCAACTCGTCGCATGAGGTGGCCAAAGTACTAGAGTTTCAGTGTTAGCGTCATTTATGCACAAGAAAGACTGTAAAGACAAATACCATAGTATGTAAGTATAAATAAAATTATAAATCTTACAAAATGTATTTACCTGCTTTACTGTTGATGAATATTAGATTGTTTTCAGTGTGGGGCTGTTATGAATAATTCTGCTACGAACATTTTTGTTCCACATCTCTTTGCTCAAAGTGCACACATTTCTGTGGAATATATGTGTCCTTCGGTGTATACAGGTTCAGTTGCTTCAGTTGTAATGCTAAAGAGTGTCCCAAAGTGATTGGATGAATCTACACACTCAGCAGCCGCTTAAGAGAATTCTGACTGTTGCCCATTTTGTTGAGCACTAGGTATTATTGTCAGAGAAGGCAATGGCACCCCACCCCAGTACTCTTGCCTGGAAAATCCCATGGATGGAGGAGCCTGGTGGGCTGCAGTCTATGAGGTCACTGAGGTTCGGACACGACTGAGTGACTTTACTTTCACTTTTCACTTTCATGCATTGGAGAAGGAAATGGCAACCCACTCCAGTGTTCTTGCCTGGAGAATCCCAGGGGTGGGGGAGCTTGGTGGGCTGCCATCTTTGGGGTCACACAGAGTTGGACACAACTAAGGTGACTTAGCAGCAGCAGCAGCAGCAGGTATTATTGTAGCCCTTCTGGGAGGGTGTGTAGTAGTATCTCAGGATGGTTAACTGCATTTTCCTGTTTTCTAATGAGGTCGAACCCCTTTGCATATGTTGACTGGCCTTTTGTGAGTGCCTATTCAAGTCCCTCATCCATTTTCTCACGCATTACTTTTTATAACCATAAAAATTCTCTTTTATGCCAACAAAAAGAACTAAATCACATTCTATCCTTCCCTTAGTCCCATTCATATAAGCAGTCTCACTGCTTAATCACTTCTCCAAAAATGAACCACTGACCACTTGAAGCAGATGTTATTTTATCAGTTCCTTTCTGGGAGTGCCCATCTTTTTATATATTGTTGTTATTATTTATGCACTGATGTCTTCTGTTAGACTATTAACTCTCAAACAGTGGCAACTTTTCTGATTCCCCTTTGCATAATATATTCAGCATGGTACACTGCACACAATAAAGTTTTCTTGAAGAACAGAAATGTATGGCTTTGAATAGTATTTTATAGAATCTAAGCACTGGAATGCAAAGTTGAAATAATCTAGTCTATTCTATCATTTCAAGGAGACCAAACTGATGTGCAGAGACCTGGATCCAAGAACAAATAAGCTATGGAGTGGGGCAAGGACCTTGGTTCCTAGCCCATCCTTGCTTCCCTTGTACCCCATTATTTTCTAAGAGACTAGGTGAAGATAAACAATGCATTGTCTGTGTAATTGCCTCCAAATAACACCACAGCAGCCTGTTCTACTAAATAACTTATAATCTTAGACTCAAACTCTTCCAGAGAAGAGGCACTTCAACTGCGCCTGCACCTAAAGATGCTATCGACGGGCATTGTGCATGTTTCACCATTAGATATTTCTGTTAATGAGGTTTGGTTGCAAATAGGATCATCATCCCAGGAGAAATGTGTCACTCTGACAAAAATGTACAGATAAAAAATGGAAACTTGTGAGATTATGGCAAGCATTGCAGGCAAAATTGAACAAATGTTTTAAAGGGAAAAGAGTGAATCGTGCCACCTGAGAAAAATGATCCATCTGTGCCTGCCTCGGTAATCAGTACTAGAGAGAAGAAAGGACTGAGGAAATGGATATATAGGGCAGGCCAGTACAGCAAATGTGAGAGTCAGCTCTTGAGTTCATGCCTGAAACCCAATACCGTTTCCCTCACTAAAATACAGCAAATGAAGCAAGAGGTGGAGGCCCTCCTAGCCACACCCAGAGGCCATCCCCAAGTACATCCTGAAAACTACTCAGACATCCAACCTGCCCCTGTCTGGACAGGAAAATCATGTTTCAATAAGAAAATCCTGAAGCCCGTGGAAAGGGATCAGAATGTAGCACCCCAAAGACATCACTTTGGCATATTGATGATTTTGAATTGAAGACAACTGAAATACAGCATTCAGGAAGGCCTCTCTGCCCTTTTCCTTTCTGCCCCAAAGCCAGGCATACATTTCCCATGAGAAAGGTGCCCTCGTGGCACCAGGAAGAAGAGAAACTTCTTATCATTGGAGATAAAGAGTTGATGTTCAGAGGAGTCTGCAGAACAAACCTTTGGAAAATAACCTTTCTCTTCTGTTGGGGAGGGGAGTTTTCCCCCAACCCTCTTGAGTTCATGTGGCTGGACAAGTAATGTACTTGCACAGTAAAAATGAACAGGAGAAAAAGAAACAAATTTTCTCAAAGAAAAGAGAGGGACCTAAGAAGTGGCCAAAGCAAGCAGCTTTTACACTTTTTAGACAAAGAATAAATTGGTGAGGAGCGGACAGGACAAAGAAATTTAGGCTTTGGGTGCCCAATTAGTGAAGAATCTAAACACAGTCTGGGCTTGGGGGAGTCAGTCAAAGAAGTGACAGGGTTTGTCTCTCCAGGCTTCTCAGCCTGAGTCCTAGCTCTGGTGATAAGGGTGTCCTACTACCTCTAGATGCAGAAAGTGAACCATTCACATGAGAGGTTGATTTCCTGCTTTCAGGGTGACAGAAAGGAGGTCAGAGTGTTACTCTTGCATTGGACATTCCTTTAATAATTTTAATTCAAGTTCATCAATATGCCATTGAGGTATATTTTTCAGTGATGTGCCCTGGGCCCTGATACTTAGTTTCACTAGTATATTTCCTAGCTCATTTTGTGTAATTAACCACCCTTAGAAGCCTAAACTCCTTTCCTTTGCTTAGTCCTTTCTCCACAATTTATTGCTCCTTGTTAAAATGGTATTTAAGCCCCAAAGTTTGGGGAATTTAAAATTTCTTCTCTATAAAGTCCTTCCCCCACCTCTATGTCACATAAAATAAACAGTATTTGATGTGAACATCAAATAAATTTGCATACATTTCTCCTGTGATTCAGTCTTTTGCTCGGTAGGGGAGGAAAAATTCTCCCCTAATCTCTTTGGGTCTCTGACTGGGTCAATGGATTAAATCATGATAAGACATATCAGGCTTCCCAGGTGGCTCAGTGATAAAGAATCTGCCTGCCAAGCAGGAGATGAAGGTTCAATTCCTTGACTGGGAAGATCCCCTGGAGAAATAAACTGACAACCCACTCTAGTGTTCTTGCCTGGGATATCCCATGGACAGAGGAACTTGGTGGGCTAGAGTCCATGGGGTTTCAAAAGAGCTGGACATGACTTAGCAACTAAACAACAAGAAGACATATTAGCCAGAGAAAAGCGTACATATTGGAACAGATTTTTTTACAGGTATATAGGAGCTTTCTCAGAGAGGGCAATGGCACCCCACTCCAGTACCCTTGCCTGGAGAATCCCATGGACGGAGCACCCTGGTGGGCTTGTCCATGGGGTCGCTGAGGGTCGGACATGACTGAGCGACTTCACTTTCACTTTTCACTTTCATGAATTGGAGAAGGAAATGGCAACCCACTCCAGTGTTCTTGCCTGGAGAACCCCAGGGATGGGGGAGCCTGGTGGGCTGCCGTCTATGGGGTTGCACAGAGTCGGACACGACTGAAGTGACTTAGCAGCAGCAGTAGCAGGAGCTTTCTCAAGAGAATGAAGCTCTAAGTGACAAAAGCAGGAAACTTCGACACATCTTAGACAAAGAAACAATAAGTTTGTGAAGAATTCACATAAGACAAGGGTTTGGGCTGGAGGTAGTAAATGGCAAAGAAGCTACTGGAGAATAAGGGCTAATTAAACAAGGTTGGTTTGTATAGCTTTTTAAGCTCTCCATCTCTGTTGGCTGTTAAGAATTTCTGGTACAGGGAGGGCACCCTTCACAAGAGGGGTTTATCTCCAGCTTTCAGGAAGAGAAAGGAGGATCAGAGTGTGCTTCTTGAACTTGCTGTTTCTTAACTGTTTATAACTCAAAATAATCAATACACTTAAGTGGCATATTTTAGAGTAACATATTTTGGTTTCCTGCAGTCATTTTAATTCACAGCCTGTAGAAACAGAACCTGAGAGGATAGAGGAAAAGTTTTTCCTTCCCTAGATTATATGGTGCCCTCTAGGAACTTGAGAGATAGAGAGGTCAGGTCAGCCTCTCCTTGTGTTAATATCTACGATGTCATAGTCAATTTAGCAGGGATTTTCCCAAGGTGAGAAGTTTCCTTTGATTCCTGTGTTTGAGACTTTGAAGGCAGCCTTTGACCTTGGCAGCATGTAATGGAAAGTACTGGAAGGACTGGTGTCAAGGATCAGGATTAGGCTTGTGGTGGCAGAAATGAAACAGGATCCACTTGGCCACCCAGGTAAGGCATGGAGATGAGGCACACTGTAGCCCAAGGTTAATTTAGAAGTCTAGAATGTGAATTCAATAACTCCAAATATTAGCATGGGAAAAATGTAACTAAGATTTTTATACTTTTATGGGTGTGTTGGGCTCTGTTGGGAATTGCATAACATCAGAATGTAGTTGCTAAGGGGTTTCATAGAACATTGGAAATATCACCAAATGAGATATCATTTTCCTCAATAGATTTTCATTTCAGTTAAGGTTACTTTATTTTAGAAAAAAGATACTCAATTCAATGGCAACATATTCAAGTAAAGAGGAAAAGAATTTGTCTAAATTCTAAAACACGAACAAAATCATTCTCCTGTCTATTTGGTGGAAATACATCAAGAAGCAAGACAATGCTAAATACCTTTTGGCCTCCTTTTACTTATAAACATAAGGATCAATGAATAAAATTTTGAAATTTGACCTGCTTGTGAACAGAAAGGCTCCCAAATTGGAAAATCTTGCAAATGCTTTCCCACTTCAGATACAGAACTGGTTTTTCTCACAGCAGTGACCTAATTTGAGAGTGGGGTGGAGAGACTGGATCTTATGATTCTTTGTTTTCCCTGAAGTACTGACAAGATAGCAGATCTTTGGTACATATTATTTGCTGACTGCTTGAAAGGAACAGTCCTTTATACAGTTGGGAAGGAAATGACCACAGAACAAAGGCAGCAATAGTTCTGAAGTGTATTTAAAGTACAGAATGTTCAGGCAAAGGGGTGAAAGTACACTGGGTTGGTTTTTAGTTCATAAGTTAATCTCGCTCCAAAAGAGATCTACATGAGAGTGTGTGTGTGTTTGTGTGTACACATGCACATGCATGCACACATGCATGCGTAAGTTTCTTGTTACTAACAGGAAAGAAACAGGGTTTCGAACGTAGCAGGAAATAATCTTTTTTTAAAGGCTTTTATTTAATTGTTCCCAGGCTTCAGGTTGAGAATTTTCCAGGATGAAGTCACCTTCGTGCTGCGGTCTGCAGCAGGATAAAAACTAAAGTGGAGTCCTTGACCCAGCTCACTAACCCCCACCATCCCCCTCCCCACCCCCAACAAGATCCTTTAAGGAATTTAACAGAACTTTAAATTTTATGAAAGCAGGGAAATACAGGATAACCTCGTGTGTGTGTGTAGGTGTGAGTGCTCGGTCATGTCTGGTTCTTCATGGCCCCATGTTCTCTGTGAACAAACTAGAGCTGCCCAGATCTTTGGTAAGGAGGATGCTTTTTATTGTGACTTGCTCTTCTCTGGCGCTTCTTCAGCCCAACCAGCGAAAAAGAATAGAATGAAAGAAAAATGAGACCAAAGCTGGTCTCTACTGTTTGGGCAAAATCAAGAATTAAAAAACTACAGCATCTACTCCTAAGCTGTTGGCCCTCAACCCATTTTGTGAAAGTTGATGTCTTTCTCCTATGTCCCTTCCCTGCTCCCTGTCAAGCAATGGTGTGTGTGTGTGTCTTATTTCTTCCACTAAAAGAGTAGTTCTCAGCCTGGAATGATTTTGACCTTGCTCCTCCCATTGACAAGGTTTGTCAATATCTGGAGATATAGTTGATTGTCACAACTGGGTGTGCTACTGGCATCTAGTGGGTAGAGACCAGGGATGCTGCTAAATGTCCTCTTTTGCATAGGACAGCTTCCACAACACAGTTACACAGCCTAAAAAACGTCAATATCCCTAAGGCTACCTCCCATTGACAAGGTTTGTCAATATCTGGAGATATAGTTGATTGTCACAACTGGGTGTGCTACTGGCATCTAGTGGGTAGAGACCAGGGATGCTGCTAAATGTCCTCTTTTGCATAGGACAGCTTCCACAACACAGTTACACAGCCTAAAAAACGTCAATATCCCTAAGGCTGAGGAACCCCGGTCTAAAGGGTTAAATGTGTTGAGGTCTCACTGGTCATAGAAGAGGGCATGGCAAAGCCTCTATTAAGGAAGAGTTAGCAACTACAAGTTGTTTCTGGTAAAACAACTGCAAGATAGTGAGATGGGTAGATACTGAGTTCATAGTCCCAACTCTACTACTCCAAGCAAGGTATCATTGACAAGTTAGTTACCTTCTCTCTACCTGCTGGTAAAATATAATTAAAAAAAAAAAAAATTCATCCCCAAAGTGGAAAACCTTGCTACAAAGATAGAAGAAAAAACAATTTTATTATTGAATGAACATTAGACCAGAGTGTGATACACATCACAGGTAACCTGCTAAAGGAATCTCAGAGACAGAAAGAAATCTCATTCCTTCATATAGTTAAGGGGCTCCAANAAAAAAAAAAAAAATTCATCCCCAAAGTGGAAAACCTTGCTACAAAGATAGAAGAAAAAACAATTTTATTATTGAATGAACATTAGACCAGAGTGTGATACACATCACAGGTAACCTGCTAAAGGAATCTCAGAGACAGAAAGAAATCTCATTCCTTCATATAGTTAAGGGGCTCCAACCCATTATATTAGGTAGATTTTGCAACTGGGATCCCAGTGGCTGGTAGGCCTATCTCCTCCCAGGATACTAGGACACTGGGCACTGTCTTCCTTAATGATTATATTTTAAAGAGATGGCTCCCAGTGCTCGAGTTGTGAGACTGCCCAGAGGTTTATTTAGCCATTAAAAAGATTTGTGTACCTTTGAAGAGGACAAAGAAATTCTGAAAGAAACGGGAGAGGTTTGGGTCTTGCCCCTTATTTTTTAACAGAAGGAATGAAATTTCCTATTCTCAATTTGTATTTGCCTTTATATACCTCGTTACTTGTCTATAAAAAGAGGATAAAAATAGTAATAATAGTATTTACTTCTTAGAGCTGTTGTAAGGATTACATGAACTAAAATATGACATGTTGTTTGTTTAGTTGCTAAGTTGTGTCTGACTCTTTGTGACCCATGGACTGTAGCCCACCAAGCCCCTCTGTCTAAGGAATTTCCCAAAAAGAGTACTGGAGTGGTTTGCCATTCCCTTCTCCAGGGGATCTTCCCAACCCAGGGACCTAATCTGCGATTCCTACATTGCCAGGCAGATTCTTTACCACTGAGCCTCCAGGGAAGGATTATATGAATTAAAACATGACATGTATAGAAAAAAGAGCTCTTTCAGGGGAGAGTATGATAGATCATCAAATAGCTATGTCAAGAGAACAGACATGCTGAGAACATTGAGAGGAAGGCACGATCAGTGTGGACAAGGCTGTTGATCAGGGGAGAATTTGTACAAAGGGATCTAGAACTATACTCCACTTTAAAGTGGACAGAATCCATTTTACCTAAGGGGCAAAAATCAAATCTGTTATCCCAGGAATGGTGATAGCCAATGAAGAGAGGTATAGGTATGAAAACCTGAAGGTATGAGTTAGACCTGGTTCAGAAAGATGGTTGAACAGGGAAGCTCATTTCTTCATCTGTAGAATGGATGTAATAAACGCCCTGTCTGCCATCCACATTAAGTGAAGTAGTGTAACCCACATAATAAACGTAAGTTGTTAATAGTGGTATATTATGACATTAGGAATAATTTTACATGTAGAGATACTACTTAATTTTAAGGACTAAAGTAGCAATTTAGACATCCATTCATCTGTAATAAGACAAGGATATAT
>SJYX01009147.1:471789-498226 GCA_006410675.1 Oreotragus oreotragus | reverse complement strand
AGCAGAAACATTAGTTATATCAATGGTTTATATAAATAACAGGTAATTCATTAAGCTACCTTAGCATTCAATTATACATTGTAAACTACTATTTGCAAAATATTTTAAATATCTGTAACCATGATTAATGATTTTTAATATTTCACTTCACCATTTCATAAAGTCAAATTCTATAGTTCATTTTTGGTAAAATTTAACACATTTATTTCCTGTAAATTTTCAGTCATTTTTTACAAAATATTTTTGAAATGAATAATTTATTTTGGAATAGTTTTTTTTTAATAAAATTTAGTTGATTAATAGATGAACTGTTTGCTGCAAAAGAGGGGAGGTTAATAAGTTTTGATGAAATGAGTTAAGAATTCAATCCCTTGAATACAGTAAAGAAAAAGGAAATACTTTTAATGAAACTATCACTTGTGTTTTTAGAATCAATCCATTCCTTCCCTCTCACCCCCCAATAAATAATTGAGGTCAGGACTTCAATTATCATGAACTTATACATCTAGGGAAAAAGGAGTTTCTAAATTATTTCACAAGAAGCTTTAGGTGTAGAAAGGAAAGAAAGAGAAAGGCTCTAAATAGTTGCTATGCTCAATTTTAATTACATGAACAAATAAACATTACACAGAAAAAAGTACTAAAGCAAAAAGAAAGCATACGAAGTGAATCAGTGAATGAATAATAACACTGACCCGACTTTTAAAAGATTACCTAATCTTACCTCTTGCCTTGTGGCTGAATTACATTGAGAACAAAAGATAGATAATAATTTAGGCTGTTTCAAAATTAAGCCAAAAAAAAAAAATATTTCCAAAATATATCTGGTTCTCCTCTTCAGGAAACTGCTGCTATTGTCTGCCCTTGTTCTTTGACCTTCATTAAAAATAATCTACCCACCATCCTCTGTACATTGAGGAATTCATGAACACATTATAAAGAACTTTCACATTCAGGTTTAATAGATCCCAATTGTATAGCCATTGCTCATGGTTTCTTTTTGTCCCCTTCCAACCCTTTAATTTGGGACTTCTCTCTCTATGCTGTTTATGTCCATTTTAAAATGCAGAGCCAAGAAATACATGTTATTAGCTGGAAGAATTATATGCTTCCCGGATGGTGATAGTGGTAAAGAATCTATTTGTCAATGCAGGAGATGTAGTGAGACACATGTGGTTTGATCCCTGGGTCCGGAAGATTCCCTGGAGTAGGAAATGGCAACCCACCAGTATTCTTGCCTGGAAAATCCCATGGACAGAGGAGCCTGATGGGCAACATACCACTGGGTAGTACAGAGTTGAAGAGTAGCCCACCATTCTAAAAAATGCTATATTCTGATTAAACATTCATGTTTTATTCTTGATTTTTCTAAATAGTGTTGCAATGTGAACTTTTAAATAATATTAACTTTTTGTCACTACTATAAGAGTTGCAAAACTAGCTAACATAGACTAATTTTTAAACACTGCTTCTACCAGCAATCAAGAGTTTGAATTTCAAGAGAAAATGAAGATATACATGGAGAGTTATGCACAGTAAAACACGTTGCAAAGTAATCATTATTATACATGGTATTTACAATAAGTAATGATTTTATTATAAAATCATCCTTAAGAAAAATAGAGATCTAAGCATAAAACAAAGAATTTTCATGTAATTCATTAAATGTACCTGCCAGCTAACAACATTGTGCTTGTCACTTTAATGTGTTTCTGAAGCAGATAATTACATCTAAGCAGAATTGCCAAAGAGACTATAGCTGTCTTTCTTCACCAACATATGACACTAATATGTTAATCAAAGGCTTAGGTGATTAAAACAAAACTATAGAGCCAGATAAATCCCACTTAATATTCAGTAATGCAAAGATTAAATTGGGACTGGAGTGTGTTGGGAGGAAGTACTATAAAGTTGTTTTCACCAGACTGTTGGTTGAGCATTTATCAAATTTGTTAAAACAAAGATTACTAAATAAAAGAAACTCCCTATGTACTGAAGCTTCATTTGAATTAGTCTTGGAATTATGCCATATATCATGTTTATAAGACAAAACTGAAATACTTAGGGTGGGCAGTTTAGTGAATTGAGAAAATCAATGGAAAACATGTCTAAAGATTTTATACTTAAATATGTCTCTAAAAATATCAGACTTTCCTGTAATTTTACTGCTCAACCCAGAACAAATGATTGTGAATTTGTTTAAAAGCTGTGTTTTTTATCTTCCCTTCTCACAGATATTGAAATTATCAGCACATAATAGGCAGGAATTTGATAACATAAATATTCTAAAGTGTAAAGGATTGTTGATACAGCAAGAATTACTTGGGAGAGATCCAAGATAAACAAAAATACAATTGTAATATAGAGGTTATAGTTTAGTGGCATTCGTCTATATTAATTAAAAAGGAAATGTAAAAATACATTACTTGGTAAGTGACAATTAATTTATTCATCAGAAGCTCTTGAGGTTTACCATTAACAATGCTCTATGATATGTACCAGTTTAAAACACCACCTTCCTTGCTTTCTAAAAAATCAACAGTTTGAAGAATCTAATATCCTCATTCACTGAAACCAACTCTGAACCATATTCCGCTTTAAGCATTCATTTTCACACCTTCAGTTCAGTTCAGGTACTCAGTCGTGTTAGACCTTTGCAACCCCATGAACCACAGCATGCCAGGCCTTCCTATCCATCACCAACTGCTAGAGTCTACCCAAACCCATGTCCATTGAGTCAGTGATGCCATCCAACTATCTCATCCTCTGTTGTCCCCTTCTCCTCCTGCTCTCAATCTTTCCCAGAATCAGGGTCTTTTCAAATGAGTCAGCTCTTCTCATCAGGTGGCCAAAGTATTGGAGTTTCAGCTTCAACATCAGTCCTTCCAATGAACACCCAGGACTGATTTCCTTTAGAATGGACTGGTTGGATCTCCTTGCAGTCCAAGGGATTCTCAAGAGTCTTCTCCAATACCACAGTTCAAAAGCATCAATTCTTTGGTGCTCAGCTTTCTTCCAAGTCTCACATCCATCCATAACTACTGGAAAAACCATAGCTTTGACTACACGGATCTTTGTTGGTAAAGTAATGTCTCTGCTTTTTAATATGCTGTGTAGGTTGGTCATAACTTTCCTCACAATATACCCAGCATCATATATGATTTCCCTCATTGTATAGAAAGGGAAATTGGGAATCAAGTAACTTTCCGCAGGCCACCCAACTAGTAAGTTGTAGACTTAGGTATGTCTCTAACTTAAAAGTCTTAGATCATTGCACAAGCACATGCTGTTACCCAATGAAAAGTGATGTTCGTTCCACAAATATTTATTAAGCAGTAGTCATGGGCAATGTTTGGGGGACTGTTGTTGTTCAATTGCTCAGCTGTGTCCAGCTCTTTGTAACCCCATGGACTACAGCACACCAGGCTCCTTTGTCCTTCACTATCTCCTGGAGTTTCCTCAAATTCATGTCTATTAAGTCGGTGATGCTACATAACTCTCTCAAACTCTACCACCCCCTTCTCTTAGTTTTGCAAATGACAGACATGGCTCTTCCTTCATAGAGTTAATAAATGATGCTAACCAATGAAATAAATGACTATAGAATATTAATTATAATGTAATAATTGGGATAACAGAGACCCCGTTTCGATTCCTGGGTCGGAAAGATTCCCTAGAGAAGGGTTAGGCTACCCACTCCAGTATTTCTGGGCTTCCCTGGTGGCTCAGACAATAAAGAATTCACCTGCAGTACAGGAGACCTGCATTTGATTCTTGGGTTGGGAAGAGCCCCTGGAAGAAGGGAAGGCAACCCACTCCAGTATTCTTGCCTGGAGAATCCCCATGGACAGAGAAGCCTGCAGTTCTTGGGGTCACAAACAGTCGGGTTGGGATAAAAGAAACATATAGGCTTAAATAAAAGTATATAATTGAGAACATTTAATTAGTCTAGATTATGACATAAGTTTTAAAAACAGGACAAAGACTTAGCTAGAGCAGGGATCCCCAACTCCTGGGCTGCAGTCTGTTACAAGTCTATTAGGAACCAAGTGTGTTTACCTCTTGAACACAGTAGGACGTGAGTGGAAGGCTACTGAGCAAAGCTTCATCTACCACTCCCCATTGCTCGCATTACTCCCAGAACCATTCCCTCCTCCAACCCAGTCCATGGAAAATTTGTCTTTCACAAAACCAGTCCCTGGTGCCAAAATCTTTAGGGAGCTAGAGGGGAAAAAATATGAGAATTATCAAGCATATTCAAAACTTTAAAGTATAAGAATCAAAGAACTCGAGTAGTTATTAGAATTGAAAATACAGTGAAGATATTTCTATGGCTGTGATAAGGTTGAAACTAAATTTGTATAAAAGTATTCCAAAAGGGTTGGCCAAAAAACAGGTTTATGTAGTGAATACACTGGAGAAGGAAATGGCAACCAACTCCATATTCTTACCTGGGAAATCCTGTGAACACAGCCTGGTGCCACAGGCCATGGGGTCACAAGGAGTCAGACATGACAGTGACTAAACAGCAACAGCAGTGAATCTATTTAACATGCATATGTCATGAATAGAAAAGAGAACTTTTCCATCATAAAATGTTCCTGTGAGAGAGATACTATAAGCACTTCCAAAGAGAAAAACTGAGAATAAATAACTGGAATCCTTAAATGTATATATGAGCAGAGATTTTCACAGTATGTATGATATGTACAATGTGAGTTTACTAATATATACTAATTCAATTTAAGATGTGTATAAGAGACAGNAGAGAACTTTTCCATCATAAAATGTTCCTGTGAGAGAGATACTATAAGCACTTCCAAAGAGAAAAACTGAGAATAAATAACTGGAATCCTTAAATGTATATATGAGCAGAGATTTTCACAGTATGTATGATATGTACAATGTGAGTTTACTTATACTAATTCAATTTAATATGAAAAACTGCATTAAATAGGATCACCAAAATTAATTTTAAAAAATAATAACAGCCAAAATAATGTATGTATACTATTTGGACTGGGGAGTATTAACTTTAAAGGGCTGTTGATAAGATTACATAAAATAATATATATAGGTCATTTATATTCTGAGCGAGCACTCACTACATGATAGACATTATTATTAGTTCAACAAACTGCAACTTTACTATTATTACAATTAATTTTGCATTTGATACATCTTAATTAGGTGTGATTAAGTTATGATCTACTAAAGGTACGGTCATGACTTCACTGTGGACAAAAATGTCACTTGCCATATCAGTAAACAAAGGATGTTGTAGCCATCAAGCCATGGGCCACTGCATCTACACCCAGCTGTGCACCTTTAGGCAACTGAGGATGAATAAATAAAGGAAATTGACTCTTCACACCTCTTATGATTAAGGTAAGGTTCAGATTAAGAATCTTTGTACCTGTTAAGGTACAAATTAAAGCAATGATTTCAATGAGTCTATATCTTTACATTTTTCTACACAAAGAAAAGTGCTAAATTCATTAACCTGAGATGTCTAGTTTTTCTATAATAGTAATATTTTTGTGTCCCAGCTACCCATTGTTATGGGATTTTGGTTTTCTGTTTTTGAGTTTGTTTGTTTGTTTGTTTGCAAAAACTTCTATGTATAGTGGCTCTTCCCTTACCTCATCAGAACAGTCCCTCAGAGCTATCTGAGAGATTCTCTCTCTGGCTTAAGTCGTCAGTATGTATGGCAAATTAAACATAATTCTCAACTTTGAGGTTATGCATGGTTTTCTGTCAACATCATTAAATGCTAATTATTCAAAGTGTAATCTCAACTCCTGGCTTCCCCATGGCACAGCAGTAAAGGCAACTCAGGAGACACAGGTTTGATCCCTGGGTCAGGAAGATCCCTGGAGGAGGAAATAGCAACCCATTCCAATATTCTTGCCTAAAAAGTCCCATAGATAGAGGAACCTGGCAGGTTGAAGTCTATGGGAGTCACAAAGAGTTGGCCATGACTGAGCATGCAATCAAGAATCTCAACTTTCAGTAGAAGATTTGTATAACAGTATTTACAAAATGTCACTGATCCATTCTTTAATTTCTTGGTTGGTATCATATCAAGTACCATACAAGGTATAGTGCTTATAGAAAGATCTTCCATGTACTGCAGCCTAACATGTTCCCAATAAGTTAAAGAATAAAAAGTTAAAAACACGATTTAAATCCTGAGAGTATATATAAAAGTCTATAAAAGAACAGAATCATATTTTTCTTGTAGAAATTCAGTAAAACTCTGCCAAGTAATTTAGAAAAAGATGAGTGATTTACACTAACAAACACATTAAAACAAACTTGGTTCTAAAAAAATAAATCCCCATTTGCTAGGAACACATGGGTACTTGTGAAAGGCAAGATACTTAGCAAAAAATCAAGAAGAAAACCTGACCTTGAAAACTGGAATGAAATCAAATGAAAAAATAATGGATACCATGACTATACAATTGCATAGTTATTCAGTCAAATAGATGAAGCATGATCCTGCTGAGATCAATTAAAAATGCTTTCAAACATTGTGAAATTATATTTACTAAGGGAAGTAAAATCATGTTGTTTATACTCCTTACAGAAAATTAATCTCAGGGTTTTATTTCCCAAGTGATTTAAAAATAATTTAAAAGAGTGTAACATCAAGTTTAACCACCTTAGTACCTTCATCCTGAGACTACCAAGCACTTAACTAATACATTTAAAAAACATTTTTTGTAGTACAAGATGTTCTTTTATCACAGATACTGAGCCATTTCACTCACATAGGACATAAATGGTCTTTGAGAATTCATTGGAGACTCTGGTTTGACTGAACATTTTGTGAAAATTTTGAATCAGTCATTCTATTTATCATGTGCCCATGGACTTTTATTTCAATATATATAATCAAACAGAATTTACTTCTTTACACATTTGCCTATTAACATCTTGAAACAGGGGCTCTAATTCATCTTTGTGTATTGAGAACTTGGTACACTGTGTGGTAACTTGGCAAACAAACAAAGGATTGCTCAATCAACTGAGTTATCTCTTTTGATAGAAAAATATAAAAGATGATCACCACAGAGTTTATAGGAGTAATGTTTAGACACCAAACAGCAGAGAGCAACAGGTGCAATAGAAAAGAATAGAAGGCATATCATGAATTAAACGTGTATCATAATAAGCAAAGAAATACACTGGCACCATCTTGTATGGGTAAAATTACATAGTTGTGTCATTCAAAACTGTTTTATTATTCAAACATATTAACTGAAAAAAGCCAGTTTCTAATCATGAAAATAAATCCTAAGCTGCTGGTCATACCACAGTTCTCAAAGGGATTTTGGAGATGGAGCAAACATTAGGCCACATATCTCATTTTAGAAGTCATCCTGAAGTTTCAAAAAGTCTCAGATTTAGTAATCAAAAGGATAAATTCCCATTTTTAAAAATTATTTTAACTTAATGAAAAGGAAGTCAAACTACTGACTCAGAAAAATAAGAAATAAGAGCAGAGGAAAGGTTAACAGAGTGTTGCCAAGAAAGTGCACTGGTCATAGCAAATACTTTCCTCCAAAAAGACAAGAGATGATTCTACACATGGACATGATTAGATGGTTAATACAGAAATCAGATTGATTATATTTTTTGCAGCCAAAGATGGAAAACCTCCACAGAGTCAGCAAAAACAAGGCCAGGAGCAGACTGTGGCCCAGATCATGAATTCCTTATTGCAAAATTCAGATTTAAATTGAAGAAAGTAGGGAAAAACACTAGACCATTCAGGTATGACCTAAATAAAATTCTTTATGATTATACAGTGGAAGGGACAAATAGAATCAAGGAAATAGATGTGATAGAAAGAGTGCCTAAAAAACTATAGAAGAGGTTCATANTATTGCAAAATTCAGATTTAAATTGAAGAAAGTAGGGAAAAACACTAGACCATTCAGGTATGACCTAAATAAAATTCTTTATGATTATACAGTGGAAGGGACAAATAGAATCAAGGAAATAGATGTGATAGAAAGAGTGCCTAAAAAACTATAGAAGAGGTTCATAACATTGTACAGGAGGCAGTGATCAAAACCATTCCCAAGAAAAAGAAAAACAAAAATGCAAAATGGTTGACTGAGGAAGCCTTACAAATAGTGGAGAAAAGAAGAGACATGAAAGGCAAAGGGAAAAGGAAAGAAATATCCATCTGAATGCAGAGTGCCAAAGAATAACAAGGAGAGATAAAAAAGGCTTCCTAAGTGAGCAATGCAAAGAAATAGAAGAAAACAATAGAATGGGAAAGACTAGAGATCTCTTCAAGAAAATTAGAGATACCAAGGGAACATTTCATGCAAACATGAGCACAATAAAGGACATAAACAATATGGATCTAACAGAAGCAGAAGATATTAAGAGGTTGCAAGAATACACAGAAGAACCATACAAAAAAGATCTTCACAACCCAGATAACCATGATGGTATAATCAATCACCTAGAGCCAAATATCCTGGAGTGCAAAGTAAAGCAGGCCTTAGAAAGTATCACTATAAACAAAGCTAGTGGAGATGATAGAATTCCAGTGGAGCTATTTCAAATCCTAAAAGATGATGCTATGAAAGTGCTGCACTCAACAGGCCAGCCAATTTGGAAAACTCAGCAGTGGCCACAGGACTGGAAAAGGTCAGTTTTCATTCCAATCCTAAAGAAGCGCAATGCCAAAGAATGTTCAACTACCACACAGTTGCAGTCATTTCACATGCCAGCAGGTCATGGTCAAAATCCTCCAAGCTAGGTTTCAACAGTATGTGAACCAAGAACTTCCAGAGATACAAGCTGGATTTAGAAAATAGCAGAGGAATCCAAATCAAATTACCAACATCCTTTGGATCATAGAAAAAGCAAAGGAATTCCAGAAAAACATCTACCTCTGTTTCATTGACTGTGCTAAAGCCTAGACTGTGCAGATCACAACAAACTGGGAAATTCTTAAAAGATACAGGAGTAACAGACCACCATACCTGCCTCTTGAGAAATCTGTGTGCAGGTCAAAAAGCAACAGTCAGAATCAGACATGAGACAACAGACTGGTTGCAAACTGGGAAAGGAGTATATCAAGGCTGTATATTGTCATCTTGCTTATTTACTTATATGTAGAGTACATCATGTGAAATGCTGGGCTGGATGAAGTACAAGCTGGAATCAAGATTGCTGGCAGAAATATCAATAACCTCAGATATGCAGCTAACACCAGCCTTATGGCAGAAAGCGAAAAGGAACTAAAGAGCCTCTTGACAAAGGTGAAAGAGTAGAGTGAAAAAGCTAGATTAAAGCTTTCATCCAAAAGCTTTTTGAATGTTCAGAAAATGAAGATCATGGCATCCTGTACCATCGCTTCATGGCAAATAGATGGGGAAATGATAGAAGCAGTGAAAGACTTTATTTTCTTTGGCTCCAAAATCACTGCAGATGGTGACTGCAGCCATGAAATTAAGATGCCTGCTCCTTGGAAGAAAGCTATGAAAAATGTAGACAGCATATTAAAAAGCACAGACATTACTTTGCTGACAAAGATCCATACAGTCAAAGCTATGTTTTTAACCAGTAGTCTTGTATGGATGTGAGCATTGGACCATAAAGAAGGCTGAGCACCAAAGAATTGATGCTGTTGAATTGTGGCATTGGAAAAGACTCTTGAGAGTCCCTTGTACTGCAATGAGATCAAACCAGTCAATCCTAAATGAAACAAACCCTGAATATCGCTGGAAAAACTGATGCTGAAGCTGAAGCTCCAACACTCTGGCCACTTAATGGGAAGAGCTAACTCACTGGAAAAGACTGTGATGCTCAGAAACATAGAAGGCAGGAAGAGAAAGGGACAACAGAGGATGAGATGGTTGGATGGCATCACTGACTCAATGGACATGAGTTTGAGCAAGCTCCAGTAGATGGTGATGGACGGGGAAGTCCTGCATACCACAGTCCATGGGGTCGCAAAGAGTTGAACATGACTCAGTGATTGAACAACAAGAACAAATCTGCCTAAGTGGAAAATAGATTACTAGACTGATTGTAGGGGAGGGGTGGAGTATGCATATCAATAGAATGGATTGGGTTGGCCAAAAAGCTCAAGTGTGAGTTTTTCATCACACTGTATGGAAAAACCCAAACGAACTTTTTGGCCAACCCAATATTTCAAACAAGAAAAGGACAAAAGTCTATTGCCACTTTTTTTTTTTTTTTAATTAAGATAAATTTTTGGTTGGGCTGATATTTTCAAAGGAAGTTAGTGTGAAATAGGGGAAATTTCAGTGTAAATCAAACATATAAAATTGTATGCTACCTACGTAACATCATTCTACTTTGATACTGAGGTAGGGCCCATAGGCAATAGAGATAAGCTTTGCCAGTTAGATCAAGAGTAATAGTTAAACAGAAAAATCCACTCCACAGTATCAACAGATAGTAATTTATTGGATATGTACTTTTTGTTCTGTGATTAAGCGGCAATTAATGTTCTTTCAATTTCAAATATCAGTGCCCTTTTGGCAAAATAAATTTTACCACCTAAAATGAACTTATGAAGAACAGTATTTTTGTTTTGTAAACTATCATTGTTGGAATGATATGGGTGGAAAGGTCATATAAAATGAAAAAATGTTATGATTATTTAAACCTAACTACATCCTGTATTGCTACCAGGTAAATACAGGCTTTCTTAACAAAGCCAAAGAAAATTTGAGAATGAAAATATATTAGCATTCATCCTCACTTTAATGTTTCTAGAAATGGAATAATGCTACATCTGGCAGTGGTAGCATTTGACAGATTGCTTCAGAATAACAGGAAAACATGAATAGACTTTCCTCTTTATATGACAGAACTGGGACAAGTATCGTTATTAAGACTTTTTGGATAAAAGTAACTTAATTCTTTAAAATGATGTGTCATACTGATTACAGATAACTTACTAGACTATGTCTTTCTCCAATAGGAGTGAGAGATGCCATTATATTTCAGCAATTAATCAGTTATCAAATAATTACTGAATCCCAAGATATAACTATCAAAGGGCTATAAAAAACAGGTCACCATTGCTGTTGTTTAGACCTTATAACTCAGTTGGAAACATAAAACATGCATAATACAATCTTCTGGCAAGTAATAAAACTTATTTCATAAGCTGAAAATTTTTTAAATATATGTTTATACAAAAGGAAGGATATTCTTTGAAATGAAATGAGTAGAATTTTAGTTGGGGAGGATTCAAAAGAAGTCAAATAAATCACATGATAAAGACTCAGAGGGAGAAATGTACAAGATGTGATCAGGGCAATATATAAAATTAATGGCTTAAGCAGAATACCATATACATGAAAAAACACTTCAGAAAATAATTTTAGGATTAATAATTTTAGCTCCCCCAGAGTCAATGCTATGCTAATGCTGCCAAAAGGCCCCAAAATGAAATGACTTAAATAGACAGTAGTTATGACTCCCTCTATGTGACTCTCTGACAAGCCTAGGCTAGAATGGAACAAACTGCTGTCGGTAAGCAGAGACCCAATCATTTTCTATTCTGTTGCTCTGTCATTCACTTAGGCCCTGTGTTTGTGCACTTGGTGAAGTTGTAGTGCCAGAAAGGTTGAACTCCACGCTACTGGAATTTAATCAGAGGATGTTCAGATAAATTCTCCTTCCCTTCCCTTTATTCTTGACACAACCATTTCTCTTTACTACATCTTCTCAAATTTCCAGGTTTCTGGGAAATGGATAGAAGGTTTTTGTTTTTCCATTAAAGTCACCTCTAGTTCCTCATGGATCTGTTAAAGGAGTAAAATAAATGGTCAAATTAAACACCCCTATGTGGATAAGGGAAGAAAAGAGAATATTCCACAAACAGTGGTCATGGAAATAAAAAGATCCTGTTGATCATACCCTTGAAAACCCTGCTTCTGCTCTTGAGAAGGTGCCCATTTATCCTGTCTTGTGCTGTTGCCTGGCATGTCCTGTCAAATAGTTCTTCCTTGTCTATATTTTCCACAGCAAAATTTGAAGTGGGTATGGGAGAGTAGACTATCCTTGGGGTACACATTTCATATGTCCTACAATGGTAATGCAGGCTTGGTGCTTGAAAATTGCCTTAAGGACTGAATGAGAGTGAAAGTGCTAGTCACTCAGTCATGTCCAACTCTTTGCAATCCCATAGACTGTAGCCCATCAGGCTCCTCTCTCCATGGGATTTTCCAGGCAATACTGGAGTTGACAGTCCCTTCTCCAGTGGATCTTCCCTCCCGAGGGATCGAACCCAGATATCCCACACTGCAGGCAGATTCTTTACCATCTGAGCCACCAGAGAAGCCCTGAATAACCAAAGAGTTTTGCAGATGAATTATAGGATTTATTTGGATAAAATTCCCTTTAAACACTTAATAGGAACTGGTTTTATTTGCTTTCAGTCATTTTCATGCGCCAGTAAACACTCTCCACCCATCCTCAATTTGCTTCAGCCATTCTCTTTTTGAAACTACCTTGAATTGATTGATCAGAAGCAATAAACAAAAAGTGGGCAGGAATGCAACACTCTATCTGATCTTTGCCCTAGGGCTGCCTTTCAGTGTTTGACTAAGAAACTTAATACCCTCTTCCAGCAACACAAGAGAAGACTCTACACATGGACATCACCAGATGGTCAACACTGAAATCAGATTGATTATATTCTTTGCAGCCAAAGATGGAGAAGCTCTATACAGTCAATAAAAACAAGACCAGGAGCTGACTGTGGCTCAGATCATGAACTCCTTATTTCCAAATTCAGGCTTAAATTGAAGAAAGTAGGGAAAACCGCTAGACCATTCAGGTATGACCTAAATCAAATCCCTTATGATTATACAGTGGAAGTGAGAAATAGATTTAAGGGCCTAGATCTGATAGATAGAGTGCCTGATGAACTATGGAATGAGGTTCGTGACATTGTACAGGAGACAGGGATCAAGACCATCCCCATGGAAAAGAAATGCAAAAAAGCAAAATGGCTGTCTGGAGAAGCCTTACAAATAGCACTGAAAAGAAGAGAGGCGAAAAGCAAAGGAGAAAAGAAAAGATATAAGCATCTGAATGCAGAGTTCCAAAGAATAGCAAGAAGAGATAAGAAAGCCTTCTTCAGCAATCAATGCAAAGAGATAGAGGAAAACAACAGAATGGGAAAGACTAGAGATCTCTTCAAGAGAATTGGAGATACCAAGGGAACATTTCATGCAAAGATGGGCTCGATAAAGGATAGAAATGGTATGGACCTAACAGAAGCAGAAGATATTAAGAAGAGGTGGCAAGAATACACAGAAGAACTGTACAGAAAAGATCTTCACGACCCAGATAATCATGAGGATGTGATCACTAATCTAGAGCCAGACATCTTGGAATGTGAAGTCAAGTGGGCCTTAGAAAGCATCACTAAGAACAAAGCTAGTGGAGGTGATGGAATTCCAGTTGAGCTGTTTCAAATCCTGGAAGATGATGCTGTGAAAGTGCTGCACTCAATATGCCAGCAAATTTGGAAAACTCAGCAGTGGCCACAGGACTGGAAAAGGTCAGTTTTCATTCCAATTCCAAAGAAAGGCAATGCCAAAGAATGCTCAAACTACCGCACAATTGCACTCATCTCACACGCTAGTAAAGTAATGCTCAAAATTCTCCAAGCCAGGCTTCAGCAATATGTGAACCGTGAACTCCCTGATGTTCAAGCTGGTTTTAGAACAGGCAGAGGAACCAGAGATCAAATTGCCAACATCCGCTGGATCATGGAAAAAGCAAGAGAGTTCCAGAAAAACATCTATTTCTGCTTTATTGACTATGCCAAAGCCTTTGACTGTGTGGATCACAATAAACTGTGGAAAATTCTGAAAGAGATGGGAATACCAGACCACCTAACCTGCCTCTTGAGAAATCTGTATGCAGGTCAGGAAGCAACAGTTAGAACTGGACATGGAACAACAGACTGGTTCCAAATAGGAAAAGGAGTACGTCAAGGCTGTATATTGTCTCCCTGCTTATTTAACTTATATGCAGAGTACATCATGAGAAACGCTGGACTGGAAGAAACACAAGCTGGAATCAAGATTGCCGGGAGAAATATCAATAACCTCAGATATGCTGATGACACCACCCTTATGGCAGAAAGTGAGGAGGAGCTAAAAAGCCTCTTGATGAAAGTGAAGGAGGAGAGCGAAAAAGTTGGCTTAAAGCTCAACATTCAGAAAACGAAGATCATGGCATCCGGTCCCATCACTTCATGGGAAATAGATGGGGAAACAGTGGAAACAGTGTCAGACTTTATTTTTTGGGGCTCCAAAATCACTGCAGATGGTGACTGCAGCCATGAAATTAAAAGACGCTTACTCCTTGGAAGAAAAGTTATGACCAACCTGGATAGTATATTCAAAAGCAGAGACATTACTTTGCCGACTAAGGTCCGCCTAGTCAAGGCTATGGTTTTTCCTGTGGTCATGTATGGATGTGAAAGTTGGACTGTGAAGAAAGCTGAGCGCCGAAGAATTGATGCTTTTGAACTGTGGTGTTGGAGAAGACTCTTGAGAGTCCCTTGGACTGCAAGGAGATCCAACCAGTCCATTCTGAAGGAGATCAACCCTGGGATTTCTTTGGAAGGAATGATGCTAAAGCTGAAACTCCAGTACTTTGGCCACCTCATGCGAAGAGTTGACTCATTGGAAAAGACTCTGATGCTGGGAGGGATTGGGGGCAGGAGGAGAAGGGGACGACAGAGGATGAGATGGCTGGATGGCATCACGGACTCGATGGACGTGAGTCTGAGTGAACTCCGGGAGATGGTGATGGACAGGGAGGCCTGGCGTGCTGCGATTCATGGGGTCGCAAAGAGTCGGACACGACTGAGCGACTGAACTGATTAAACCTTCTTATCCTCTACTGTACAGAAGCAGTGGGCTTTTCCAACCATAAATCACCAGAATTTTAGACTCTATTTTCTTCAATCTCTTCTTGAAAACTGGCCAATATCTGGCTGAGTGCCTGTTTTTGTTGTAAACTCTTGTCAAAGGCAGCCAAGAACAGGCCACATACTTTAACAACTTTTTTTTAAACTTCTTTCTTTCAAGCTAAAGCTTCAGTGGTCTGTCTTCCAGATTGTCATAAAAATTACTTCCCCACAGTTGTCAACATTTAGAAAAGCCACCAGCCTTCCAGCTCATTATGTTTTCTTACTACTATTCCTGACCACAAAACAGTAACATATATTTTAAGTTTTTGTTTTAATATACCACTTCTAGTACAAATATTTCATGATTGCCAGAAATTTAAAAAAAAAATTTTTTTTCAAAAGGGATTTTAATACAGTATCTAGGAACAAGTTCTAGGGTGAACCTCTTGATTAATACAGAATTAGCCCAATAAGGGGATTACTACCTTGAGGTAATCAATGGAATTAAGTTTACCTATAATCGCTGGGCTTCCCCAGGTGGTGCTAGTGGTAAAGAGCCCTCTGCCAATGGAGGGTTCAATCTCTGGGTTGGGAAGATCCCCTGGAGGAGGGAAAGACAACCAACTCCAGTGGTCTTGATTGGAGAATCCCATGGACAAAGGAGGCTGGTGGGCTACAGGCCATGGGGTTGCAAAGAGTCGGACACAACTGAGCAGCTAACATTAGCAATCTTTTTCTTTTTAAATTCCACATTACTAGCTATTTCTTAAGATGCAAACGCTGTTACTGTTACACTATTACTCTGACAAGTGATCATAATAAAAAGAGAAATTACATTTTTCATGTGCAATTGAAAACTGCAAACTTTTCAATTCAGACATACTTTCTGTTGTTATTCAGTCGCTAAGTCATGTCTGATTCTTTGCAACCTCATAGACTACAACACGCCAGGTGTCCCTGTCCTTCCCTGTCTCCTGGAGTTTACTCAAACTCATGTCCACTGAGATCCAACCATCTCATCCTATTTAGCCCCCTTCTCCTCCTGTTCTCAATCTTTCCCAGCATTAAGTCTTTCCAATGAATTGGTTCTTTGCATCAGGTGCCTAAAGTATTGGGGCTTCTTCAGCTTCAGCATAAGTTCTTCCAACAAATATTCAGGGTTGATTTCCTTTAGGATTGACTAGTTTGTTCTCCTTGCAGTCCAAGAGACTTTCAAGAGTCTTCTCCAGCACTACAATTAGAAAGCATCAGTTTGGCACTAAGTCTTATTCAGACATACTGGGCTCCCAATAATTTTTATGGTTAAAAAATTACCTTAATTCAAAGAAGAAATGAGAAGTTAGGGAAATATGAGCAATCCAAATTATTTCAAATCTCTTCGGGAATTCAACTTCCTTGAGTAAAAGTATTTTGAACTTCATATCGACAAAAAACATAGGACAGTAATCATTGTTGAGGACAGAATTAGTGGGGACTGTTTCAGTTGATTTCCATTCTTGTGGTTGATCATGTCATTAGAAAATGTAATATAGTGAAAAAATCACCAGTAATGAAATCAATAACCTTATCTTGGAATCCTATCTCTGCCATTCACTAGTGAGTCCAAAGAAGCTTTCAAATACTTCAGTTTCTTCTATAGCAACACAGACATTACCAAAATTTATTTGGGCTACCTAAGCAAATTAATGGGAAATAACTATGATTTTAACTCTGTTGTGTGTGTCTTGATATCACCACATTTTAATGTTCATTTAATGCTCACTTGTTTCATACTGGAAAAAAATGACTGTTCATACATGAAATGATTTTCCTTTGAAAATATATATTTATGATGCTTGAGTTCCTTGAATATGTCTGACTTCATTCCATTCAAACCATATCACATGTACCAGACAAAGGTTTCTCAACAATGCATTTACACTGATATTCAGTTCATTTATCTTCACTTAGATATTAACATTTAGAATATATTTTACATTTTTAAGCACTGACACCTACTAATCTTGCTAACTAGTTTTGTTAGTGGTTATAGTTCATATTATAATACAACAGAAATTGCTTCATCAGAGCTATGAAAAACTAATTGAAACCAATTATGACAATTATCTCTCCATTCAACTGTCTGCACTAGACTGTTCCTTCATTCCATACTGTGAGGCTATAGACAAACTTCTCTGATATGACCTAGTCAATTGCATTTTAAGCTTTATTCAGTGAGCATGCATACTTCTGATTCAAATTAACAGGAGCTATGCATGGATTGAGCGAGACTGGAGCTATTAGAATTGTAATATGAATATAAGTGAGAATTAAGTATCATTGGACTTTCTTATTTTAATTAAGTACCCAAACACTCTTAATCAAGCATATAATTAAATTTAAGAGGAAGTGTATTGTGTGCTAATTGCCATTGATTATTAATAATATGCTTATTTATGCATGCAAACTCTATGATGAAATATATCTCCAAACTGTTTCTGAATGACAATAACATACTTCTGCATAATGAAACTATTAATGAAACAGTCTTGTAAGAAATATCAGATGAGAAAAATAACTCAAATCTCAGAAATCTTCCCAAACATTTTTGAAGCATTAGAGCAAGTCATATGAACTCACAGCAGGGAATGTCAATAATTCTGCTTCTTTTTCCCAATCATTTTTTATACAATGTATGTTTAGAGGATATTTGATTATAAAATAAGGAATTCATGTGTACTATGCACTAAGGACTTTTAGCTTTTTTTGAAATGGCATTATTTCTTTTATTTTGCATTAAATGCATTTAGAAATGACTTTTAAGGTTATAAATTCTTTTTATGTTCATTCATTAATATTTTCTAATGGCCACTTGCTTATTAAGCACCTACTTCATGCCACACATTGGTCTAGGCACTGGGGATACAACAGTGAGCAACAGATGCCCCCTTCTCTCAGGGAGCTTGTGAGAGAAACTTTTGAGCAGGTGATGGAGAGGTGACACAGATCATAAATAAGGTAATATGTAAGATATTATTAGATAATAAAGTTAAAGAGAAATACAAAGAATGAAATAAAAAGTTTGATAGGGAGACAGAAGCTTATTATGTTACCTAGGAAAGAGCTCATTGAGATGGTGAGATTTAAAGTAAGAGTTGACTAGATGAGGTAAAAGAGCTACTATAAGGATGTCTTAGGGGAATGCATGCCATGAGAGTGAACTGCAAGTACAGACTGTGAAGCACAGAATATCTCAAGTGTTCCTGGAATAGGGAGAATCCACATTAGTTCAAGTAGACTGAGTGAAGGGGAGACAGGAAGAAAATGAGGTCAGAGAGTTAAAACAAGGTAAGATGCTATTTGCCTTCAAAGCCACTGTAAATTTATTTTCAACTAATTCATTTGATAGCTACCTCTGTCTCTCATATAACTATTTCCTGATTTTAAGGCATATTAATTATTTCCTCAAAATGGAAAATAGATTTATTCTTTTTCACCATCCTAAACTATACCCCTCCTAACATACTCTTCTCATAAAATTTTGGTTGAAATATTCAGTGTTAACATTGTAACTATGTAAATGCTATTCTTAGCATTGTTAGCAAGGCTATGTATTATACATAAACTTTTGTTTTCTTCCTAAGTTTCTATTTTATGTGAAATTAATAATTTCTCTTCTTATGTTGTATAAAAACTCAACTTCAAACTCTGCCAGTTCTCTGAATCTCTTCCCAACATATTTAGATACATCAAGCATTCAACTTCAACTAAGTGAAGAAAAATTTTCAGAATGTCGGGGTCTCTATCTGAACAAGTTAATGTCTTTTAGGCTTCTATAACTAGAAATTATTCTATATATACCATTAAACTATCTTAGTTGGATCCTCTCTTTCTTATACATCATAATACTCACTTTCTGTGTTATAATGAAGCATGTATAGCTTTAATTTTTTTTTTCCTTTTTGGCTACACTGGGTCTTTGCACAGGCTTTCTCCAGTTGCTGAGTGGGAGCTACTCTTCCTTGATGGGGGCTTCTCACTGCAGTGGCTTCTCTTGTTGCAGAGCATTGGCTCTAGAGCCCACAGGCTTCAGTAGCTGTGGTGCAGGAGCTTAGTTGCTCTCCAGAATGTGGGCTCTTCCAGGACCAAGGATGGGACTCCTGTTCCCTGCACTGGCAGGTGGTATCTTAACCACTGAACCACCAGATAAGTCTTTGCAGCCTCTTAAGTATGTGTGCTTAAAAGATCAAACAATACCTTGTACTGTGCCTCAAACTTCATGATAGTTCGGATTCTACTAAGGAAACAGGTTACACTAGGATTTGGAAGGCAAGGCTCTGTGACAGTGCTGATGTTTTGAAGGCTAAAGCCATTCTGAATGTTTGACCTTATTTTTCCCTATTTCTCTTGCAAAAAAAAAGTGTGCATGTATTCACACAGCATATAATTTTTTGTTATTTCACAACGAAGAAATTCTTTCATCATATGTTCTGGGTATTTGTTGGATCCTTTCCATATGGAACCCCATGCCCTCTGCTTTAGAAAAAAAAATTCAGATCATTTTCTGTCCTTCATTTTATCAATGATCATTTTCAGAATGACTATTATTCGAAGGTCCTACTGGAATACTCCTCTAATTACTATTGCTACTAATGCTACTTTATCTCTTTTTTCCTGTTTTATATATCTGTCTTTCCCTCTCTTTTTTTCTAGTTTTCCTCAAATTTGTCTTTAAACATTCTATTGACTGTTTCATCTTTATTTCATTGTTTTAATTTCCAAGAATATTTTTTCTTTTTCCATAGCATCATATTTTTAAGAACATTCATATTTGTGTGTTTGCTCTTTTTTTAATTTTTCTTTTGCGCATATACACTTTTGTTTCCTCAAAATTGTTTTACTCTATTTGTTTTTAGACATTAAATTCTACGCCTGAGAATTTCTTCAGAAGTTAGGTTGTTTGCTAATACTTACAGTAGTTAAGGAAAAAGTTGCGTGGATGCTCTCAGTATACATGTGGTACTTGATACCTGTAGACTTCATTATAATGCATTTTCCTTGACTGTTTTGTTGAGAGAACCATAAGTCAGTGTCTTTAAATATTTCCTATTGTACTGCTTGCTGCTGCTGCTGCTGCTGCTAAGTCACTTCAGTCGTGTCCGACTCAGTGCGACCCCATAGATGGCAGCCAACCAGGCTCCCCTGTCCCTGGGATTCTCCAGGCAAGAACACTGGAGTGGGTTGCCATTTTCTTCTCCAGTGCATGAAAGTGAGAAGTAAAAGTGAAGTTGCTCAGTCATGTCCAACTCTTCGCGACCCCATGGACTGCAGCCTAATAGGCTCCTCTGCCCATGGGATTTTCCAGGCAAGAGTACTGGAGTGGGGTGCCATTGCCTTCTCCAATTGTACTGCTTAGATACTGCATAAAAGACTCTTTAATAATTTATTTGGATAGCACTAAACAGGCTGACAGGTTTCTATGATTTAAGAGGTGAATGATGTATGTATATGTGAGGAAATGGGTGTCAAAATTTTATATGGAAACATTAATCCACTTGGGGCATAAACTTGGGTTACTATGATGTTGAATGGTTTGCCTCAGAAACGAATGGAGATCATTCCATTTGCCCTTCATGACTGCACCCATGAAATTAAAAGATGCTTGCTCCTTGGGAAAAAAGCTATGACAAACCTAGACAGTGGATTCAAAAGCAAAGACATCACTCTGCAGACAAAGATCTGTATAGTCAAAGCTATGGTTTTTATGGTAGTCATATACAGATGTGACAGCTGGGCCATAAAGAAGGTTGAGTGCCAAAGAATTGAAGCTTTTCAACTGTGGTGCTGGAGAAGACTCTTGAGAGTCACTCAGACTGCAAGGAGATCAAATTAGTCAATCCTAAAGGAAATCAACCCTGAATATTCATTGGAAGGATTGATCCTGAAGCTGAAGCTCCAACACTTTGTATACCTGATGCTAACAGCCAAGTCACTGGAAAAGACCAAATAGTGCTGGGAAAGATTGACAGCAAAAGGAGAAGGGTGTGGCAGAGAATGAGATGGTTAGATAGCATCATCAACTCAAGGGACACGAGTTTGAGCAAACTCTGGGATATACTGAAGGACTGGAAGCCTAGCATGCTGCAGTCCATAGGGTCACAAAGAGTCGAACATGACTCAGCAACTGGACAACAACAACCCACTTGATTTTTGTATTGTACCTTTCTTGCCAATCTTGCATCTCCAACTCACCATATAAAGACTCTTCTACTTCCTTCAGAGAATAAACTTCCAATATACAGTTGGGGTAAGAAAAGGGAAGCTGCCCAGTTGCAGGTTTTTGGTCCTCTCACCACTTCTTAATTGGATATTCTTAATTGAATTCTTCCAATTCTTAATTAGAGCTTCCTCTTTTAAGGATGACTTCCACTGCCTCTATTAAAGGTTTCTGGTGCTACCAATTTGTGAAACTTTCTGGATATACTGAGGTGTAAACCGGATTGCCTTTTAGCTTTTCCCACTAGTGACTTATGACTCAACCTTCTGGAGACTTCTAAGTCTGTTACAACTGGTTCATCTAATTACTAGCTCCCTAATTTTGTTTGGTTTTAGTCCCATTCTACTGTTTATATTCTTGTGAGTCTTTGTCATTTAAAAATCTTTTTTTGTTTTAGATGGGTTTCAGGAGAGAATAATAATGTGTTTAATTTTCATCTTCACACAGAACTCCATACACACCTTTACATATCAGATGGAAAATGATAATAAACCATATAGTGGACATCACTTATTAAACATAAGGTACATTAGGTTTCAAGAGGATAAAAGTTTTGTATAACCCTAAATCCAAGAGATCTATTTTGGTAAGATATTTTAAACATATGTAATTATGTTTATGAATAAGAATAAGCATACTTATAAATGAATATGTTCTGTTCTAGATTATCTGGAGTCATTAAATTAGCAAATATGTTGGATTTATTTGTATACAAGTCTCATTTTAATACAAATTGACTTAAATGTACAAGTTGTTTCACCTTCTGAGTCTAGGAAAACAACATGAAACCAACTTAAAATTGTAGAATAGAATCTCTATTAATTCCATAAAGTGAAAAAATATGAAATTTCATGATGAAGTACCAACTATCTTTGAAAAAAAGCTACACCAAAATAGTACGTTACTTTAAACTTATTCATAACTGCACATGTGAATGTTTTATATGATGAAACAGCAAAGGATACTGCCCTTGTGTTATCATATTCAAAATCATACTATAATCATGCACAAAAGCACATGGTGAAATATGCAAAATATTTATTGCAATATTAAAAGAAATATCATTTTTAGCAATGCTATATATTTATGAAATTATAAGATTATTTTTGTTACAATTGTTAGTAGAATACACTGTTGTACACAAAGTATGTACTCAAAAACATAAATTAAGAAAAAATTAGCAAGGGTGTGATCTATAGGCAGAGAATAGAGGATCTGGGGGTCAGGGAACTATTCTGTACAATGCTATAATGATGGACACATATCATTACATATTTGTTAAAACCCATAGAATGTCAACCCACAACATGAAGAGTGAACTATAAACTATGGACTTTGGATGATAATGATGTACTGCTGTAAGTTCTTGGATTGTGAAAGATGTACCACCTGGTGTAGTAGACCTTAAAAACGCATGCTCAAGAAAATACAGGTTATAAACATTTTAAATCTCATTGTTTCCAATTAGCAATATTATACTTAACTAAATTGTTGTAATAAAATTCAATCAAAAAGACAGCTAGATTAGAAAGAAACATTTCACTATTACGATTCATAATTTCACTATATACTTTAGGAAAACTTTCTTCAATTCTTCCTAACTTCACTGTCTGAGAACCACTGCAATACATATATACATATATAAAATTTTGTATTGAACTGTTGCTTGCAGTTTTAAAACCATGCATGAAATTTATAAATCTAAGATGTATAATTAGATTCATACTCTAAAAAAATTAGGGCAGGCCGTGAGTATGTGATCAAAGAGTATATGGGTACACTGTTACTTTCTGTTCAATTTTGCTGGGAACCTAAAATTATTCTAAAAATAAAGTCTATTAAATATAAAAATAATACAATTGATAATAGTTAACACTGAGGCCATACAGTCCCTGGGATTCTCCAGGCAAGAACACTGGAGTGGGTTGCCATTTTCTTCTCCAGTGCATGAAAGTGAGAAGTAAAAGTGAAGTTGCTCAGTCATGTCCAACTCTTCGCGACCCCATGGACTGCAGCCTAATAGGCTCCTCTGCCCATGGGATTTTCCAGGCAAGAGTACTGGAGTGGGGTGCCATTGCCTTCTCCAATTGTACTGCTTAGATACTGCATAAAAGACTCTTTAATAATTTATTTGGATAGCACTAAACAGGCTGACAGGTTTCTATGATTTAAGAGGTGAATGATGTATGTATATGTGAGGAAATGGGTGTCAAAATTTTATATGGAAACATTAATCCACTTGGGGCATAAACTTGGGTTACTATGATGTTGAATGGTTTGCCTCAGAAACGAATGGAGATCATTCCATTTGCCCTTCATGACTGCACCCATGAAATTAAAAGATGCTTGCTCCTTGGGAAAAAAGCTATGACAAACCTAGACAGTGGATTCAAAAGCAAAGACATCACTCTGCAGACAAAGATCTGTATAGTCAAAGCTATGGTTTTTATGGTAGTCATATACAGATGTGACAGCTGGGCCATAAAGAAGGTTGAGTGCCAAAGAATTGAAGCTTTTCAACTGTGGTGCTGGAGAAGACTCTTGAGAGTCACTCAGACTGCAAGGAGATCAAATTAGTCAATCCTAAAGGAAATCAACCCTGAATATTCATTGGAAGGATTGATCCTGAAGCTGAAGCTCCAACACTTTGTATACCTGATGCTAACAGCCAAGTCACTGGAAAAGACCAAATAGTGCTGGGAAAGATTGACAGCAAAAGGAGAAGGGTGTGGCAGAGAATGAGATGGTTAGATAGCATCATCAACTCAAGGGACACGAGTTTGAGCAAACTCTGGGATATACTGAAGGACTGGAAGCCTAGCATGCTGCAGTCCATAGGGTCACAAAGAGTCGAACATGACTCAGCAACTGGACAACAACAACCCACTTGATTTTTGTATTGTACCTTTCTTGCCAATCTTGCATCTCCAACTCACCATATAAAGACTCTTCTACTTCCTTCAGAGAATAAACTTCCAATATACAGTTGGGGTAAGAAAAGGGAAGCTGCCCAGTTGCAGGTTTTTGGTCCTCTCACCACTTCTTAATTGGATATTCTTAATTGAATTCTTCCAATTCTTAATTAGAGCTTCCTCTTTTAAGGATGACTTCCACTGCCTCTATTAAAGGTTTCTGGTGCTACCAATTTGTGAAACTTTCTGGATATACTGAGGTGTAAACCGGATTGCCTTTTAGCTTTTCCCACTAGTGACTTATGACTCAACCTTCTGGAGACTTCTAAGTCTGTTACAACTGGTTCATCTAATTACTAGCTCCCTAATTTTGTTTGGTTTTAGTCCCATTCTACTGTTTATATTCTTGTGAGTCTTTGTCATTTAAAAATCTTTTTTTGTTTTAGATGGGTTTCAGGAGAGAATAATAATGTGTTTAATTTTCATCTTCACACAGAACTCCATACACACCTTTACATATCAGATGGAAAATGATAATAAACCATATAGTGGACATCACTTATTAAACATAAGGTACATTAGGTTTCAAGAGGATAAAAGTTTTGTATAACCCTAAATCCAAGAGATCTATTTTGGTAAGATATTTTAAACATATGTAATTATGTTTATGAATAAGAATAAGCATACTTATAAATGAATATGTTCTGTTCTAGATTATCTGGAGTCATTAAATTAGCAAATATGTTGGATTTATTTGTATACAAGTCTCATTTTAATACAAATTGACTTAAATGTACAAGTTGTTTCACCTTCTGAGTCTAGGAAAACAACATGAAACCAACTTAAAATTGTAGAATAGAATCTCTATTAATTCCATAAAGTGAAAAAATATGAAATTTCATGATGAAGTACCAACTATCTTTGAAAAAAAGCTACACCAAAATAGTACGTTACTTTAAACTTATTCATAACTGCACATGTGAATGTTTTATATGATGAAACAGCAAAGGATACTGCCCTTGTGTTATCATATTCAAAATCATACTATAATCATGCACAAAAGCACATGGTGAAATATGCAAAATATTTATTGCAATATTAAAAGAAATATCATTTTTAGCAATGCTATATATTTATGAAATTATAAGATTATTTTTGTTACAATTGTTAGTAGAATACACTGTTGTACACAAAGTATGTACTCAAAAACATAAATTAAGAAAAAATTAGCAAGGGTGTGATCTATAGGCAGAGAATAGAGGATCTGGGGGTCAGGGAACTATTCTGTACAATGCTATAATGATGGACACATATCATTACATATTTGTTAAAACCCATAGAATGTCAACCCACAACATGAAGAGTGAACTATAAACTATGGACTTTGGATGATAATGATGTACTGCTGTAAGTTCTTGGATTGTGAAAGATGTACCACCTGGTGTAGTAGACCTTAAAAACGCATGCTCAAGAAAATACAGGTTATAAACATTTTAAATCTCATTGTTTCCAATTAGCAATATTATACTTAACTAAATTGTTGTAATAAAATTCAATCAAAAAGACAGCTAGATTAGAAAGAAACATTTCACTATTACGATTCATAATTTCACTATATACTTTAGGAAAACTTTCTTCAATTCTTCCTAACTTCACTGTCTGAGAACCACTGCAATACATATATACATATATAAAATTTTGTATTGAACTGTTGCTTGCAGTTTTAAAACCATGCATGAAATTTATAAATCTAAGATGTATAATTAGATTCATACTCTAAAAAAATTAGGGCAGGCCGTGAGTATGTGATCAAAGAGTATATGGGTACACTGTTACTTTCTGTTCAATTTTGCTGGGAACCTAAAATTATTCTAAAAATAAAGTCTATTAAATATAAAAATAATACAATTGATAATAGTTAACACTGAGGCCATACATGGTGGTGGTTTAGTTGCTAAGTTGTGTCTGACTCTTGTGACACCATGGACTGTAGCCCACCAGGCTCCTTGGTCCATGGGATTCTCTAGGCAAAAATACTGCAGTGGGTTGCCATTACCTTCTCCATAACTAGTATATAGGCATCCTGTATTTTGTTGTCCTTGTTAAACTTAGCAACCTTTTTTTTTTTTTCCCCCACAAGGGCAGGTCAGGGGGGTCATTTAAAGATTCTTGGAGGTAAGTGGAAGAGGAAAGCTTACTAAAGCACAACAGACTGTATTGCCTACCATCACAGAGCTAAATTTATCTGACTAAATGTTAAAAAATTATATATACATATATTTTTTTGGCAAAATCGTAAGTGTATTTTGGAATAAAGCCATATCC
>SJYX01009147.1:446657-471403 GCA_006410675.1 Oreotragus oreotragus | reverse complement strand
ATATATATATATATATATATATATATATATATACATATATATATATTAGTACAAATACTCAAGGAAAACACATACTATTAGAAAACTTGTCTTTCTCTGCAAATCCTTTCAGTCCATTTATTATGATATGCCACTCCATCAAAAGCTTTGAGAAGTTATCAGTCCCTTTCTCACTCCATGGAAAACTTATTTAATTGTTGACCTGCAAGACAGCCTCTTCCTTCTTTATTTCCCTTAACCTATCTTTCTGCAGACTTTTTCTGTATTCATCCATTTCTCTTCCCTTCAAAGTAAACTTAATAGGGAGGCTCTGGCCCTAAAGGAGAGCCCTTGCATTTTTCCATCTGTTCATTTTGTGCATGAGTAGGTATGCTTGCAAGGGAGACATGGAAAGCTTTCACAAAAGTTAAATGGCACAGCCAGTATTATATTTTAAACTATAGTTATGGCAACAGAATCAAACCTAAGTTGAGACAGCAGAAGGATTCTGAAGACAATAGAATAAGCTTAGAAGTTTCCTCAACTAGAGAAAAGAAAGTCTTATACCAATGGTAAACTATCCGCATTAGCCAGATAAAGTCATATTCATGCTCAGGAAGTTATCCTTATTTCACTATTCTTATACAGTCATTCCCTACTCTAATTGTTTGCTTAAGGTTTCTCATAAAACTTGCAATAAAGTGACTTAAAGAAGATCTGAAATGTAGCTCTGGTCCTAAACCTCTGTATGACCACAGAAAACTATTTTAATCCCAATGCAGGCCAATTCTAACTTGGAAATTCTATGAGAACATAATCCATACCTATCTTGTCCATTATTACATTTTTGTATTCAAATATTAGTTTATTACTTCACTATATATAAGTATATGGCACCCGGTCCCATCACTTCATGGGAAATAGATGGGGAAACAGTGGAAATTGTCAGACTTTATTTTGGGGAGCTCTTCAATCACTGCAGATGGTGATTGCAGCCGTGAAATTAAAAGACGCCTACTTCTTGGAAGAAAAGTTATGACCAATCTATATAGCATATTCAAAAGCAGAGACATTACTTTGCCGACTAAGACTTATACAGTCATTCCCTACTCTAATTGTTTGCTTAAGGTTTCTCATAAAACTTGCAATAAAGTGACTTAAAGAAGATCTGAAATGTAGCTCTGGTCCTAAACCTCTGTATGACCACAGAAAACTATTTTAATCCCAATGCAGGCCAATTCTAACTTGGAAATTCTATGAGAACATAATCCATACCTATCTTGTCCATTATTACATTTTTGTATTCAAATATTAGTTTATTACTTCACTATATATAAGTATATGGCACCCGGTCCCATCACTTCATGGGAAATAGATGGGGAAACAGTGGAAATTGTCAGACTTTATTTTGGGGAGCTCTTCAATCACTGCAGATGGTGATTGCAGCCGTGAAATTAAAAGACGCCTACTTCTTGGAAGAAAAGTTATGACCAATCTATATAGCATATTCAAAAGCAGAGACATTACTTTGCCGACTAAGGTCCGTCTAGTCAAGGCTATGGTTTTTCCAGTGGTCATGTATAGATGTGAGAATTGGACTGTGAAGAAGGCTGAGCGCTGTAGAATTGATGCTTTTGAACTGTTATGTTGGAGAAGACTCTTGAGAGTCCCTTGGACTGCAAGGAGATCCAACCAGTCCATTCTGAAGGAGGTCAGCCCTAGGATTTCTTTGGAAGGAATGATGCTAAAGCTGAAACTCCAGTACTTTGGCCACCTCATGTGAAGAGTTGACTCATAGGAAAAGACTCTGATGCTGGGAGGGATTGGGGGCAGGAGGAGAAGGGGACGACAGAGGATGAGATGGCTGGATGGCATCATGGACTCGATGGACGTGAGTCTGAGTGAACTCCGGGAGTTGATGAGGGACAGGGAGGCCTGGCGTGCTGCGATTCATGGGGTCGCAAAGAGTTGGACACGACTGAGCAACTGAACTGAACTGATATCTATATCTGTATCTATATCTATATCTATATCTATATGATAGAAGGCAATGGCACCCCACTGTAGTATTCTTGCCTGGAAAATCCCATGGACGGAGGAACCTGGTAGGCTGCAGTCCACGGGGTCGCTAAGAGTCGGACATGACTGGGCAACTTCACTTTCACTTTTCACGTTCATGCACTGGAGAAGGAAATGGAAACCCACTCCAGTGTTCTTGCCTTGAGAATCCCAGGGACAGGCGACCCTGGTGGGCTGCCATCTACGGGATCGCACAGAGTTGGACACGACTGAAGTGACTTAGCAGCACTTAAAAATAATGCATACTTACTGCAGAAAAACTTCATAATAAATTACACAAAAAATAACAACAGGCATTATGATGTTATGAAGAAATAATAAGCAAGGTGAGCTTATACTTAGGCATTTTCTATGGAAATATACACCTTTCATACAAAGGACCATATGGCACTGATGATTTTATATTCTATTTTTTACCAGTAAATGATTGCAAAAATTAAGAATTTCAACATCAGACTGTAAAAATTATGAATGTCATAAATGTTTTACTAATATAGTCATAATAGTTATAAATTATTTATTAGGTACATATTCAATAATTTTTTAATTATCTAATTTATCAGATACCATTTTTTCTGTTCTTTTTGGAAAGAATTAAGTGGGGAGATTGTTTTCACATAAAAAAAAATTTATTGAACAAGAAGGCATTCATGAACAAGATTCATCATTTATGTCACATATCTATATTTGATAAGCATACAGAATCTTAGTAAAAACAGCTGTTCGTGTCATATAAAGAATAGCATAAATGAATAAATTAATGCTGCAATAGTCAATAATAAGTACTTCAGTTCAGTTCAGTTGAGTCGCTCAGTCGTGTCCGACTCTTTGCAACCCCATGAATCGCAGCAAGCCAGGCCTCCCTATCCATCACCATCTCCCGGAGTTCACTCAGAGTCATGTCCATCGAGTCTGTGATGCCATCCAGCCATCTCATCCTCGGTCGTCCCCTTCTCCTCCTGCCCCCATACTATTAAATATGCCTAAAAAGATCAACACATCCTTTTATCCATTACTGTGTCTTGGTTATCATGTGAACTTGGGACTGAGTCAACATGGATTCCTATGCTAGCTCTTCCACATACTAGCTGAGTGACCTTAAGCAAGTCACAGTCTCCATGAGCCCCAATTTTCTTACATGTAAAGCAAATATATTAATAATCACTACATATGGTTGTTATGACAATTATATGGTAGTGTGCTGATAAAATGCTTAGCACATTGCCTGACACATGATAAGCACTAAGTATAAGCTATTGTTATTATTATTGCAATTACTCTGCATATATGCCATTATTCTTTTAAATCCCAATACTCTGAAGAGAGATCTTCAAAACATCTCCAACTCTTACCCCTTCCAAAATAAATTATTAAGTAAGTTATTCTATGTAAATCAAGTCATTTCTGGTCAAATTTTTCAGTGGAATAAACTCACTAATTTCAGAAAACATTTGAAATTTATTTTGCAGGGATACAGAGTTCTTATGTTTATAAATGGAGAAACACTGAAATAGGTTGTCTGTTTTGTAATCTATCATGACTATCCTAAATATTTAAAAATCTAAATTTAAATTATTTATCATAATATAGCATACGTTTTTATTATTTAAACTGAGTTTTACTCTTTAGAAAACAATACAAATTCTATTCCAAAATTGATCTTAATTTCCTGTATGTATACATATAGCTTCTGCAGTACTTCACTGCAACAAAAAAGGAACATAAAATATATAACTTTCTATTTTATAATTCACATTCAAAATTGGCAGAAAGATCTCTAATCAATATTTTAAAATATCCCTCCTTTCCTTCCACTTCATCAACTAATTCAGAACATTTCTTTTACGAATAAAGCACATTACTATATCCTAACTTAGTATTAAGCACCTTTTGGTGTTGAAGTAAATAATTGTTTCAATTGTTTTACAATTTGGAGTTATTATTATTTAATGATTACTTCCTTAAAGAAGCTGAGGAAATGTAACCATGGTAGCCTTAGTCTGCTGACCATTTCAGAAACTGTAGCATATTCCCTGATTCTTTACTCAAACTAGTTTATCTTGTTTTCATTTGGAAAAATATGTTAAATTATCAAAATATCCACAATCATCAAATGGAGCCAATATTAAAGATATCTGAAGTTACTTAACTCTAAAGAGGTAAATCAACCACTTAATTTTCTGATTGTAATAAATAGCTTCTTCTAATTTTCGAATTCTAAATAGATGCATCAATTATGACTCTCATCCTACTAATCAGAAAAGCATGCACTTTCATAATGATATTAGTAATATATTTCTAGTACATAAATGTGATCTAGGTAGGGCAACCTTTTAAATTATAGTCAGGTATTAATGAGTTAATTCTCTTTAGTAACCCTTTACGTTAAAATTCTTTAACATTAACTGTGACATATTTTAGGTTAGATTTCTCAACACAAAATATGAATATAACTACTCTGTTGGTACAGAAAATATTTTTAGTCCCATATTTTCACGGAATGTGAGTAAACAGAGGCTCAGATATATTAACTAGCCCACCTAAAGTCACACTGTTGATAAACAGTAAATGTAAGTTCTGATCTGAGGCAAATCATTTGTTTCATTATACCATGGTAGACCTCATCAATATGGAAATTATAATAATTTCCACAACACCACAAAGCTCTGAGAAAATGTACCACATAATAAAATGATTTATTAGAGGTTAAAAAAAAAAAACAGAAAATAAATATCTGGAGCTGAAAATGCTGCTTCCTATTGTGGGAACTGCTCTCCCAGGTTAAGGGTCTTAGTTATCAGAACATGAGTATGAGAACAGTGCTTGATTATATGCTGACAACTCTCACAATTATCTCCAACCCAAATCTCTTTATCTATGCTTTTGATTTACACACCCAACTGCCTATTTAACATCTCCATTTAGATGCCTCATGAGCATCTCAAATTTAATATGTCTAAAACCTATTTCATGCTTTCTCTTCAGATTCTGCCATCTTTGGTAACCAGCACTACCAACTCTCCAGTTGTAGAAAATTAACAGTTGTACTTATATCTGGCTCCTTTTCTATAATTCAACTACAAATGTTACCATATTTACCCCCCAAATAAATTTCTTAGCTGCTCACTTCTATCAATCTCCAGTACTACCACAATATTTTAAACCACAAATCTCTGCTGGATGCTGTGATATGCTCCTAGGATATGGCCTATTTTCTCTCTTGCATCTTGGCAATGTATTTATCCTCTACAGCAATGGTGATCAGCTTAAAAGATCAATGAGAACAAGGTATAAACCCTTTAATGATTTTCATTTTATTTATAATACCACCCAAGTACTAAAATGCCTGTGTGCCCTAGAACACACTGTACTACAGCTAAACAGGCCTCTTTTCAGTTTCTTCAAATTATAGCAATTCCATTCCTAAACTTACTCTCTCCTTCCAATTTTACCTTAATTGTCACTGACCTAAAAAGAGGTTTTGCTTAATCTCCAGTCTTTCAGTTCAGCTCATTTAAGTGGCTCAGTCATGTTCCATTCTGCAACCCCATGGACTGCAGCACGCCAAGCCTCCCTGTCCATCACCAACTCCTGGCACTGCTTGAACTCATGTTCATTGAGTCGGTGATGCCATCCAACCATCTCATCCTCTGTCATCCCCTTCTCCTCCCGGCTTCAGTCTTTCCTAGCATCAGGGTCTTTTCCAATGAGTCAGTTCTGTGCATCAGGTGGTCAAATTATTGGAGTTTCATTTTCATCATTAGTCCTTCCAATGAATATTCAGGACTGGTTTCTTTTAGGATGGAATGGTTGGATCTCCTTGCAGTTTAAGGGACTCTCAAGAGTCTTCTCCAACATCACAGTTCAAAAGCATTAATTCTTCAGTGCTCAGCCTTCTTTCTGGTCCAACTCTCACATCCATACATGACTAATGGAAAAACTATAGCTTTGACTAGTCGGACCTTTGTTGGNGGATCTCCTTGCAGTTTAAGGGACTCTCAAGAGTCTTCTCCAACATCACAGTTCAAAAGCATTAATTCTTCAGTGCTCAGCCTTCTTTCTGGTCCAACTCTCACATCCATACATGACTAATGGAAAAACTATAGCTTTGACTAGTCGGACCTTTGTTGGCAAAGTAATGTCTCTGGCCTTTTTTTTTTTTTTTTTTTTTTAGTGTCTAGGTTGGTCATGTTCCAAGGAGCAAGCATCTTTTAATTTCATGGCTACAGTCATCATCTACAGCGATTTTGGAGTCCAAGAAAATAGTCTGTCACTCTTCCCAGTGTTTCCCCATTTATTTGCCATAAATTGACAGGCCCAGATGCCATATTCTTAGTTTTTGTAATGTTGAGTGTTAAGCCCGCTTTTTCACTCTCCTTTTTTACTTTCATCAAGAGGCTCTTCAAAAATAATTACTGAACTTCATTTACTTGTTTATTATTTTGGGAGAACATAAATCTCTCAAGGCAGAAGCTATACTTTCTTTGTTCATCAATGGCTCCCAGGGCATTGTCCAGTCCTTGGCATATAGAAAGTCCTAAGTGCCAGCTGAATTAATTAATTAGCTCACGATGTGTAAAGTTCACAAAGAAGCAAGATCTACTCTCATGTTGAAAGGGGTCTTCCAAACCATTTCTTTTCTCTCAGAACTCCTTCTACCAACAACTACATATTAAAGATCAAGGTTTTCTTATATTATTTTGATCTAGATGGCAGTGCATATGGCTTATTTATGGATTCAAATAGTTTCTTATGGGCACAGCTCTGATATAAGGATTCTGAACTGCTGATAAATGTCCTTATGTCAAAGCTGGGTTTCACAATTTCTTTACTTTCTGAACCTCTGCTGGCATTGTTTCAAGAATGCAGTGAAGCTCATTGAGAATACAACTGCTTGCATTTTAAAAGAGTTGTCTTCCTGTATTGCACAATTTCAAAGTTCGCCTGTAATTCACTATCAAAGGTTAATTTAATAAAAGTGGAAATACTAAATTTAAAAATTATGATCTAAGCTTTCCTCAACAAATCTACTCTACTCTATTTGTCCCAGAATGACCTAAGTTAAACATTAATTGGATCATGAACTAAAAAGTAAACTGTTTGATGATTTGTTTTTGTTTGTGCTTTTGCTTATCTGATAAGAGTACGGTATACTAGGGAATGCATCATTGAAAAGACCCATGCATTCCTCACAAAATCTGTGTTTAAAATGGCTTCACCAGTTACATAATGTCATAATGTTTATAAGGTAGACCTTGCCTTTCAACTTTATTACTACAGCTTGAGCTTTATGCAGAGATGTGACTTTCCGGAAAAAAATTATGTTTTTTAAAAAACTTTATACCAGGACATTTAGTTTTTATTTTACTCATGTTAAAATCATTCTATAATTAGTTCATTTTACAAATGTACTCAATAAATTATATACAAGAAAGCAGAAAAGTTAAATGCACAAATTTTATGTACACCACCCCCCCACACACGTTGAGTGGGATTGTTTTTATTTTATAACTGGGATTCAACATAGATTTCTTGGTATTACATACCCTACTGCTATAGCCCAAACTGATGCAACTAATATGCCACATGTTTTGCTGCTAAAACAGAGCCACAAAGCTGGAGAAAAGCATAGTAAAGCAAAAACAATGCTCTATTGATAGCACTTTTACAAAATTGTAAATTTACTGGAATCATGCCAAATTATAACACTTGACATCATATCCATTCTGTTGCTATAAACCAGGGCTAGTATAAAGCAACTTTCTACTGCATAATGGCTGCTGTTTTTGCCTAAAATTAATTGCACATGTGTTTAATTATACAGCAGCTCTTGAAAGTGATTATATAAAATGTTATTTCTTCTTGGTCTTGCTTGGATCTCTGAAATTATAGTTCTCTAACTCTGAAAGCAACAATGAATTTTAATAAAGGGCAGGGTTTGCAAATTACTGTTGCCCGGTTGCTGCCAGTGACTAAAAAGCCTCTTTTAGAAACTAAATTAACTTCTATTGTCTGTTCACTTCCAAGTCAGAAGGGACTAGAATTACTCAACCATGCCACCAGAGGGCACTCTGATGCCCAGAAGTACTCCTTTGGCAAGGCCACTACCTTAGAACTGCCTTTGTCATTGGATGAACCTTGCCTGACAAGCTTTTCATTCTGAAAAAATTCCATCTCTAAAGCTCCTAAAGTAATATTATAAGTAATCCTCAAAGAACAATGAGAATACTTGGTAAGCACTTATGTCAAGGTTGCCTGGTTTTTCCATTAATCTCAGAACCTGGTGTGATTCAGGCAGTTATACATAGATTGATTTAGACTCATTTATCTTTGGGCTTCCCAGATGGCGCTAGTGGTAAAGAACGCGCCTGCCAATGCAGAAGACATAAGAGGGGCGGGTTGCATCCCTGGATGGGCAAGATCCCCTGGAGGAGGACATGGCAACCCACTCTAGTATTCTTGCCTGGAGAATCCCATGGAAGAGGAGGCTGGCAGGCTACAGTCCATAGGGTTGCAGAGATAGATGTGACTGAAGCAACTTAGCATGCATGTATATAAACTTTGCATACACTTCATATATATATATATACATACTGAATGTATATTTGTGTGTATATAATATTTATGTATTTATATACTTAAGTTTATTCCCCTCTTTAAAT
The DNA here is from genome assembly GCA_006410675.1 of Oreotragus oreotragus. NCBI lineage: Eukaryota > Metazoa > Chordata > Mammalia > Artiodactyla > Bovidae > Oreotragus > Oreotragus oreotragus. The sequence continues at coordinate 462,683 of SJYX01009147.1, read as the reverse complement.
AACCTTAGATATTAAAAATATCAATGAGAGAAAAATATTTTTTTCAACTTTCTAAATTGGAACACCCCATTTAAAACATCTTTCTAAAGATCAATTTTAATTTGTTATTTTATAATGCTGTAATAGATCATGCAGTAAGTTAATACCTTGAAAGAAATCTACAAATTCTTTGTAAGAAATACGGTATTGTTTCATAGACTCAACAAACAGAATTAGTTGATGTTATTTTTTAAAATTCTAAATAACAAAGTTTTCAAGGAATTTTCAGAAACTCATAAAGTATGACAGTGTTTTATTCACTTTTTTTCATAAATATGTGGCATCTACCCAGTAGCAGGGAACATGCTTGTCCCTTGTGATGCAGTGTGAACACATACCTATGGTCTTGGACTCTCAAAGGTATAATCTACAGGGGGACATTTACAAATAAATCAGTAATTATAATGCAATATTATTTCAAAGGTATGAATTGTTCTGTTATATTCAAGATGCAGGATTTTTCTATAATTTACCTATTACAACTTCAAGAAGAGGATAAAAAGTGTTGCTACCACCATACTTAATAAGAACACCAAGACTTGGGAATTCAAGAAAGCCTCACACTGTTAATGTGCGATTTACATCAGAGGCATGAATTGCTTTGAAAAGTAGTTTTACAAAATAAATACAACACAATTTATATGAAGGAGGTGAAAAAGTGAAAGTGTTAGTCACTTAGTCATGTCCAACTCTGGGACCCCATGAACTGTAGCCTGCCAGGCTCCTCAGGCCATGGGATTCTCCAGGCAAGAATACTGGAATGGGTTGCCATGTCCTTCTGCAGGGGATCTTCCAGACACAGGGACTGAACCCAGGTCTCCAGCGCTGCAGCAGATTCTTTACTGTTTGAGCCATGAGGGAAACCAATGCTAATCTAATCTGAGCTACTGGTAAAGAGCAACAGGGACAAACAAGGAAGGAAATACAAGATTTCCACTATTTCACATATATGTTGATGAGACAGAAAACAGAGAAATAAACACCTAACAAAAACCATGTTTTTCTGTTTTATTTAGCTATTACAAGACCAAAAAGGGTAATGTTATAAAGATACAATTTTTATCAAAATGATTGTGTGTCTCCAGAACAATTATATTTTAGTTGATCTGTAATATATACATTCACTGTTATTTTTTCTTTACTTGCATTGCTTTTTTTATATTAAAGAGGATTTTTATTTCCTCTCTTCCCCTTATTTTTGTGAAACAATTGACCCAGTTTCACCAACAAGGTCATAAAGTTTCATAAAGTAACCATAATTTCACTTTCCACAAAAGTGTGTGTGGAAGTATACACACACACATATATTTTGCCCCATGTTGTTTTCTAGTTTTAAACAAATCATTTACAATCTTGAATTTTGGAAGATGATGCTACTGGAAGTATCAGGTTTAGCTTTTCACAATTGATCACCATTTCAAAAACAGAAATTATAACTCTGACATCTGTAAATAACCATCTCATTTTCACATCTTAAGTTTCCTAATCAGAAATTTCAGCTTGATCTTTAATTCTTCAGTGCACCTGTATGGATTTATAAAGAATGTTAAATAATATGATTTCTGTTATACAATTAATTTTAAGCAGCTTCAAATCAGAAGTTAAAGGAATTGATTCTGATTTTATTAAAATAATTACCTTCCTGAAATTCAGGCTTAAATTGAAGAAAGTAGGGAAAACCGCTAGACCATTCAGGTATGACCTAAATCAAATCCCTTATGATTATACAGTGGAAGTGAGAAATAGATTTAAGGGCCTAGATCTGATAGACAGAGTTCCTGATGAACTATGGAATGAGGTTCGTGACACTGTACAGGAGACAGGGATCAAGACCATCCCCATGGAAAAGAAATGCAAAAAAGCAAAATGGCTGTCTGGAGAAGCCTTACAAATAGCACTGAAAAGAAGAGAGGCGAAAAGCAAAGGAGAAAAGAAAAGATATAAGCATCTGAATGCAGAGTTCCAAAGAATAGCAAGAAGAGATAAGAAAGCCTTCTTCAGCAATCAATGCAAAGAGATAGAGGAAAACAACAGAATGGGAAAGACTAGAGATCTCTTCAAGAGAATTGGAGATACCAAGGGAACATTTCATGCAAAGATGGGCTCGATAAAGGATAGAAATGGTATGGACCTAACAGAAGCAGAAGATATTAAGAAGAGGTGGCAAGAATACACAGAAGAACTGTACAGAAAAGATCTTCACGACCCAGATAATCATGAGGATGTGATCACTAATCTAGAGCCAGACATCTTGGAATGTGAAGTCAAGTGGGCCTTAGAAAGCATCACTAAGAACAAAGCTAGTGGAGGTGATGGAATTCCAGTTGAGCTGTTTCAAATCCTGGAAGATGATGCTGTGAAAGTGCTGCACTCAATATGCCAGCAAATTTGGAAAACTCAGCAGTGGCCACAGGACTGGAAAAGGTCAGTTTTCATTCCAATTCCAAAGAAAGGCAATGCCAAAGAATGCTCAAACTACCGCACAATTGCACTCATCTCACACGCTAGTAAAGTAATGCTCAAAATTCTCCAAGCCAGGCTTCAGCAATATGTGAACCGTGAACTCCCTGATGTTCAAGCTGGTTTTAGAACAGGCAGAGGAACCAGAGATCAAATTGCCAACATCCGCTGGATCATGGAAAAAGCAAGAGAGTTCCAGAAAAACATCTATTTCTGCTTTATTGACTATGCCAAAGCCTTTGACTGTGTGGATCACAATAAACTGTGGAAAATTCTGAAAGAGATGGGAATACCAGACCACCTAACCTGCCTCTTGAGAAATCTGTATGCAGGTCAGGAAGCAACAGTTAGAACTGGACATGGAACAACAGACTGGTTCCAAATAGGAAAAGGAGTACGTCAAGGCTGTATATTGTCTCCCTGCTTATTTAACTTATATGCAGAGTACATCATGAGAAACGCTGGACTGGAAGAAACACAAGCTGGAATCAAGATTGCCGGGAGAAATATCAATAACCTCAGATATGCTGATGACACCACCCTTATGGCAGAAAGTGAGGAGGAGCTAAAAAGCCTCTTGATGAAAGTGAAGGAGGAGAGCGAAAAAGTTGGCTTAAAGCTCAACATTCAGAAAACGAAGATCATGGCATCCGGTCCCATCACTTCATGGGAAATAGATGGGGAAACAGTGGAAACAGTGTCAGACTTTATTTTTTGGGGCTCCAAAATCACTGCAGATGGTGACTGCAGCCATGAAATTAAAAGACGCTTACTCCTTGGAAGAAAAGTTATGACCAACCTGGATAGTATATTCAAAAGCAGAGACATTACTTTGCCGACTAAGGTCCGCCTAGTCAAGGCTATGGTTTTTCCTGTGGTCATGTATGGATGTGAAAGTTGGACTGTGAAGAAAGCTGAGCACCGAAGAATCGATGCTTTTGAACTGTGGTGTTGGAGAAGACTCTTGAGAGTCCCTTGGACTGCAAGGAGATCCAACCAGTCCATTCTGAAGGAGATCAACCCTGGGATTTCTTTGGAAGGAATGATGCTAAAGCTGAAACTCCAGTACTTTGGCCACCTCATGCGAAGAGTTGACTCATTGGAAAAGACTCTGATGCTGGGAGGGATTGGGGGCAGGAGGAGAAGGGGACGACAGAGGATGAGATGGCTGGATGGCATCACGGACTCGATGGACGTGAGTCTGAGTGAACTCCGGGAGATGGTGATGGATAGGGAGGCCTGGCGTGCTGCGATTCATGGGGTTGCAGAGTCGGACACGACTGAGTGACTGAACTGAACTGAACTGACCTGAACAGTATATAATCTATTTCTCATTTCTAGAACAGAGCTAAATATGAAACAAGATAGAATAATTAACATGACTATTTTAGCTAATACAATATTAAAATGTATATATCTTAATCAAATTATAAGAAACATCCAAAGTAAAAATTATTTTTATTATATAAGAGAAAAAGTTGAATACCTTGACTAAGAACACTCAACCGATCAAAGACAGGCATTAGATTTAAACTCTGCCTTCCAAGCCCATGTTTTCTCCTATCTGCTATCATTTCAAACCAGATATGGCAACACTGAATATTCTAATGATGCACTATGTTACGCCATATGCTCAGTCACTCAGTTGTGGCCGACACTTTGCAACCCCATAGACTGCAGCCCACCAGGCTGCTCTGTCCATGGTATTTTCCAGGCAAGAATACTGGAGTAAGTTGCCATTTCCTTCTCCAGATGTTAATCCATAATATTTTTTTAACAGAAGAACATATCTTCCATGGTTAAAAAGTCTCCTTTAAGCTCTTTGAAAACAATATTAGAACTTTTTAAACATTATGCTACACTTTTTTCAAATTTATTAAAACAGTTCTGAGTCTTAAGCGTCTTTCAGAAGTCTCTAAAAATGACCAAAGTATCTTAGTCATCAGGAGTAATAGATTCAAACCAAGAAGATATAAATTTATTTATAAATTCTTATCAAGAAAATCAGTCAAATACAGAAGAGAGAGTATTTTTCCCTTCTAAAAATGTTAGACTCTATCGTAGGGTTCCATTTTCTTCCTCAATTTCTAACTAAGTAACATTCATTTCAATTTTCTTTTAGGTATCAGGGACAGACAAGTTTAAACATAACAAATTACTAAAACTTATAAATTTTCTTTGTACGATAAGTATACTAACGCCTAATTTATATATCTTAGTGAGAAGTAAATGAAATAAGGAGTATACAGCAGTTAACATGTTACCCAAAAGTATTCAAAAAATGCTACCTTATTTTTGCCCTTTGCTTCCAAGAGAAAATTTTATGTTAAAATATAAAGAATTATTCAGAAAATGAAATATTTAGGTCAATAATATATAGTTTCAGAATAGTGTATTATATTTTTTTGCTGATTTTTTCAAATAGCCCTTATAATTATGCCACTAAAATGGCTTACATGTGACACTAAAACTTTTACATCAGAAGCTACAAAATAAAGGCAATACAGTGATTTGAAAAGCATAAAAATATGGATGTGGATTTGAGGGCAAAATATTCACAAATAACTCCAGGTTTCTTACATGAAATGGCTTGAGATTTAAAATATCTGTGGTTATTCCAAGTATAAGAAATTCAAAAGTAAGATAGCATTCAAGGAATTTACAAAGTTAGGCAGATGGTTGTTATCTAAGATTACTATGATAATAAAGTAGAAATAATATTGCCAAGATTTCTCAAACACTAATAAAGAATTTAGCATTCAATTAATTACATGCATCATAGGAGATTTAAATATGAAAAGCACATTAACCTCTATTATTTATTTTTAAGCTAAAATTTAAGATACCTCAAGGGTACCCTACTGGCAAAAGTGAGATGACCTTCCAGTTCTTATGTGTCTTATTTACTTAAAAAAAATAAAAGAAAGAAAAAACATTTCTAAAAAATAGTAGAATGTAGAATCATTTAGAGGAAATGTAAGTGAACTTTAATAATGTTTCTGGGTATTTAATTCTGATTATTACTCATGCTCTTAAGACTTACCATTTATCAAGTACATACTACGTTTGGTTTATGGTGCCATGTTTATTGCACCAACCTATAACCAACCTCTATTCCAATAAAAACAGAGGCTGACACAGAAAAGGCTTACTATATGCAAGATCTTTTGTTAAATGCTTTATCTGCATATTTACTTAATATTTTCAGCTACCAAAAGTTAGGTATTATTTTGATAATTGTATGCATACTATGACACATAGATTTGAAAACCCGTGAAGCTTGAGTTGTTTGACCTCAAAATCAGCTCTGAACTAGCATGGCATGCTGTCTCAGTAGAGAATTACATACTTTACTTCTCCAAACTAATTAAAATCTGGGAAAATCTAATATTTTAGATTTGATATTAGCAATTTACTTTTTCTGTTTTCATAAAAAAGTGTCATGTATACAAAAGCTGTTTGAATGTTTTCTATTTAAAGAAATTTACTGGGCAAATATTCAAATCTATAGCAGGAATAAGGTGGGAACGATTTGCATTCTCAAATATCCAAAATTTTGAGGTATTACTACTTCAGATATCTTAAAGCTAGGCAATGAGAGCCCAATATATTGCATTTGATGTCTCGAAGGAAAGCCAAAATTTAAAAGTTTATGGGATGCTTGATTATGATGAAGATCCTGTATGCAGAATTTATTCTATTCATGATAAGTAGAAAAGCACATTACAGACTGACCTGAATCATAGCTAGTTATCAAAGAAAAAAGAATGATGATATTTTTAATGAATAAGAAAATCTACTGTGACAAAGATAAAGATGTATACTGATATCTATCAGTAGCAAACACATACACTAAAAGAAGATAAATAAAAATATAGTTACAATTTCTAAGTTACTTATCCCTTTCAAACCTGTCTCTGTTATTTCTATTGATGTCTCATTGCTGAAATAAATTTTGTGAATTACTTTATTTTTGCCATGGATGAACCAGTAGACATACACTGAACTACAGCTTTTCCTTCACAGTATATCATTTATAGATTTAAATCCAACTAGACAAATCTAGTTGGATTTAGAGGCAATGGCACCCCACTCCAGTACTCTTGCCTGGAAAATCCCATGGACGGAGGAGCCTGGTAGGGTGCAGTCCCTGAGGTCGCACAGAGTTGGACACGACTAAAGCGACTTCACTTTCACTTTTCACTTTCATGCACTGGAGAAGGAAATGACAACTCACTCCAGTATTCTTGCCTGGAGAATCCCAGGGACGGGGGAGCCTGGTGGGTTGCCGTCTGTGGGGTCACACAGAGTCAGACACGACTAAAGCGACTTAGCAGCAGCAGCAGTAGACAAACTTAACATGGGAAGAGTCTATCAAAATTTCTTAATACATTTTTAATTACAGACTGTAGATTATTTTATCTGTAGAATGCTTTAAAAACAGAAACCAAAAATTCACTCCTGCGTTTCTAAGATGAAACTTACACATTTTCCTCTCAAAAGACTTCAAAATACTAGCTATTCTGAAGTTAACTCCCAGTCAATCATGAATCAGTTGTAGCAAGGTGTGAGAAAACGATTGAGAAGAACCTAAATTTGAACATCATGCCAGCCTGGTAACAGTTTAGTATGCACTAAAAGAAAATTGGAAATGACTGTCATATCACACCATTTGATCTTTTGCTTTAATCAGTAGATCAAAGAGAAACCTTATTATTGTTCTTTTTGCCCTATTAGGCAACAACAGCAAAAGAAAAAATTGATGTAAATTTTTGTGTTAATCTTTTGTGTTAATTTTTGCAGTTCAAATTGCAATATTTAAGCACATGTGTAATGTAAGTACCTCTTTAATTGATGCTCAAATAATAAATTATATTTTTATAAATTGAGATTCAATACCATCATTTTCTTTGACCATGATCTGAAGATTAAATCCAGGGAGAAACTTGTGATATCAATGCTGCACCACTGGGGGTAACATATAATGACTGTATAATGAAAAAGCTTTAGAAAGAGAAATCTCCTTTGAGAAAATGAAAGGTAGTTTCCCAGATTTTATGTTAAAAAATAAATCAACAAATAAGCATATATAAAAACTTAAGAAAGTTACTAGTTTCCTGATTGAAAGTTTAACAAATTAATTATGATAAACACATTACTTAGAGACACTTCAAGATGTCACCAGAGTACTGGAATGAATGATCGTATGGGTTGGTACATGCACAATCTAATTTTGTTTCCCATAAGTTGTGAAATCATTCAATAGCAATGGAGATTTTCAGAGCACATGTCTGAGATGACAGAAGACTGGAAAAAACAGTCAACTCAAAATACAGATGTGAGGTGATGGCAACCAGTTCAGTGATTAACCAAAGAGTGTTTTTTATTAGTTGAGAACATCTGTTTTAAGATCATTAATTTTGGTTTTGAGTTACAATATAAAAATAAACAAACTAATTTTTTCAAACCTCACTGCAGTAGGATAGACAGTGCATCTCTTTCTCTTTGGCTTTGGCTCTGTAGTGGAGAAGAAAATGGCAACTCACTTCATTATTTTTGCCTGGAGAAGTCCATAGACAGACAGAGGAGCCTGATAGGCTACAGTTCATGGAGTCGCAGAGTCGGACGCGACTGAGTGACTAACACACACTCCATTTTATCCAAATTGGCAGTGGTGGTTTAGTCGTTATATTGTATATATATTAAGTAGGTTGCTATTTCCTTCTCCAGGAGATCTTCCCAACCCAGGGATCAAATCTGTGTCTCCTGTATCGCAGGCACATTCTTTACCTCTGAGCCACTAGGGAAGCTCAAATTAGGTATTATGTAACATTGCATAAATTCTAACTAGAAAATACATATAACATATAAATACAACGAATGTTTCTTAAAAAATTAGAAAAAAATCCAGAGAATAATATGACAAACTTCTGTGTACTGACCAACTAAATCTTGTGATCTTTTTTTTTAATAAAGGATAAAGAAACATTAAATATGTAGTTTAATTTTTTGAATTCCTCTCCCAGGAGAACACGTAACTGTTGTTATTTCCAAGGAAACAAAGCCATTAATTTTTGCTATATACACGTCTGTATATCTCTAAGTGATATTGAGCACTTTATTTTTAACTTAAGTACTATTAAATTCACATATACATATACACACATATAAATACATGTAATTTTGCAGTTTGCTTTGCCTAATTGATTTCAGAACATATATATTTTTGTACTTTACTTCAGTCTATTCATCTTTGTCTCTCTGTTCATCTTTGTCTCTCTGTTTTATGTGTAAGATTTTCCTACAAATTTAAGTGAAATTAATGAATCTTAAAGTTTGTATATGTCTATGAGATAGAACCAAATTGCTCTCCAATGATTCTGGAATAAAATATATTTTCTAAACACAGTTTTAGGGTTTCTATTGCCCTACTATCATTCCTAATATTTTATATTTTTTCTAATCTGATGGGTGTGAAATAATTTTTTGGTTGTCATTTTCATTTTCAGTTCTCTTATGTTAAATCAGGTCAAGTATAGTTCCTTATGTTTACTAGGCATTTACTGTCCCTGTTTTATTAATCATCTACCTATATCTAATCTGTCGCTCTTAAATAGATTATTTTATCTTTTATTGATTTGGAGAAGATTTTTATATATAACAATGTTAAATAACATGTTAACAATTAATATAATATAGATGCTAATTTCTTGACTGTTATATATTGCTCTCTTCTCTCATAAACAAATCTGTACTCAGCACTGTACTATGAATGAGACATTAACAAACATTATGGAGTTACAGTGACAATAAAAATTGCTGCCCTCAAAAGCATATAAATAAAATCTATACAATGAATATGTTAATAATAAAAGTTATGAAGCTAAGTGGTTATACAGCATGTGTTATGCTTTAAAAATGACAACTTTAAAAGTCTTTGAGTAGCTTACACTTCAGCCGAAATAGAAAAAAGTGAGGCTTCTGTGCCTTACTATTCCTATGTGAGTCTTTCTTGTTCTAGTTGATAGGAAATTTAATTTTGTTTGCCACTATGCCTATGTCTCCTTTTATGTTTACCTTTAACTTTCCAATGCCATGTATTTGTATAGAGTAAGCTGTGCTTGTAGCATGTATAAATCGGAAGATGTAGGTTATTTTGCACATTGATAGTAGCTCCCTGACACAAACCGCTAGCAAACTGTTAATGCATGTTTAGTGATGTGAACATTTTGATAGCATCAAAATCACACATTTATAGAAAAACTACAAGGGATATATGACTTTTGGTTTGAACACAGTGTACAATAAGAGTACAACTTCTGCTCTTCTGCATCATTCACCTTCTAATCAAGAAAATGTTTCTTGGGATTATTATAGTCTCTTTCCCTCATTATCTTCAAACTTTTATATTCAGTAATTCTCTCTACCAAAAAAAACTACAATATCATCACTTCACTCTTTGAGTCCTATGAAACAACCTGATTTGAAAAATCTGGAGGAATGTCTGGAAGTTCTATGGTGAACAGATGGCTTAATAAAGATATCTTCACACTAATTTTGTTGTTTTGTACATGATGTGGGTAGCACAATTAACAAATTGTTATTCTTTAAAGCAAAAGCTTAAATTTATCTGTAGTCTAATATACAGAATAGATTAAATATATAGTTTAAATATATGGTTTTTCTGTCATTTTAGACTGAAATAACCAACTTCTTAGCATCTCCAGCTCTTGTAAAACTGAAGAATTCTGTGTTAATAAGTGATACCAACACAGCATGAAACTAAATGGATATTCCATTAATCAGATAATTTAAAATCCTATAGTATAAAAACACTCTTAAATGTTTCACACAAGCATGTTGTAGCAAGCAGAACTGTAAGATAAAATCAGGTGTTCTTAATAAAATGTAATTGTAATGGTTTTAGAGAAGTATGCGAGAAGTTCACTGATCTGCAACTGTTGACAGATTTGTCTTTGTGATTTCAGCAACAAAATTTGATGAGCGCTGTTTTGAGATTTAAGTAAAAGGCAAAACTGACATGGTTTGACTGATCAATTTCACAATTAAACCAAAGACATGGTCAACAGAAGATTCAAGAGTTTCTATTTAATATTTTGGTCTTAGAAAGACAAAAGAAATCTAAACATTAATAAAACAGACTCAAGTTCCTCAAAACTTAATAGATTTGTAGATTTTAAACTTTTCCAGCATTAATGATGTCACTGAAATGCTAACCAAAATGGAAGTGCCTTAAAAATAATTGCCGCTTATTACTTTGCCGACTAAGGTCCGTATAGTCAGGTTTGGTTATGGTTTTTCCTGTGGTCATGTATTGATGTGAGAGTTGGACTGTGAAGAAAGCTGAGCACCAAAGAATTGATGCTTCTGAACTGTGGTGTTGGAGAAGACTTTTGAGTGTCCCTTGGACTGCAAGGAGATCCAACCAATCCATTCTGAAGATCAGCCCTGGGATTTCTTTGGAAGGAATGATGCTAAAACTGAAACTCCAGTACTTTGGCCACCTCATGGGAAGAGTTGACTCATTGGAAAAGACTCTGATGCCGGAAGGGATTGGGGGCAGGAGAAGAAGGGGATGACAGAGGATGAGATGGCTGGATGCCATCACTGACTCGAAGGACGCGAGTCTGAGTGAACTCCGGGAGTTGGTGATGGACAGGGAGGCCTGGCGTGCTGCGATTCATGGGGTCGCAGAGTCGGACATGACTGAGCGACTGAACTGAACTAAACTGAACCTTGGGAAAAATCTTTATTTTTGAAATGGACATTCAGTTGATGGTAAAAATAGTTTCAGCCAGATTTTGGGTCATTAACTCATGACTGCAAATCTTTTCTGAAAGTTGTTTACTCTCAAGAAAATATGCCAATGAATAAATTTCACATTAAAATTACATTTTAAATATTAAATAGGATAATGCAAGCACATATAAAACCATAAAAAGCCTTGATATATCTTACAATGTTCACTTCCTTTTCTCTATTATACATTTTTGTGACTTCAGTCTCTATTGACTAGTCTATGTAACTTTTCAAATGTTCTCAGTCATCTACGGGATTTGCTGTTGTTTAGTTGCTAAGTTACATACAACTCTTTGGTGACCTGATGGACTGAAGCCCACCAGGCTCCTCTGTCCATGGGATTTCCCAGACAAGAATACTGGACAGGGTTGCCATTCCCTTTTCCAGGAGATCTTCCCAACCCAGGGATGGAGCCCACATCTTCTGCTTGGCAGGTGGATTCTTTACCACTGAGCCACCAGAGAAGCCCTACCTATGGGATTTTAAATATATTAACAATTTATCATACTTGAAACAGCTTTTTATTTCTGTCAAGCTCAGTTTACATAGTTTTCAAAGGAAATTTGATAGGAAAGTGATTGATATAGTCAACTTCCAAATGTATTTTGCCAAGGAGGCAAGGAAACTAGCATTTTCATACATTGTTGGTGGAAAAGAACAGCTTACATATTTTCAGAAAGTAATCCCAATATATTAAAATGTGTTTTAGCCTTTGGCCCAGCAATCCCACATGAAGGAATCTATTATACAGAGAAAAAGTAACAAGAACAGATGTTTACTGAATATATGTTGTAGCGTCAATAATCTAAAATTCCTACCCCCAAGGAAACAGTTGAATTAATTATGATTTGCTCATAGACTTAAATGGAGCTTCATTATTAACCAACAGTGATGCACATAATATACTGATTGGTGATTTTTAAAAAATACCTAACTTCTACCTTCATTATGCTTGTATCTTAAAAAATTAAAATAAATAGAACAAATTCTTATCTGATTGTGTTTATGTATGCATAGGCAATGAGATACAGTAAGGGAAGTTTTATATCATGACATTAACTTTCATGAGCTCAAACAAGGGTGAGTTATGGAAGATCATAGGAAGTGCGCTAATGACCCTGTATTTTTTCAATTGTAAACACAAACTTTTTTGTCATTTCAAAGACTGAGCAACTTTCAAAAAAATAAGAATATGAAAGAGTAAACATCACCAGACTTTCCCTCTCGCACAAATTATAAATGTAAACGAAATATATGTGGCAATGTTTTCTGGCATTGAATGACAAAACATGAATGACTACAATCCTTGAAGGAAGAAAACATATGAGGTGAGGCCCACTTTTGCCAGATGTTTCTTTAGTATATGGAGTTGGAGTCCTAGCAGAGCACCTAGCTTCTGGCACTTGATGAACTAAAAAACCACAGACTGAAACATGCATTTTAGGACGTGGCTAGAATTGTGAATAGAGCACTGAAAAGGAGAGAAATGCTGGAAAATCAGGTAGTTTGATCAAAGGGTGCCAAATTGCTGGTGGGGATTTCCCTGGGAAAAAGGAAGGGTCAAACCACATGTGCAGAGCAAGAGTCCACAAAACGTAACAGAGAATGGTTAATGAGGGACCGAGAAAGGAACAAAAATATCACAGACCACAAAATTGTTAGAGTTTAAGTGCAACAACAGTGAAGAAACCACTGAGACCTTCAGGAAATTAGTTTAGAACCAACAAAGGCCATGAATTAAAAATAAGAACCAAGTCATAACATAAGGAAATTCTCTAGAAATAAAGAGAGAACAAAAATATAAGTACCCTGAGAACAAAATTTGAAGGAATCTAAACAATATGTTAGTCATTTGCTTAGCAGAACAAAATGTAATATTTTTAAAAAGACATGATATAATCCATATTTATTATAGATAATAAATATACTACCTATAAAACATTTATTAACAGTAAAATTTTTAAGCTAGATATACAAAGAAGTAGAAAAACGTAATTCATAATCAAAGAAAATAATATTCAACAGAAACAAACTGAAGATGGGTATACAATAAACTGTGGAAAATTCTGAGACAGATGGGAATACCAGACCACCTGACCTGCCTCTTGAGAAATCTGTATGCAGGTCAGGATGCAAGTTAGAACTGGACATGGAACAACAGACTGGTTCCAAATAGGAAAAGGAGTACGTCAAGGCTGTATATTGTCACCCTGCTTATTTAACTTCTAGGCAGAGTACATCATGAGAAATGCTGGGCTCGAAGAAATACAAGCTGGAATCAAGATTGCCNATGCTTCAGTCCATGGGGTTGCAAAGAGTTGGGCATGACTGAGTGACTGAACTGAATTGAATATGCAATTATGGTAAAACATTAAAAGCTATAGGAAGAAATAAGACAAAAATTACCAGCCCTATTTTTGTTTGTTCTTCAGTTGCTGAGTCATGTCTGACTGTTGTCAGCCCCATGGACTGCAGCACACTAGGCTTTCCTGTCCTCCTGCATGTCCTGGAACTTGCTCAAAATCAAGTCCATTGAGTCAGTGATGCCATCCTACCATCTCATCTTCTGTCATCCCTTTCTCTTCTTGCCTTCAATCTTTCCTGTATTAGGGGTTTTTTCTGAGTTGGCCCTTCACATCAGGTGACCAAAGTATTGGAGCTTCAGCTTTGGCATCAGTCCTACCAATGAATATTTGGGGTTGATTTCCTTTAGGATTGACTACTTTGATCTCCTTGCAGTCCAAGGGACTCAAGAATCTTCACCAACACCACAGTTGAAATACATCAATTCTTTGGCACTCAGCTTTCTTTATGGTTGAACTCTCACATCCATACATGACTATTGGAAAAACTGTAGCTTTGACTAAATGGACCTTTGTTGGCAAAGTAATGTCTGTTCTTTTTAATATACTGTCTAGGTTTGTCATAGGTTTTCTTCCAGGGAGCAAGCATCTGTTAATTTCATGGCTGCAGTCACCATCTGCAGTGATTTTTGAGCCCAGAAACATAAAGTCTCTCTGTTTCCACTGTTTCCCCATCTGCTTGCCATGAAGTTATAGGAGCAGATGCCATGATATTTTTGTTTGAATGTTCATATTTGTCAGCTTTTTCACTCTCCTCTTTCACCTTCATTAAGAGGCTCTTTAGTTCCTCTTCACTTTCTGCCATAAGGGTGGTGTAATCTGAATATCTGAGATTATTGATATTTCTCCCAGCAATCTTGATTCCAGATTGTGCTTCTTCCAGTCCAGCATTTCTCATGATGTATTCTGTATATAAGTTAAATAAGCAGGGTGACAGTATACAGCCTTGATGTACTCCTTTCCCAATTTGGAACCAGTCTGTTGTTCCATGTCCAGTTCTAACTGGTGCTTGTTGACCTGCATACAGGCTTTTCAGGAGGCATTTTAGTCCTCAAAACCCAAAATTCATTTCTTGGATAACAACTTAATAGATTCATGTATAAATTCATTCTTAAATTTTCATTTCAAACAAAAGATATCAGTTTATATTTATAATCTGTCAGTAAGTAAACTGAGTTGTCTTTTTCAGTGACAGAGGTAGACTGCCAGAGTCATTTTGAAGTCTTTTTCTAGAAAGAGGAAAAGACCCTCAAAGCTCACAAAAAAAATTATATGGACAGCTATATTCAAAAGGGAGAAAATGGGTACAGAAAGAGAACATTTTATACTTTTTATAAAAAGATTCAATTTCTTATCATATTGATCTTTTATCTTTAATACTAAATTGTCTTGAATTCAGTCAATTCAGTTCAGTCACTTAGTTGTGTCCCACTCTTTGTGACCCCATGAATCGCAGCATGCCAGGCCTCCCTGTCCATCATCACCAACTCCCGGAGTTCACTCAGACTCACGTCCATCGAGTCAGTGATGCCGTCCAGCCATCTCATCCTCTGTTTTCCCCTTTTCCTCCTGCCCCCAATCCCTCCCAGCATCAGTCTTTTCCAATGAGTCAACTCTTCATATGAGGTGGCCAAAGTACTGGAGTTTCAGCTTTAGTATCACTCCTTCCAAAGAAATCCCAGGGTTGATCTCCTTCAGAATGGACTGGTTGGATCTCCTTGCAGTCCAAGGGACTCTCAAGAGTCTTCTCCAACACCACAGTTCAAAAGCATCAATTCTTTGGCGCTCAGCTTTCTTCACAGTCCAACTCTCACATCCATACATGACCACAGGAAAAACCATAGCCTTGACTAGGCAGACCTTTGTTGGCAAAGTAATGTCTCTGCTTTTGAATATGCTATCTAGGTTGGTCATAACTTTTATTCCAAGGAGTAAGCATCTTTTACTTTCATGGCCATGCTCACCATCTGCAGTGATTATCTATGTGTAAATAAGGTAATTATCTTGTCTTCATCTCATCTTCCTTTAACTTCTTTTTTGTTTGCTTCCATGCCTCAGATTCACAAAATCACTTCCTTCTCTGGAGGAAATCATCATCATAAAACATATAACCACTTACAGGAAATCCATGTTGCTGAAATCATTGAATAACTGAACATCTTCAGACACTATAGGCCAGCACATGCCCTGAAGTGCTTTCAGAGTCATCTACACCCTGGCAGAGCTGGTTTAGTTCAGTTCAGTTGCTCAGTCGTGTCCAACTCTTTGCAACCCCATGAATTGCAGCACGCCAGGCCTCCCTGTTCATCACCATCTCCCGGAGTTCACTCAGACTTGCAGCCAT
>SJYX01009147.1:431659-446603 GCA_006410675.1 Oreotragus oreotragus | reverse complement strand
CCATCACTTCATGGGAAATAGATGGGGAAACAGTGGAAACAGTGTCAGACTTTATTTTGGGGGGCTCCAAAATCACTGCAGGTGGTGACTGCAGCCATGAATTTAAAACACGCTTATTCCTTGGAAGAAAAGTTATGACCAACCTAGATAGTATATTCAAAGCAGAGACATTACTTTGCCGACTAAGGTCCATCTAGTCAAGGCTATGGTTTTTCCTGTGGTCAGGTATGGATGTGAGAGTTGGACTGTGAAGAAGGCTGAGCACCGAAGAATTGATGCTTTTGAACTGTGGTGTTGGAGAAGACTCTTGAGAGTCCCTTGGACTGCAAGGAGATCCAACCAGTCCATTCTGAAGGAGATCAGCCCTGGCATTTCTTTGGAAGGAATGATGCTAAAGCTGAAACTCCAGTACTTTGGCCACCTCATGCGAAGAGTTGACTAATTGGAAAAGACTCTGATGCTGAGAGGGATTGGGGGCAGGAGAAGGGGACAACAGAGGATGAGATGGCTGGATGGCATCACTGACTCAATGGACGTGAGTCTGAGTGAACTCCAAGAGTTGGTGATGGACAGGGAGGCCTGGCGTCCTGCGATTCATGGGGTTGCATAGAGTCGGACAGGACTGATCGACTGAATTGAACTAACTGAACTAGAATTAGTAGAATAAAATTGTCAAAATATAACACATTTACAAATAATCAAATGATTCAAGAATTATATTGAGAGACATAATGATCAACACATGCATAAGAACGGCACATAGTTACTTTATATGCTTGAATTATTTTATTATAGAATATACATATTATAAATTAAAATGTTAAATGTATCCTCTATATTAACACTTCTAAATTAATGTTGATATAATTTTCTTTGATGGAAACATTTCAAAGCAACTCACACCAAAATAATTCATTTGACCCTTTTTTCAACTAATAGAGCATATGAATTAGTTGCAATTTCATTTCTATTAACTATTCCATGGTTTCATGTGACATGCTTTCAAAGAAATAGGATCAGTTAGTATTACTGTTCTTGAGGTTTGGGATTTTCACATACTATTTCTGCCTTTTTTGTAGATAAAGTCAAATTAGTGTTACCATGCTTTCAAAGAACTACCTGAAATTTTCACAAGAAATCTAGGAGTTTGGACAAAATATGCTTTCTCTGGATTCTGTGCTTTTTTAAAAACCTCCAAACATTTAATGTAACTTTGACTCACACTAACCCTTCTTTGATTTCTTATTTTGTACTAATCCATTGCTGAAACTGGTCATTCGGTCTCTATTTTGTTTCAATAACCCACTCAGTCAACAAACAAGAACTAGCTAAAATTTCCATATACTGGCATCTACAGTCAAGGCTTTATACTTCCTGACAACATATATATTTCTTTCTTTTCTCACTTATACAGAAAAATATTAAATTTTCTATGTACAATAACAAAATTTTAGCTCTTTGGTGTGTACAACGACAAAATTTTAGTTTGTTCCTTTAAATTCTGGTTTTCTTTATTCATCTGATTCACTCTTGATTTTTAAATAATAATATTGGAGGGCTTCCCTGGTAGCTCAGCTGGTAAAGAATCCACCTTCAATGCAGGAGACCCTAGCTCAATTCCTGGGTCAGGAAGATCCCCTGGAGAAGGAATAGGCTACTCACTCCAGTATTCTTGAGCTTCCCTGGTGGCTCAGATGATAAAGAATCTGCCTGCAATACGGGAGACCTGGGTTCGATCCCTGGGTTGGGAAGATCCTCCCTGGAGATAGGCATGGAAACCTACTCTAGCATGGAGTGGGCATGGCAACCCACTCCAGTATTCTTGCCTAGAGAATCCCCATGAACAGAGAAGCCTGACATCCTTAATCACTAAATCGTTTCTGACAATTGCGATCCCATGGGCTGGAGCCCACCAGGCTCCTCTCTCCATGGAATTTTCCAGGCAAGAATACTGGAGTGGGTTGCTATTTCCTACTCCATTACTGGAGTATATTTGCTTTATAATGTTGTGTTAGTTTCTGCTGTACAGCAAAGCCAATTGGCTATACAGTATACATATATCCCTTTTTATTTTTATTTCCTTCCTATTTAGGTAACAATAGTGCATTGTGTAGACTTCCTTGTGCTATGCAATATGTCCTCATTTAGTTACCTATTTTATACACAGTAGTGTATATACATCAATCTCAATCTCCCAATTCATCCTACCTTCTCCCCTCCTTGGTATCCATACATTTGTTCCCTACATCTGTGTGTCTATTTCTGCTTTGCAAATAAGTTCACCTGTGTCATTTTTCTAGATTCCACATGTAAGTGATGTCATACAATATTTGTTTTTCTATCTTACCTCACTCTGTATGTGTATGACACTGTATAACAGAGTCTATCCAGATCTCTGTCATTTATTTTTGATTCTTACTTTGACCTAAAAGGAATGAATTGTTTTTTGATATGAAGGTTTGATTACTGAAATAGAATCTCATTATCTATGCACAATTACTTTAAATCCAGGCTCATAGGTAAAATATTTCTATCTTACCAATATGGAGCTTACTAAATATATCACTGTTTATCTTTTTTATTCTTATTATGAATCCATTTAATATGAGAACTGTGAAATTAATTAATTCAGATGAACCTGGTCTTAAAAAGCATGCTTATTCCCAATACTGTGATATATATTAATCCCAAACAAAGCATGGAAAATCATTGTTGTTACCCAAAAATTACCTAAATAAATCAGTCAAGCAAGTATAAGGGATTGGCGAGAACAGAGGGAAAATCAATTCTACAAAGTACTTACCTGAAAGCATTAGGGAGATCATTGAATAAGAGTTTCATTTTGTGTGTATCAGTTCTTCTCTTGTCCACATGTATTTTAACTCCTATATTAATTCATTGTTTTTGCCCTGTTCTCCACTAGTCAGATTTCTAAGCTCTACTATCATATAGGTAAAATTTAATCTAAATACACTAAGGAGTCGGAGCAGTTTGCTTTTCAAGAGGCACAGTCTACCATTGTTTACTTCTGATAAACTGACAAATAGAGAAGGAAATGACAAACCACTCCAGTATTCTTGCTTGGAGAATCCCATGGACAGAGAAGCCTGGCAGGCTAGTCTATGGGGTCACAAGAGTTGGAAATGCAACCAAACACACACATATTGACTAAGCAAATGTGCTATATTAAAGAGATATGGTTAATTACATAGACAAATTTCTTTCAGAGCATGGTACTTAAACCAGTTCATAGAGTTAAAAGACAAGTAAACATATAATTCAGAAAAATAAACTTAAAGAATGAACAGCAATTCTGAGTTGGTGCATAGGAGGCTAAAAACAAAATTTTCTAAATTAGGAAAGTTAGTGTTACATTTTTACAGTGTTTCATCTTTTTTTTCAGTTTTTAGCAATAAATGAAAGCATTATTCCCATTAGAGTAGAATATGAATCTAATGTAAATAACTCTTACATTAAAAATACTTCATGGATATCATCTATCTGTCCCCATCAATATTAAAACCCACAGGAATTAACTGTGACACATGAGATTTAAAACACAGTTTCTATCTTCAGATAACATTACATTGCATATATGCATTTCAATCTTATCCTTGTAATTCAAAATGCAGTTCCACAGATGGTGTTTATGAATCTGCCTTAAAAACCAGATGTTTGACCTGGGGTATTTCTATCACACATACAGTCCAGTCTCTGGCCACCATTCATTGGCTTTTTCAGATAGTGTTCTATAAATCCTTACTTGGAACTAACTCATGCACTACTGATTGTTAGAAAAGACGAAGTATTGTCTCCTTTTTGTCAACACAGTTCTTTGTTTAAATAATTCTAAATTATCAAAAGGAAGCAGTGAATGGAAAGAAGGTAAGGACCATGTTGGGATTCAGAAGCCTATTAATTCTATTCCTATCCCTAAAGCAGGGTTTCTTGAGTGATCTTGGGAAGATTTACCTCTTTGAGATTGCTTCTTCATCTTTAAAATGTGTATAATAATTTTCTTCAGTACAGATCAAATTAGGCATGTTTCAGTTCAGTTTAGTAGTCCAGTCATGTCCAACTCTGTGTGACCCCATGGACTGCAGCATGCCAGCCTTCCCTGTCCATCACCAACGTCCTGAGTTTGCTCAAACTCATGTCCATTGAGTCGGTGATGCCATCCAACCATTTGATCCTCTGTCATCCCCTTCTCCTCCTGAATTCAATCTTTGCCAGCATCAGGGTCTTTTCCAATGAGTTAGTTCTTCATGTCAGATAGCCAAAGTATTATAGTTTCATTTTCAGCATTAGTCCNTTTGCTCAAACTCATGTCCATTGAGTCGGTGATGCCATCCAACCATTTGATCCTCTGTCATCCCCTTCTCCTCCTGAATTCAATCTTTGCCAGCATCAGGGTCTTTTCCAATGAGTTAGTTCTTCATGTCAGATAGCCAAAGTATTATAGTTTCATTTTCAGCATTAGTCCTTCCAATAAATATTCAGGACTGATTTCCTTTAGGATGGACTGGTTGGATCTCCTTGCTGTCCAAGGGACTGTCAAGAGTCATCTTCAACACCACAGTTCAAAAGCATCAATTCTTTGGCATTCAGCTTTCTTTATAGTCCAACTCTCACATACATACATGACTACTAGAAAAAAAAATAGCTTTGATTAAATGGACCTTTGTTGGCAAAGTAAGGTCTCTGCTTTTTAATATGCTGTCTAGGTTGGTCATAGCTTTTCTTCCAAGGAGCAAATGTATTTTAATTTCATGGCGGCAGTCACCATCTACAGTGATCCTGAAGCCCAAGAAAAGAAAGTCTCTCACTGTTTCCATTGTTTCACCATCTATTTGCCATGAAATGATGGGACTAGATGCCATGATCTTAGTTTTATGAATAGTGAGTTTTAAGCCAACTTTTTCACTCTCCTCTTTCACTTTCATCAAGAGGCTCTTTAGTTCCTCTTCACCTTCTGCCATTAGGGTGGTTTCATCTGTATATCTAAGGTTATTGATATTTCTCCCAGAAATTTTGATTCCAGCTTGTGCTTCCTTCATCCAGCATGGTATTTCACATGATGTGCTCTGCAAATAAGTTAGATAAGCAGGGTGAAAATATATATCCTTGATGTACTCCTTTCCCAATTTGGAACTAGTCTGTTGTTCCATGTCCAGTTCTAACTGCTGCTTCTTGATCTGCATACAGATTTCTCATAAGGCAGGTCAGGTGGTCTGTTACTCCCATCTCTTTAAGAATTTTTCACAGTTTGTTGTGATCCACATAGTTAGAGGCTTTGACATAGTCAATAAAGCAGAAATAGATGTTTTTTTTCTGGAACTCTCACTGTTTCTATGATTCATTGGATATTGGCAATTTGATCTCTGGTTCCTCTGCCTTTGCTAAATCCAATTTAAACATTTGGAAGTTCATAGCTCATGTACTGTTGAAGCCTGTCTTGGAGAATTTTGAGCATTACTTTGCTAGCATATGAGTTGAGTGCAATTGTGCAGTAGTTTGAACATTCTTTGGCATTCATTACCTTTCTTTGGGATTGGAATGAAAACTGATATGCTTAGGAAGTAGATATGTTTAGGAAATACACTGATAATTGTATCATTGAATGGAGTATGGGTATTGCCAACTTTAAGGAATAACTTCTGACTAATTTTATCTACAGGCTTCCCCAGTGGATCAGTGGTGAAGAATCCATGTGCCAATCAGGAGACACAGCAGATGTGGATTTGATCACTGAGTCACAAAGATCCCCTGGAGGAGAAAATGACAACCTGTTCCAGCATTCTTGCCCAGAAAATTACATGGAGAGAAGTCTGGTAGGCTGCAATTCATGGGGTCAGAAAAAATGGACACAACTGAGAAGGCACAGATTTTACCTACATTTATTCACTCAGAAAATTAGATGTTTTACCAGGATCATTTTAGTTTACAAAGAAAGGGTAACAAAGAGTTAGGGTATTAAAATTAGCAAAGTGCACTTGATGTTTTCTTTTCTGTATAATGCCTGTATAAATTTTACTTTCTTTTTCTTCATTTGATTTCATCTACTTCTGAAAAGAGGAGGAAAGGAAAAGTAAGAAACAACACAAAAATAAAATAAAATGAAGATAAAGTCTTGCAGAAGAGCAGGCACCGTGGAAGCATTCCATAGTAATTAATCTAGTAACATGAAGCCAGCAGAAAATTCTAATGTCATCTAGGAGAGGCCAAGTGAGCTACCCATATCAGGACATGTGCCTTATCAAGGGACTAGAGTAGACTGTCTTAACAGAGAATTGTTAGCATTAATCTAATTCACAAGAGACTACGATATTTGCCAGGATGCAACTTTACTAATTAAAAATAAATAAAACTTCATGAGGATCAGGCATGAGTTTCACCCACACCTTCTCTAACAATCCTCACAGAAGTGACAACAGAACAAGTACTTTTCACAAAATTTGTATATAAAAATGATGAGATAGTGAAACTTCCTTCTCACTGGGGCAGATCCAAGTCCTTCACATCAGCCTCAGGAGCCAGCTCCTGTTTATGACCCACATGCAGAGGTAGAGATAAAACCACAATTGAGCTCCATGGGCAGAATGACTAAGGAAGAGGATCAAAAACATTTCCACCAGCTGTACAAGCTTCAGAATAAATTCACACAATCAACTAGGTAGACTCTATGGCTGTGGAATCTATAAAAGGACAAAGAGTATTCACACAAAAGAAAACGTCCTAGCTCTGGCAACCATGTGTTACTGCACATAAGTACATGCAGGAGGAGGGCTAGATTAGAGTCTGAGCTGCCCCCCTAGCAGGTCAAGAGAACAGTCAAGTACTGGAAGACCTCCTAGGGAGGCAAAGGTTGAACTACCACTCTCTATACATTTTTCTTTTTTTGTTTCCCCTTTCTGTTTTTCCTTTTCCCATTTTTTACTTTCCTTTTTCATATTGTTTTCATGTTCTTTATTATTCCTTTCATTTTTATTTTTTATACCTAGTTTTTCTAAGACATCCTATTTTAAAATAAATTCATTTAAATTATTTTTTCCAATTTTTACTGTCTTTATTGCTTTCTTCTTCTTTGATTCCTATTTTTGCCCCCCCCCTTTTTTTTTCTTTCCTTTCTTTCTCTTTGTAAATGTGTGAGTTTCTTTGGCTATTGAGTGCTGCTTTCAGTATGAGTCTTGAGGTTTTGTCTTCTCTGCTATGAGGCCTCATAAGTCTCAGTGCTACAACAAGGTGTTGAGCCTGAACCCCAGAGGTGGGAAACTCAAGTCTTGGACTTTGGACCACCAGAGAAATTCTGACCCCATGGAATATTAACTGACAAGAGTTCTCCCAAAAGCCTCTACCTTAACACCAAGCCCCACTTGAAAGCCAGAAAAATCCAGTGCCCAACATCTCATGCCAAAGCATTAGCAAAACAGAAATACAACTCTTCCCAAAGGCTGCCAAAAACCAAGCCCACAGACATCCAAAAACACACTACTTTCATGGCACTGCTCTTCAGAGAGACAAGAGCCAGCTCCACCCACCAAATCACAGGCACAATTCCTCCCAAGCAGGAAACTTCACAAGCCACTGTTCCCACCCACTCATGGAGGGCAGACTTCACAATTAAGAGGAACTACAACCCTCTAGCCTCCAGCCTGCAGAAAGGTGACCCCAAACACAGTAAATTAAACAAAATGAAAAAACAGAAAAACATGCAGCAGATGAAAGACTATGGTAAAAACCCATGCTGCTGCTGCTGCTGCTGCTAAGTCGCTTCAGTCGTGTCCGACTCTGTGCGACCCCAAAAACAGCAGCCGATCAGGCTCCCCCATCCCTGGGATTCTCCAGGCAAGAACACTGGAGTGGGTTGCCATTTCCTTCTCCAACGCATGAAAGTGAAAAGTGAAAGTGAAGTCGCTCAGTCGTGTCGGACTCTTAGCGACCCCATGGACTACAGCCTACCAGGCTCCTCCATTCATTGGATTTTCCAGGCACGAGTACTGGGGTGGGGTGCCATTGCCTTCCCCGAAAAACCCATGAGACCCAACAAATGAACAGGAAATAAGCAGTCTACTTGAAAAAGAATTCAGAGTAACAATAGTAAACATGATCCCAAGTCTTGAAAATACAACAGAGAAACAGATAAATATACTGGAAATACAGATCAAGAAGATACAAAAAATGTTTAACAAGGAACTATATGAATTTAAAAAATAGACAATTAAAAACAAACAACACAAGAACGGATATTAAAAATACAGTACAAGGA
The DNA here is from genome assembly GCA_006410675.1 of Oreotragus oreotragus. Lineage (NCBI taxonomy): Eukaryota > Metazoa > Chordata > Mammalia > Artiodactyla > Bovidae > Oreotragus > Oreotragus oreotragus. The sequence goes on along the minus strand of SJYX01009147.1, from coordinate 438,337 downwards.
ACCAATAACAGGCTATCTGAGGCTAAAGAACAAATAAGTGAGAAGTGAGCTGGAAGGTAGAATGGTGGAAATAACTGAAGCAGAGCAGAATAAAGAAAAAATAACAAAAAGAAGTGAGGACAGCCTCAGAGACGTTTGAGACAACATTAAGCATAACAACATTAGAATTAAAGGATCTGAAAAGAAAAATAATATGAAAAAATATTTGAGATATAGTCAAAAAAATTCCCTAACTTGGGAAAAGAAACAGCCATCCAAATACAGGAAGCCCAGAGAGTCCTACACAGGAGAAACAGGCCAGCACACATATTAATCGAACTAATCAAAATTAAACAAATATTAAAAGCAGCAAGGGAAAAGCAACAAAAGTATACAAGAGGATCCCCATAAGCCTAATAGCTGTTTCAAAAGAAACTCTGCGGTCTAGAAGGGATTGGCAGGATATACCTAAAATGATGAAAGAAAAAAACCTACAACCAAGATTACTCTATCCAAAAAAGGTATCATTCAGATTCAAAGCAAAACTCAAAATTTTACATACAAGCAAAAGTTAAGAGAATTCAGCACCACCAAGTCACTTTTGCAACAAACGCTAAAGGAACTTCTCTAGAAAGGAAACACAAGAGAAAGAAGAGGCCTATAAAAACAAACCTGAAACAATAAACTAAATGGTAATAGGATCATATATATCAATAATTACTTTAAATGTAAATGGACTAAATGGTCTAACCAAAAGACACAAATTGGCTGAATGGATAAAAAAATAAGACCCCTTTATGCTATCTATAAGAGACCCACCTCAGACTTAGGAACACACACAGAATGAAAGTGAGAGGCTGGAAAAGTTATTCCATGCAAACAGAAAATAAAAGAAAACAAGAGTAGCAATACTCATATCAGACAGAAGAGACTTTAAAATAAAAATCGTTATAAGACACAAGAAAGGACACTATATAATGATCAAGGGATCAATCCAAGAAGAAGAGATAATAATTTAAATATATATGCACCCAACATAGGAGCACCTTAAAACATAAGGCAAATGCTAGCAACTATTAAAGGGGGAATCAACATTAATACAGTAATAGTGGGGGACTTTAATACCCTACTTACACCAATGGACAGATCACCCAGACAGAAAATTAGTAAGGAAGCACAACATTTAAATGATACATTGGACAAGTTACACCTTAATTGATATTTACAGAGCATATCACCCCAAAACAGCAGATTTCACTTTTTTTTTTTTTTAATCAAGTGCACAGGATAGAAAGTCACCAGGATAGATCACATATTGGGCCACAAATCAAGCCTGTATAAATATTAAAAAACTTAAATCTTTTCAAGCATCTTTACTAACTTTACACTATATATCAACTACAGGGTGAAAGTAATGACAAAAAACACAAACACATGTAGGCTAAACAATATGCTTCTGAATCACCAACAGATCACTGAAGAAATCAAAAAGGAAATTAAAATATACCTAAAAACAAATGACAATGAAAACATGACAACTCAAAACCTATGGGATACACTAAAAGCAGTGCTAAAAGGCAAGTTTATAGCCATACGAGCCTACCTCAAAAAACAAGAAAAGCATCAGATAAACAATCTAAACTCACACTTAAAGAAAACAGAAAAACAAGAACTAACAAACAAACAAAAAAACCCAAAGCTAATAGAAGTAAATAAATTATAAAAGTCAGAACAGAAATAAATGAAAATGAAATAAAGGAGAAAACGGCAAAGATAAAGAAAACTTAAAGCTGATTCCTTGAGAAGGTGAAGGTGAAGGTGAAGGTAAAGTCGCTCAGTCGTGTCCGACTCTTTGCGACCCCGTGGACTGTAATCTACTAGGCTTCTCTGTCCACAGGATTCTCCAGGCAAGAATACTGGAGTGGATTGCCATTTCCTTCTGCAGAAGATAAATAAAATTGACAAACCATTAGCCAGACTCAACCAAGAAAAAAAAGGAAGACCCAAATCAATAAAATTATAAATAAAAAAGCAGAAGTTACAAGAGATGAAACAAATACAAAGTCATATATAAGACACTACTACAAGCAACTATATGCCAATAAAATGGCCTATCTGGAAGAAATGGACAAATTCTTAGAAAAGTATACCTTCCAAAACTGAACCAGAAAGAAATAGAAAAATCAACAGATCAATCAAAAGCACAGAAATTAGAACTGCAATAAAAACTCTTCCAATGAACAAAAGTCCAGCTCCAGATGGCTTCACAGGCAAATTCTACCAAAAATTTAGAGAAGAGCTAATATGTATCCTGCCCAAACGCTTCCAGAAAACTGCAGAGGAAGCAGATTTCCCAAACTCATTCTATGAGGTCACCATCACCCTGATACCAAAACCAGACAAATATGCCATAGAAAAAGAAAATTACAGGCCAATATCACTGAGGCAGATAGATGCAAAAATCCTCAACAAAATTCTAGCAAACAGAACCTAACAACGATATAAAAGGATCATACATCATGATCAAGTGGGCTTTATCTCAAGTATGCAAGGATTCTTCAATAATATATGCAAATCAATAAATGTCATACACCATATTAACAAAGAGAAAGATAAATATCATATGATCATCTCAGTAGATGCAGAGAACACTTCTGACAAAATTCAACTCCCATTTATGATAAAAAAAACTCTTCAGAAAGTAGCCACAGAAGGAACATGATAAAAGTGAAAGTGTTATTCACTCAGTCATCTCCAAACCTCTGTGATCCCATAGACTATAGCCCGCCTGGATCCTCTGTCCATGGAATTCTCCAGGTAAGACTACCGGAGTAGGTAACCATTTCCTTCTCCAGAGAAGGAAAATACTTCAACATAATGAAGGTCATATGTGACAAAACCAAGGCAAAATGATTTTCAATGGTGAAAAACTGAAAGTATTTCCTCTAAGATCAGGAACAAGACAAGTGTGCCCACTCTTGCCACTATTATTCAACAGACTTTTGGAAGTCCCAGCTACAGCAATCAGAGAAGAAAGAGAAATAAAAGGAATTCAGATTGGAAACAAAGTAAAATTCTCACTGTTAGTATGTATATGTGACACTGTACATAGAAAGTGCTAAAGGGGCCACAAGAAATTTAATAGAGCTAATCAATAAAACACAAAAATCCCTTGCATTCTTATATACTAACAATGAAAAATCAGAACGATTAAAGAAATAATCCTACTCACCACTGTAATAAAAAATAAAATACCTATAAATAAACCTAGCTAAAGAGACAAAAGACTTCTATGTAAAAAATTATAAAACACTGATGAAAGAAATCAAAGATGACACAGATGAAGAGTTATACCATGTTCCTGGATTGGAAGAATCAAAACAGTGAAAATGACTATACTACCCAAAGCAATATACAGATTTAATGCAAACTATCAATATCAAACTATCAATGATATTTTACACAGAACTCAAACAAATAATTTCATAATTTGCAGGCGGACACAAAAGACCCCAAATAGCAAAAGCAATCTTGAGAAAGAAGACAGGAGCTGAAGGAATCAATTTGCCTGGCTTCAAACTATACTACAAAGCAACAGTCATCAGAATAGTATGGTACTGGCACAAAAACAGAAATATAGACCAATGGAATAAGATAGAAAACACAAAGGTAAATCCATGGACCTTTGGGCAACTTATCTTTGAAAAATGAGGCAAGAATCTACAGTGGAGGAAAGAAGCCTCTTCAATAGAGTGGTGCTGGGAAAGCTGGACAGCAGCATGCAAAAGAAAAAGTAGAACACTTCATAATACCACACACAAAGATAATCTCAAAATGGATTAAAACTTAAATGTAAGACCAGAAACTGTAAAAGTCACAGAAGAAAACATAAGCAGAATACTCTGACATAAATCACAGAAAAATCCTCTATGATGAACCTCCCAGTGTAATGGAAATAAAAACAAAAATAAACAAATGGGACCTAATTAAAAGCTTTTTTCAGCGAAGTGAGAACTATAAACAAGTGAACTATAAACAAGGTGAAAGACAATCCTCAGAATGGGAGAAAATAATATAAAATGAAAAAACTGACAAGAGTTTAATCTACAAAATATAAAAGCAGCTCATTCAGTTCAAAACCAGAAGAACACACACCCCAATAAAAGAGTGGGCAGAACACCTAAACAGACATTTCTCCAAAGAAGACTTACAGATGGCTAATAAGCATATGAAAAGATGCTCTACATCACTCACTATTAGAGAAATGCAAATCAAAACGACCATAAGGTGTCATCTCACACCAGTCAGAATGGCCATCAACAGAAAACCTACAAGCAATAAATAATGGACAGGGTGTGGATAAAAGGGAATCCTCATGCACTGTTGCTGGGAATGCAAATTGATATAGCCACTTTGGAGAAGAGTATGAATATTCCTTAAAAATCTAGGAATAAAACTACCATATGACCCAGATGTCCCACTACTGGGCATATACCCTGAGAACTATAGTTGAAAAAGACATATGTACCTCAATGTTCATTGCAGCACTATTTACAATAGCCAGGACATGGAAGCAACCCAGATGCACATTGACCAATGAGTAAAGAAGTTATGGTACATATACACAATGAAATATTACTCAGCCATGAAAATTAACACATTTGACTCAGCTCTAATGAGGTGTATGAACCTAGAGTCTAGTATATACAGGGAAGTAAGTCAGAAAGAGAAAGACAAATACTGTATATTAACGCACATATATGGAATCTAGAAAGATGGTACTGATGAACCTATCTACAGGACAGAAATGGAGACACAGACATAGTGGACATAAGGAGGGAAGGAAAGGGTTGGATGAATTAAGAGAGCAGCACTGAAACACATACATTACCATACATACAATCAGACATTGGAAATTTGCTGCATGATGCAGGGAGCTCAAATCTGTTGCTCTGTGACAACCTAGAGGGGTGTGATGGGGTGGAAGGAAGGTTCTAGAAGGAGGGGACATATCTATACCTATGGCTGATTCATTTGATATACAGCAGAAACCAACACAGTACTGAAAAGAAATTATCCTCCAATTAAAAAGAAATACATTTTTAAATATGTAAAATCAAAGTAAAAAAAAATTTTTTTAATATATAACATTTCAGTTTGCCCTTTCAAAAAAAAAAATGGTTCAACCATATGAGTAGTTCCATATTCATTCACACATGAGTTCTCCTTCCAGTCCTCCCATGTGTTCTATTGGTACATATGTTAAACTCTGCCTCCTGGTCTCCCAAGGAAAGCTAAAAGGTATGACAAAATTCAAGGAACTCACTGATGACTACTCACTACTACTTCTTGTTACTGTTGTTGCTCAGTCACTAAGTCATGTTCCGACTCTGCAACCCCATGGACTGCAGCACGCCTCTGTTCTCCACTGACTGTCTCTCGGAGTTTGCTCAAATTCAGGTCTGTTGACTTGGTGATGTTATCTAGCCATCTCATACTTTGCCACTCCCTTCTCCATTTACCTTCAATCTTTCCCAGAATCAGGGTCTATTCCAGTGAGTTGGCTCTTTGCATCAGGTAGCCAAAGCATTAGAGCTTGAGGTTCAGCATCAGTCTCTCCAATGGAATATTCAGTGTTGATGTCCATAAGGACTGACTGGCGTGATCTCCTTATAGTCCAAGGGCCTCTCAAGAGTATTTGCCAGCAGCACAGTTCAAAAGCATGAATTCTTTGGCACTCAACCTTTTTTACTGTCCAACTCTCACATCTGTACATGACTACTGGAAAAGACATAGCTTTGACTATTCACATCTTTGCTGGCAGTGTGACGCCTCTGCTTTTTAATACATTGTCTAGGTTTGTCACAGCTTTCCTTTCAAGGAGAAGTTTAACATTTAATGATGTGCAAATGTTGTTCTGGAAGAACTCTGGTTAAGCAACTTTACAGAGGTTACTGAAATTATTTGATACTTGTTTTGCTGCTGCTGTTAAGTCACTTCAGTCGTGTCTGACTTGGTGCGACCTCATAGACGGCAGCTCACCAGGCTCCCCCACCCCTGGGATTCTCCAGGCAAGAACACTGGAGTGGGTTGCCATTTCCTTCTCCAATGCATGAAAGTGAAAAGTGAAAGTGAAGTCGCTCAGTTGTATCAGACTCTCAGCAACCCCATGGACTGCAGCCTACCAGGCTCCTCTGTTGCTCTAGTGAGCTGTAAAACTTAAATATAGTATATATTGTCCTGAAACATAACCTCAGATATGCTGATGATACCACCCTTATGGCAGAAAGTGAGGAGGAGCTAAAAAGCCTCTTGATGAAAGTGAAGGTGGAGAGCAAAAAAGTTGGCTTAAAGTTCAACATTCAGAAAACGAAGATCATGGCATCTGGTTCCATCACTTCATGGGAAATAGATGGGGAAACAGTGGAAACAGTGTCAGACTTTATTTTTTTGGGCTCCAAAATCACTGCAGATGGTGACTGCAGCCATGAAATTAGAAGACGCTTACTCCTTGGAAGAAAAGTTATGACCAACCTGGATAGTATATTCAAAAGCAGAGACATTACTTTGCCGACTAAGGTCCGCCTAGTCAAGGCTATGGTTTTTCCTGTGGTCATGTATGGATGTGAAAGTTGGACTGTGAAGAAAGCTGAGTGCTGAAGAATCGATGCTTTTGAACTGTGGTGTTGGAGAAGACTC
>SJYX01009147.1:404383-421156 GCA_006410675.1 Oreotragus oreotragus | reverse complement strand
ATACCTCAACATAATAAAAGCTATATATGACAAACCCACAGCAAACATTATCCTCAATGGTAAAAAATTGAAAGCATTTCCCCTAAAGTCAGGAACAACACAAGGGTGCCCACTCTCACCATTACTTTTCAATATAGTTTTGCAAGTTTTAGCCACAGCAATCAGAGAAGAAAAAGAAATAAAAGGAATCCAGATTGGAAAACAAGTAAACTCTCACTGTTTGCAGATGACATGATTCTCTACATAGAAAATCCTAAAGACTCCACCAGAAAATTACTAGAGCTAATTGATGAATATAGTAATATTGCAGGATATAAAATTAATACACAGAAATACCTTGCATTCCTATACATTAACAATGAGAAAACAGACAGAGAAATTAAGGAAACAATTCCATTCACCACTGCAACAAAAAGAATAAAATTCTTAGGAATAAATTTACCTAAAGAAACAAAAGACCTATATATAGAAAACTATAAGAAAGAAATCAAAGATGACACAAATTTATGGAGAAATATACCATGTTCATGGATTGGAAGAATCAATATACTAAAAATGAGTATATCTAAAGCAATCTACATATTCAATCTAATCCCTATCAAGCTACCAATGGTATTTTTCACAGAACTAGAACAAATAATTCTCAGTTTGTATGGAAAACCAAAAAACCTTGAATAGCCAAAGTTATCTTGAGAAAGAATGGAACTGGAGGAGTCAACTTGCCTGACTTCAGGCTATGGCACAAAGCTACAGTCATCAAGACAGTATAGTACTGGCACAAAGACAGAAATACAGATCAATGGAACAAAATAGAAATCCCAGAGAGAAATCCATGTGCCTATGGACACCTTATCTTTGACAAAGGAGGCAAAAATATACAATGGAGAAAAGACAATCTCTTTAACAAGTGGTACTGGGAAAATTCATCAATCACTTGTAAAAGAATGAAACTAGAACACTTTCTAACACCATACAAAAAAAATAAACTCAAAATGGATTAAAGTTCTAAACATAAGACCAGAAACTATAAAACTCCCAGAGGAAAACACAGGCAAAACACTCTCTGACATAAATCACAGCAGGATTCTCTATGACCCACCTCCCAAAGTAATGGAAACAAAAGCAAAAATAAACAAATGGGACCTAATTAACTTAAAGGCTTTTGCACAATGAAGGAAACTATAAGCAAGGTGAAAATACGGCCTTCAGAATGGGAGAAAATAATAGCAAACGAAGCAACTGACAAAGAATTAATCTCAAAAATATAAAAGCAGCTCCTGCAGCTCAATTCCAGAAAAATAAACGACCCAATCCAAAAATGGGCCAAAGAATGAAACAGACATTTCTCCAAAGAAGACATATAGATGGCTAACAAACACATGAAAAGATGCTCAATATCACTCATTATCAGAGAAATGCAAATCAAAACCACAATGAGGTACCATCTAACATCAGTCAGAATGGCTCCTATCCAAAAGTCTACAAAAAATTAATGCTGGAGAGGATGTGGAGAAAAGGGAACCCTATTACACAGTTGGTGGGAATGCAAATTAGTACAGCCACTATGAAGAACAGTGTGGAAATTCCTTAAAAAACTGGAACTAGAACTGCCTTATGGCCCAGCAATCCCACTGCTGAGCATACACACCAAGGAAACCAGAATTGAAAGAGACAGATGTACCCCAATGTTCATTCAGTTCAGTTCAGTTCAGTTGCTCAGTCGTGTCCGACTCTCTGCGACCCCATGAATCGCAGCACACCAGGCCTCCCTGTCCATCACCAACTCCCGGAGTTCACTCAGACTCACGTCCATTGAGTCAATGATGCCATTCAGCCAATGTTCATTGTGACACTGTTTATAACAGCCAGGATATGGAAGCAACCTAGATGTTCATCAGCAGACGAATAGATAAGAAAGCTGTGGTACATATACACAATGGAATATTACTCAGCCATTAAAAATACATTTGAATCAGTTCTAATGAGGTGGATGAAACTGGAGTCTATTATACATAGTGGAGTAAGTCAGAAAGAGAAACACCAATATGGTATACTAATGCATATATATGGAATTTAGAAAGATGGTAACAATGAACCTACATGCGAGACAGCAAAAGAGACACAGATGTAAAGAATAGTCTTTTGGACTCTATGAGAGAAGGCAAGGGTGGGATGATTTGAGAGAATAGCATTGAAACATGTATATTATCATATGTGAAATAGATCGCCAGTCCAGGTTCAATGCATGAGTCAGGGTGCTCAAGGCTGGGGCACTGGGATGACCCTGAGGGATGGGATGGGGAGGGAGGTGCGTAGGGGTTCAAGATGGGGAACACATGTACACCCATGGCTGATTCATGTCAATGTATGGCAAAAACCACTATAATTTCGTAAAGTAATTAGCCTCCAATTTTTTTAAATAAAAAATGCTTACCAAACAAAAAAACTATGATATATATATATCTTTTTAAAGGGTGAGGGCGGTAGTGAGACAGCCCCTACTTGTTTGTTCTCCTTTGATGTTTGGGAAAGTCTAAAAATGCCCCCATCTCAGCTGTGCTATGTAAGGACTCACTTCGTCCAGTACGAGGGGTCAGCGAATCTGCCCAATACTCCAGGGGTGTTGGTAGTGGTTGTGGAGCCAAATACCAGAGAAGCCCTGCTCCACCCAGCCCTGCCCCTGCCCTGAACCCTGGAGACCTTGTTCCTATGAGATAAGCAAAACCCCTATACACACTTCACAGAACCCATCCACACCCACATACACACAATACACCCTCCAAAAAAAGGGGGTAATAAAAGATTATTGATTTTAATGCAAAAGATCATTCACATTTACTGAGTACCTACTAATTCTGTCCACTCTATTTTTTAAAAAAACAGATTTTATTTAAATGTTTTACATTGCACTGAACATGTTACTAACGTCTTTTTTTTTTTTTAATTTTACTTTACTTTACAATACTGTATTGGTTTTGCCATATATCAACATGAATCTGCCATGGGTATACTTGAGTTCCCAATCCTGAACCCCCCTCCCACCATACTGACTCCCAACAAGTTTGGTTTTAATTCTGTTTTTTAGTTTTTTCCCATTTCTCTATGTCAGTTTCTCAAATGTTTGAAAATGTCTGTCAGATTATCATATTTTCTATAAAATACTCATCTCCTTTAGATTAAATTTCCTTAGTTAATTTTAATTTAACATTTACATGATTTACAACAATCCTAATTTCACAATTCATTCTGAAAATCTGCCCTTTACACTTGCCACCTCTGTTCATTTTAATCAATATAAAAGTCATTTTAAAAAATCAGAAACTAGCACATTATGTTCTTATGTCCTTAACTATACTTCAGCTTTGTATTTTTGAATATATGTATATATACATATTTTCATGTGAATATATTCAGAATTCCTGACAAAATTTTGTATTCATCTCTTTTATTTAATATAAATATTATTATAATCGTTTCCTAAACTCACCATAGTCATAATTTGTCACATAAATTAGTGTTTGCTAGTAAGCTATAAATTATTTAACCCTTTCTCTACAGTTGAGCTTTGCTGTCAACAATTTTTTAAGTTGACTATACATGGGGTCGCAGAGTCAGACACGACTGAGTGACTTCACTACTAACTACTACTATACAGAAACAGTAGATATTTCTATTTCATAAAGATTTTTTTAACATTAAGTATTTGAAAATATTGGCCAACAGTTGAAAAATTTGGATCATGGTTTCCAAAAATATATCATTTTGTAAGATGATACCCGGGGAAGGCAATGGCACCCCACCCCAGTACTCTTGCCTGGAAAATCCAATGGACGGAGTAGCCTGGTGGGCTGCAGTCCATGGGGTCGCTAACAGTCGGACAGACTGAGCGACTTCACTTTCACTTTTCTCTTTCATGCATTGGAGAAGGAAATGGCAACCCACTCCAGTATTCTTGCCTGGAGAATCCCAGGGATGGGGGAGCCTGGTTGGCTGCCGTCTATGGGGTCACACAGAGTCGGACACGACTGAAGTGACTTAGCAGCAGCAGCAAGATGATACCATGGCATAGAATCCACCTTGGTGTAGCACAATATAAGAACATTTATGGCTTACTAATTTTATTTCTGCAAAATGATAACTCAAGAATGCATTTGTGGAATTATTTTCAAAGGAAACTAAATTATATTTGGTATTGCTGGTTTCTGCAAATGTCATAAGTAACTGTGATCAATTTTAATTTTGAGTTTGTTATAAAAATTATTTGTGAAAAAACTTATTTCATTAAACTAAAATTTATTGACAGTTTTAAGGTATAGAGTTATAGTACTAAATATACAGAAATACTTTCCTTCATAAAGTGTATAACCTAATAGGCACAGATAGATGATATCATCATATTAAAATACAAGGAAGATTAAAGACAACTTGGGAGAAGGTCTTGAAAAAATTACAGGAAGTTTCTCTTCCATAAAAACAGGAGTGCTATTAATAACTGGTTTGGCATTAAAAGTGAACAATCGTTTAGACACAAGCTATATGCACCGCTTCCAGAGGAATATTAGTGAAATGAAGTTGCTCAGTCATGTCCAACTCTTTGCAACCCCATGGACTGTAGCCTACCAGGCTCCTCTATCCATGGGATTTTCCAGGTAATAGTACTGTAGTGGATTGCCATTTCCTTCTCCAGGGGATCTTCCCGACCCAGAGGTCGAACCCGGGTCTCCCACATTGTAGACAGACACTTAACCATCTGAGCCACCAGTCCTAAGTTTATGCATTTAAAAACACTTAATGTATTTCAGCAGTCATTTCAAGTCACTTTTTTCCATAATAGTACTGTAGTGGATTGCCATTTCCTTCTCCAGGGGATCTTCCCGACCCAGAGGTCGAACCCGGGTCTCCCACATTGTAGACAGACACTTAACCATCTGAGCCACCAGTCCTAAGTTTATGCATTTAAAAACACTTAATGTATTTCAGCAGTCATTTCAAGTCACTTTTTTCCCAAAAAGATTAAGTGAAAATCAAACACAAGTTTAATAACTCTCTGTAACAGGTTTGATCTTAAGGGAATGACATAATTACTTACACTGCAATTAAAAACAAGCTTACATTCTGCAGTTGAAAATACTGCAACATTGTTGATCCGCTCCACCCCTATACAAAATAAAAAGCTTAAAAAAATAAGCTTATATTCTTAAAATTTTATCTCATTTGGCTTGAAAATTCAAAAATGTTCTGAGGAGGACAAAATTATAATTGTACTTAAAGCATTAAAAGTATTTCTATGCAACTTCCATGTACACTCCTGCTACTGGTTATTTACTTGTGGAAAAATGTATATTTTGCAAACTTGCATTTTTTAAAAAAACGTGAAGATTTTTTTAAACTTGTTGAAAAATACTGAACAGCTAAATTATTAGCATCAATTTTATCATGATAATTAGAAAAAAACAGTTCAAAAATGTTATATTTCAATTTGGTCTATTTTTAAAGACACATTACTTTTATTTTCTTCTTTTTCACCATTTGGAGATATGTTTAAGTTAAACATACCAGATTTCTCATTTTATAATATGCATTAAAACTGTTTGCTGGGAGGGGCTTCCTGGACAGTTCAGTTGGTAAAGAATCCGCATGCAATGCAGGAGATTCCAGTTCAATTCCTGGGTTGGGATCTGCTGGAGAAGGGATAGGCTACCCACTCCAGTATTCTTGGGCTTCCCTTGTGGCTCAGCTGGTGGGGAATCCACCTGCAATGCGGGAGACCTGGGTTCAATCCCTGGGTTAAGAAGATCTCTAGGAGAGGGGAAAGGCTACCCACTCCAGTATTCTGGCTTAGAGAAGTCCATGGACAGTCCATGGGGGTCACAAAGAATTGGACACAACTGAGCGACTTTCACTTTCTTTTCTTAAAATATATAATTTACTTCTGTAAAAAAATAAATAAATAAATAAATAAATAAATAAATTCAACATTCAAAGTTTCTGGCATGGATCCCCTTCTGAATTTTGTACAGCTTTAGCAGGTCATTTCCTGTTGACATAAGATCTGAAATCTGAGGATGCTTTAAGGTATTGTCATCCATACTTGCCTGATCATAAGACTCAGCTGTGGTGCATATTAAAGCACCAGANTCACAAAGAATTGGACACAACTGAGCGACTTTCACTTTCTTTTCTTAAAATATATAATTTACTTCTGTAAGTCTGAAGTGAAGCCTAGTATTTTCATTTCTAATATGCTGTCACGTGATGTTGAGTCACTACATTTTGAATAGCAAGGATCTGTGCAAACTAGCAGTGAAAGTGAAAAACTGAATTTTGTACCTCTCATGTGATTTAAAAAAAAAAAGTAGCCATTATCAAGTCAACTGTTTTTTGTATCAACTTCTATTATAGGAGTAATGTTCACTGTGTTAAAGAATAATTTTTAAGGTAATCAAATACCTTGCCTTCACTATCAGAGAAGGCAATGGCATCCCACTCCAGTACTCTTGCCTGGAAAATCCCATGGACGGAGGAGCCCGGTAGGCTACAGTCAATGGGGTCGCTAAGAGTCAGACACGATTGAGCAACTTCACTTTCTCTTTTCACCTTCATGCATTGGAGAAGGAAATGGCAACCCACTCCAGTGTTCTTGCCTGGAGAATCCCAGGGATGGGGGAGACTGATGGGAGACTTGTGGGCTGCCGTCTATGGGGTCTCACAGAGTTGGACACGACTGAAATGACTTAGCAGCAGCAGCCTTCCCTGGCATTTGATCACCCATAAGTGCCATTTGTTGGCTCACTGGCTCCTCTACCAACACTACTCTCATAAAACTCAACCTAAACGAAAAGAAGCAAAACATTGGGAAATTTCATTGTAAGTATTCCTCCCACAAATATGTTTTCAACTACAAAAGATTTAATGTTTCATAACATTATTTTTCATGTAAGTGGAACATTTAGTTTTTATCTTTTTAGTTACCTCCCTAACAATATTTAAAAGTCATATTAAAGTTGAATTAGACTTTGCAGGTACAAAAGTTAAGAAACAAATTTTACGTATATACTTGTGGCAGATTCATGCTGATGTATGGCAAAACCAATACAATATTCTAAAGTAATTAACTTCCAATTAAAATAAATAAATTTATATTAAAAAAGAAACAAATTTTAATAATTGATAACTGTAAGACCTTAAGTTGTTATTCCTACAATTTTTGGAGGCTTAATTATCTTATTTTCAAAAATGAAATTAGATATAATATCTAAAAATAAATACTAAAAATTATGCCAATAAGTCAGCAATAACATTTCAAATTATATTGAATTGAAATTATAATATCAACTGACAATTCATTCAATTAAACTCAATGAATATAAGTCATATTCAGTGAATGATTGCTCATATATCTGTGTCTATGTACCACTGATTTATTTCTGAACAATATCATTCTTGAAACTACTGTGTCATTAAAGTAAAAATCCTTAGATTCCTTTTAAAAAATTCTTGACTATAAAGTGAAAAAGGGTATCTTATAAAAATAGATTATGCTCAGAAACTAAAATTTTATTTGCTATACAGACTTTTTTAAAACTTGCAATTATAAACAAAATAGGATATTAATTATGAATGGAATAAAAATTATCAATAAGGTAGAAAACAAACTGGGATGGAAGGACAAAAATGAAAAAAAAAATTTACTCATCCAAAAACCAGAAATCATGAAGAAGAAATAAAAATAATTAGTGGAGCAAATATAATACAAGTATATGATAGTATAAGATTACAGTAGATATTAACCCTGTCTCTTATACACATCTNTCTGGGTCATGAAGATATTTTTTGTACAGTTCTGTGTATTCTTGCCACCTCTTCTTAATATCTTCTGCTTACCTACACTGAAACCAAGCTCCACCCAAGAGCCAACAAGTTTCAGAGCAAGACATACCATGGCAAATTCTCCAGCAATGCAGGAACATAGCCCTGAGCTTTAATATACAGGCTGCCCAAAGTCACACCAAACCCACAAACATCTAAACACTCACTATTGGACACTTCATTGCCCTCCAGAAAGAAGAAATCCAGCTCCACCCACCAGAACACTGATGCAAGCTTCCCTAACCAGGAAACCTTGACAAGCCACTCGTCCAACCCCACCCACAGGGAGGAACCTCTACAGTAAAGAGGAACCATGAACTGCCAGAATACAGAAAGGCCACCCCAAACACACCAATCTAAACAAGATGAAAAGGCAGAGAAAGGATGTAAAGGAACATGATAAATGCCCACCAAACCAAACAAAAGAGGAGGAGACAGGGAGTCTATCTGAAAAAGAATTCAGAATAATGATAGTAAAAATGATACAAAATCTTGAAAACAAAATGGATTTACAGCTAAATAGCCTGGAGACAAGGACTGAGAAGATGCAAGAAAAGTTTAACAAGGATCTAGAAGAAATAAAAAAGAGTCAGTCAATAATGAATAATGCAATAGTGAGATCAAAAACACCCGGGTGGGAACCATTAGTAGAATAACTGAGGCATGTTTGGGAGTTCGTGTACACCCGTGGCAGATTCATGTCAATGTAGGCCAAAACCAATAGAGTACTGTAAAGTAAAATAAAATAAAATGGAAGCTCTAAAAAATAATAATAATAAATAAATAAAGAATAACTGAGGCAGAAGATAGGATATGTGAGGTAGAAGATAGAATGGTGGAAATAAATGAAGCATTGAGGAAAAAGGAAAAAAGAATTAAAAGAAATGAGGACAACCTCAGAGACCTATGGGACAATGTCAAATGCCCCAATATTCGAATCATAGGAGTCCCAGAAGAAGAAGACAAAAAGAAAGGCCATGAGAAAAATGGCCTTGAGGAGATAATAGTTGAAAACTTTCCTAAAATGTGGAAGTAAATAGTCACCCAAGTCCAAGAAACCCAAAGAGTCCCAAACAGGATAAACTCAAGGTGAAAAACCTCAAGTCACATATTAATCAAATCAACAAAGATCAAACACAAAGAACATATATTAAAAGCAGCAAGGGAAAATCAACAATGCACAAGGAAATTCCCATAAACATAACAGCTCATCTTTCAATAGAAACTCTTCAGGCCAGAAGGGAATGGCAGGACATACTTAAAGTGATGAAAGAGAAAAACCTACAGCCCAGATTACTGTACAAGGATCTCATTCAAATATGAAGGAAAAATCAAAAGCTTTACAGAGAAGCAAAAGCTGAGAGAATTCAGCACCAACAAACCAGCTCTTCAACAAATGCTAAAGGATCTTCTCTAGACAAGAAACACAGAAAAGGTGCATAAACTTCAACCCAAAACAACAAAGAAAATGGCAACAGGATCATACTTATCAATAATTACCTTAAATGTAAATAGGTTTAATGCCCCAATCAAAAGACAAAGACTGGCTGAATGCATGCAAAAACAAGACCCCTATATATGCTGTCTATAAGAGACTCACCTCAAAACAAGTGACACATACAGACTGAACGTGAAGGGCTGGAAAATGACATTTCACATAAGTGGAGACCAAAAGAAAGCATGAGTAGCCATACTCATATCAGATAAAATAGACTTTGAAATAATGATTGTGGAAAGAGACAACAAAGGACACTACATAATGATCAAATGATCAATCCAAGAAGATAGAACAATTATAAATATATATTCACCCAACATAGGAACACCACAATATGTAAGGCAAATGCTAACAAGTATGAAAGGGGAAATTAGCAGTAACACAGTAATGGTGGGAGACTTTAGTACCCCACCCACACCCATGGATAGATCAACTAAACAGAAAATTAGCAAGGAAACACAAACTTTAAATGATACAATGAATCAGTTAGGCCTAATTAATATCTATAGGACATTTCACCCCCAAACAATGAATTTCACCTTTTTCTCAAGCGCACATGGAACCTTCTCCAGGATAGATCACATGCTGGGCCATAAATCTAGCCTTGGCTAAGTTAAAAAAAAAAACTGAAATCATTACAAGTATCTTTTCTGATCACGATGCAGTAAAATTATATGTCAACTACAGGAAAAAAAAAAAAAAACTATTAAAACTTCCAACACATGGAGGCTAAACAACACGCTTCTGAATAACCAACAAATCACAAAAAAATCAAAAAAAGAAATCAAAATATGCATAGAAACAAGTGAAAATGAAAACACAATAACCCAAAACCTATGAGACACTGTAAAAGCAGTGCTAAGGGGAAAGTTCATAGCAATACAGGCTCACCTCAAGAAACAAGAAAAAAGTCAAATAAATAACCTAACATGTTGGAGAAGACTCTTGAGAGTCCCTTGGACTGCAAGGAGATCCAACCAGTCCATTCTGAAGGAGATCAACCCTAGGATTTCTTTGGAAGGAATGATGCTAAAGCTGAAACCCCAATATTTTGGCCACCTCATGTGAAGAGTTAACTCATTGAAAAATACTCTGATGCTGGGAGGGATTGGGGGCAGGAGGAGAAGGGGACAAAAGAGGATGAGATGGCTGGATGGCATCACTGACTCGATGGACATGAGTTTCAGTGAATTCTAGGAGCTGGTGATGGACAGGGAGGCCTGGAGTGCTGCGATTCATGGGGTCAAAAAGAATCGGACAATACTGAGCAACTGAACTGAACTGACACCTAAAGTAACTAGAAAAGGAAGAAATGAAGAACCCAGGGTTAGTAGAAGGAAATTATAAAAATTAGGGCAGAAATAAATGCAAAAGAAACAAAAGAGACCATAGCAAAAATCAACAAAGCTAAAAACTGGTTCATTGAGAAGATAAATAAAAAAGACAAACCATTAGCCAGACTCTTCAAGAAACAGAGGGAGAAGAATCAAATCAGCAAATTTAGAAATGAAAATGGAGAAATTACCACAGACAACACAGAAATATAAAGGATCATAAGAGACTACTAACAGCAAATATATGTCAATAAAATGGACGACTTTGAAGACATGGACAAATTCCTAGAAAAGTACAACTTTCCAAAACTGAAACAGGAAGAAATAGAAAATCTTAACAGACCCATCACAAGAAAGGAAATCAAAGCTATAATCAGAAATCTTCCAGCAAACAAAAGCCCAGGATCAGATGGCGCCACAGCTGAATTCTACCAAAAATTTAGAGAAGAGCTAACATCTATCCTACTGAAACTCTTCCAGAAAACTGCAGAGGAAGGTAAACTTCCAAACTCAATCTATGAGGCCACCATCACCCTAATACCAAAACCAGACAAAGATGCTACAAAAAAGAAAACTACAGGCCAGTATCAATGAGGAACATAGATGCAAAAATCGTTAACAAAATCCTAGCCAACAGAATCCAACAATATATTAAAAAGAGCATACATGATGATCAAGTGGGCTTTATCCCAGGGATGCAAGGATTCTTGAGTATCCACAAATCAATCAATGTAATACACCACATTAACAAATTGAAAGATAAAACCATACGATTATCTCAATAGATGCAGAGAAAGCCTTTGACAAAATTCAACATCCATTTATGATAAAAACCCTCCAGAAAGCAAGAATTGGAGGAACATACCTCAACATAATAAAAGCTATATATGACAAACCCACAGCAAACATTATCCTCAATGGTAAAAAATTGAAAGCATTTCCCCTAAAGTCAGGAACAACACAAGGGTGCCCACTCTCACCATTACTTTTCAATATAGTTTTGCAAGTTTTAGCCACAGCAATCAGAGAAGAAAAAGAAATAAAAGGAATCCAGATTGGAAAACAAGTAAACTCTCACTGTTTGCAGATGACATGATTCTCTACATAGAAAATCCTAAAGACTCCACCAGAAAATTACTAGAGCTAATTGATGAATATAGTAATATTGCAGGATATAAAATTAATACACAGAAATACCTTGCATTCCTATACATTAACAATGAGAAAACAGACAGAGAAATTAAGGAAACAATTCCATTCACCACTGCAACAAAAAGAATAAAATTCTTAGGAATAAATTTACCTAAAGAAACAAAAGACCTATATATAGAAAACTATAAGAAAGAAATCAAAGATGACACAAATTTATGGAGAAATATACCATGTTCATGGATTGGAAGAATCAATATACTAAAAATGAGTATATCTAAAGCAATCTACATATTCAATCTAATCCCTATCAAGCTACCAATGGTATTTTTCACAGAACTAGAACAAATAATTCTCAGTTTGTATGGAAAACCAAAAAACCTTGAATAGCCAAAGTTATCTTGAGAAAGAATGGAACTGGAGGAGTCAACTTGCCTGACTTCAGGCTATGGCACAAAGCTACAGTCATCAAGACAGTATAGTACTGGCACAAAGACAGAAATACAGATCAATGGAACAAAATAGAAATCCCAGAGAGAAATCCATGTGCCTATGGACACCTTATCTTTGACAAAGGAGGCAAAAATATACAATGGAGAAAAGACAATCTCTTTAACAAGTGGTACTGGGAAAATTCATCAATCACTTGTAAAAGAATGAAACTAGAACACTTTCTAACACCATACAAAAAAAATAAACTCAAAATGGATTAAAGTTCTAAACATAAGACCAGAAACTATAAAACTCCCAGAGGAAAACACAGGCAAAACACTCTCTGACATAAATCACAGCAGGATTCTCTATGACCCACCTCCCAAAGTAATGGAAACAAAAGCAAAAATAAACAAATGGGACCTAATTAACTTAAAGGCTTTTGCACAATGAAGGAAACTATAAGCAAGGTGAAAATACAGCCTTCAGAATGGGAGAAAATAATAGCAAACGAAGCAACTGACAAAGAATTAATCTCAAAAATATAAAAGCAGCTCCTGCAGCTCAATTCCAGAAAAATAAACGACCCAATCCAAAAATGGGCCAAAGAATGAAACAGACATTTCTCCAAAGAAGACATATAGATGGCTAACAAACACATGAAAAGATGCTCAATATCACTCATTATCAGAGAAATGCAAATCAAAACCACAATGAGGTACCATCTAACATCAGTCAGAATGGCTCCTATCCAAAAGTCTACAAAAAATTAATGCTGGAGAGGATGTGGAGAAAAGGGAACCCTATTACACAGTCTGTCTCTTATACACATNGCCTTCAGAATGGGAGAAAATAATAGCAAACGAAGCAACTGACAAAGAATTAATCTCAAAAATATAAAAGCAGCTCCTGCAGCTCAATTCCAGAAAAATAAACGACCCAATCCAAAAATGGGCCAAAGAATGAAACAGACATTTCTCCAAAGAAGACATATAGATGGCTAACAAACACATGAAAAGATGCTCAATATCACTCATTATCAGAGAAATGCAAATCAAAACCACAATGAGGTACCATCTAACATCAGTCAGAATGGCTCCTATCCAAAAGTCTACAAAAAATTAATGCTGGAGAGGATGTGGAGAAAAGGGAACCCTATTACACAGTTGGTGGGAATGCAAATTAGTACAGCCACTATGAAGAACAGTGTGGAAATTCCTTAAAAAACTGGAACTAGAACTGCCTTATGGCCCAGCAATCCCACTGCTGAGCATACACACCAAGGAAACCAGAATTGAAAGAGACAGATGTACCCCAATGTTCATTCAGTTCAGTTCAGTTCAGTTGCTCAGTCGTGTCCGACTCTCTGCGACCCCATGAATCGCAGCACACCAGGCCTCCCTGTCCATCACCAACTCCCGGAGTTCACTCAGACTCACGTCCATTGAGTCAATGATGCCATTCAGCCAATGTTCATTGTGACACTGTTTATAACAGCCAGGATATGGAAGCAACCTAGATGTTCATCAGCAGACGAATAGATAAGAAAGCTGTGGTACATATACACAATGGAATATTACTCAGCCATTAAAAATACATTTGAATCAGTTCTAATGAGGTGGATGAAACTGGAGTCTATTATACATAGTGGAGTAAGTCAGAAAGAGAAACACCAATATGGTATACTAATGCATATATATGGAATTTAGAAAGATGGTAACAATGAACCTACATGCGAGACAGCAAAAGAGACACAGATGTAAAGAATAGTCTTTTGGACTCTATGAGAGAAGGCAAGGGTGGGATGATTTGAGAGAATAGCATTGAAACATGTATATTATCATATGTGAAATAGATCGCCAGTCCAGGTTCAATGCATGAGTCAGGGTGCTCAAGGCTGGGGCACTGGGATGACCCTGAGGGATGGGATGGGGAGGGAGGTGCGTAGGGGTTCAAGATGGGGAACACATGTACACCCATGGCTGATTCATGTCAATGTATGGCAAAAACCACTATAATTTCGTAAAGTAATTAGCCTCCAATTTTTTTAAATAAAAAATGCTTACCAAACAAAAAAACTATGATATATATATATCTTTTTAAAGGGTGAGGGCGGTAGTGAGACAGCCCCTACTTGTTTGTTCTCCTTTGATGTTTGGGAAAGTCTAAAAATGCCCCCATCTCAGCTGTGCTATGTAAGGACTCACTTCGTCCAGTACGAGGGGTCAGCGAATCTGCCCAATACTCCAGGGGTGTTGGTAGTGGTTGTGGAGCCAAATACCAGAGAAGCCCTGCTCCACCCAGCCCTGCCCCTGCCCTGAACCCTGGAGACCTTGTTCCTATGAGATAAGCAAAACCCCTATACACACTTCACAGAACCCATCCACACCCACATACACACAATACACCCTCCAAAAAAAGGGGGTAATAAAAGATTATTGATTTTAATGCAAAAGATCATTCACATTTACTGAGTACCTACTAATTCTGTCCACTCTATTTTTTAAAAAAACAGATTTTATTTAAATGTTTTACATTGCACTGAACATGTTACTAACGTCTTTTTTTTTTTTTAATTTTACTTTACTTTACAATACTGTATTGGTTTTGCCATATATCAACATGAATCTGCCATGGGTATACTTGAGTTCCCAATCCTGAACCCCCCTCCCACCATACTGACTCCCAACAAGTTTGGTTTTAATTCTGTTTTTTAGTTTTTTCCCATTTCTCTATGTCAGTTTCTCAAATGTTTGAAAATGTCTGTCAGATTATCATATTTTCTATAAAATACTCATCTCCTTTAGATTAAATTTCCTTAGTTAATTTTAATTTAACATTTACATGATTTACAACAATCCTAATTTCACAATTCATTCTGAAAATCTGCCCTTTACACTTGCCACCTCTGTTCATTTTAATCAATATAAAAGTCATTTTAAAAAATCAGAAACTAGCACATTATGTTCTTATGTCCTTAACTATACTTCAGCTTTGTATTTTTGAATATATGTATATATACATATTTTCATGTGAATATATTCAGAATTCCTGACAAAATTTTGTATTCATCTCTTTTATTTAATATAAATATTATTATAATCGTTTCCTAAACTCACCATAGTCATAATTTGTCACATAAATTAGTGTTTGCTAGTAAGCTATAAATTATTTAACCCTTTCTCTACAGTTGAGCTTTGCTGTCAACAATTTTTTAAGTTGACTATACATGGGGTCGCAGAGTCAGACACGACTGAGTGACTTCACTACTAACTACTACTATACAGAAACAGTAGATATTTCTATTTCATAAAGATTTTTTTAACATTAAGTATTTGAAAATATTGGCCAACAGTTGAAAAATTTGGATCATGGTTTCCAAAAATATATCATTTTGTAAGATGATACCCGGGGAAGGCAATGGCACCCCACCCCAGTACTCTTGCCTGGAAAATCCAATGGACGGAGTAGCCTGGTGGGCTGCAGTCCATGGGGTCGCTAACAGTCGGACAGACTGAGCGACTTCACTTTCACTTTTCTCTTTCATGCATTGGAGAAGGAAATGGCAACCCACTCCAGTATTCTTGCCTGGAGAATCCCAGGGATGGGGGAGCCTGGTTGGCTGCCGTCTATGGGGTCACACAGAGTCGGACACGACTGAAGTGACTTAGCAGCAGCAGCAAGATGATACCATGGCATAGAATCCACCTTGGTGTAGCACAATATAAGAACATTTATGGCTTACTAATTTTATTTCTGCAAAATGATAACTCAAGAATGCATTTGTGGAATTATTTTCAAAGGAAACTAAATTATATTTGGTATTGCTGGTTTCTGCAAATGTCATAAGTAACTGTGATCAATTTTAATTTTGAGTTTGTTATAAAAATTATTTGTGAAAAAACTTATTTCATTAAACTAAAATTTATTGACAGTTTTAAGGTATAGAGTTATAGTACTAAATATACAGAAATACTTTCCTTCATAAAGTGTATAACCTAATAGGCACAGATAGATGATATCATCATATTAAAATACAAGGAAGATTAAAGACAACTTGGGAGAAGGTCTTGAAAAAATTACAGGAAGTTTCTCTTCCATAAAAACAGGAGTGCTATTAATAACTGGTTTGGCATTAAAAGTGAACAATCGTTTAGACACAAGCTATATGCACCGCTTCCAGAGGAATATTAGTGAAATGAAGTTGCTCAGTCATGTCCAACTCTTTGCAACCCCATGGACTGTAGCCTACCAGGCTCCTCTATCCATGGGATTTTCCAGGTAATAGTACTGTAGTGGATTGCCATTTCCTTCTCCAGGGGATCTTCCCGACCCAGAGGTCGAACCCGGGTCTCCCACATTGTAGACAGACACTTAACCATCTGAGCCACCAGTCCTAAGTTTATGCATTTAAAAACACTTAATGTATTTCAGCAGTCATTTCAAGTCACTTTTTTCCCAAAAAGATTAAGTGAAAATCAAACACAAGTT
>SJYX01009147.1:303952-404197 GCA_006410675.1 Oreotragus oreotragus | reverse complement strand
GCAACCCACTCCAGTGGGTTGCCTGGAAAATCCCATGGGCAGAGGAGCCTGGCAGGCTGTAGTCCATGGGGTCGCTAAGAGTCAGACACGATTGAGCAACTTCACTTTCTCTTTTCACCTTCATGCATTGGAGAAGGAAATGGCAACCCACTCCAGTGTTCTTGCCTGGAGAATCCCAGGGATGGGGGAGACTGATGGGAGACTTGTGGGCTGCCGTCTATGGGGTCTCACAGAGTTGGACACGACTGAAGTGACTTAGCAGCAGCAGCCTTCCCTGGCATTTGATCACCCATAAGTGCCATTTGTTGGCTCACTGGCTCCTCTACCAACACTACTCTCATAAAACTCAACCTAAACGAAAAGAAGCAAAACATTGGGAAATTTCATTGTAAGTATTCCTCCCACAAATATGTTTTCAACTACAAAAGATTTAATGTTTCATAACATTATTTTTCATGTAAGTGGAACATTTAGTTTTTATCTTTTTAGTTACCTCCCTAACAATATTTAAAAGTCATATTAAAGTTGAATTAGACTTTGCAGGTACAAAAGTTAAGAAACAAATTTTACGTATATACTTGTGGCAGATTCATGCTGATGTATGGCAAAACCAATACAATATTCTAAAGTAATTAACTTCCAATTAAAATAAATAAATTTATATTAAAAAAGAAACAAATTTTAATAATTGATAACTGTAAGACCTTAAGTTGTTATTCCTACAATTTTTGGAGGCTTAATTATCTTATTTTCAAAAATGAAATTAGATATAATATCTAAAAATAAATACTAAAAATTATGCCAATAAGTCAGCAATAACATTTCAAATTATATTGAATTGAAATTATAATATCAACTGACAATTCATTCAATTAAACTCAATGAATATAAGTCATATTCAGTGAATGATTGCTCATATATCTGTGTCTATGTACCACTGATTTATTTCTGAACAATATCATTCTTGAAACTACTGTGTCATTAAAGTAAAAATCCTTAGATTCCTTTTAAAAAATTCTTGACTATAAAGTGAAAAAGGGTATCTTATAAAAATAGATTATGCTCAGAAACTAAAATTTTATTTGCTATACAGACTTTTTTAAAACTTGCAATTATAAACAAAATAGGATATTAATTATGAATGGAATAAAAATTATCAATAAGGTAGAAAACAAACTGGGATGGAAGGACAAAAATGAAAAAAAAAATTTACTCATCCAAAAACCAGAAATCATGAAGAAGAAATAAAAATAATTAGTGGAGCAAATATAATACAAGTATATGATAGTATAAGATTACAGTAGATATTAACCCTAATATAGAAATAATTTAAAGTTAATTTTAAACAAACTATAAACTCTAATTAAAACACAACATCAGTCAGAATGAAAAAAAAAATACCCAACCACAAGCTATTGACTATGCTAACTGAAAAAAGCCATACAGAAAACGATAAATACTATATATTTAATAATATACAACAGACTTCAGTTGAACACAAAATATTAAATGTAACAGAAACAGGTACATTCTGCATCAAATTTTAGCAAATCCAGACAACTATTTAGATCAAATTTAGGAATGGGCAAACACTAAATAGACATTAAATTTGTCACCTTTCAAAAGCACAAACTTTATTCTCAAGAGTCAATTAAGGGAAAAAAAAAAGAAAAGAAAAAAAAAGAGTCCATTCAGGGAAAGAAAAAAATCCTTAAAACTAATGGAAGCTCAATTTATTTCTGAGTTTATTAAATTTAAATTTTTATATTTTATCTTTTCAAGTTAATTTTCACAAGATATATTTATTATTTTCTTTTTTTGAGAAGTGTTTGATTTTGACCTAGAGTAATATCAGCCTCATTCAATGTTCTGGGAAGTGTTTTCTCTAATTCTGTCTTTAGGAAGAGTTGTGAAGGATTGGTAATTTCCCCTAAGTATTTGGTAGAACTCAGTAACGAAGCCATTTGCTCCTGGGCTTCTGTTTGTACAACTCTGTCTCTTAAAAGTTAAGTGTCAACTGTAACTCCTTTAATCCATGGGAAATTAGAGACAGAAATAGAAAAAATGACCTGGCTATTGTTCTTGATTGTTTTCTTTAAAAAAAAAAAAAAAAGTGATTTTAAAAATTGGTAGTGTGTAATAAAAAATGAGGAAGTCTTTCTTTCATAAAGGCTATCCATTCACAACATATTCTTTTAAAATTTTAAGTCTTGTGGATTTTAGCTACCTTAGGTTATCTAATTTTATCTAATTTTCATCCTAGCAAGAACCACAGGAGATTCTATCATCTGACTATGACATATTAGGAAACAAAAGCGAAAACAAGTTCAGAGGTATAAAATGAGGAAGTCTTTCTTTCATAAAGGCTATCCATTCACAACATATTCTTTTAAAATTTTAAGTCTTGTGGATTTTAGCTACCTTAGGTTATCTAATTTTATCTAATTTTCATCCTAGCAAGAACCACAGGAGATTCTATCATCTGACTATGACATATTAGGAAACAAAAGCGAAAACAAGTTCAGAGGTATCTGATACTGTTTATGAGCAAAAATTCAAATATTCTGCCTCAACTACTTAATGAACTGGCAAATGGGTAAATTACTAACCTTTTGCTCTCAGTTTTTTCACCTCTAAAATGAGATTCGCACTATGTACTTCTTAGGATTACTGTATAAACAAAATGAATGTAAAGTGCTTGTGACAGTGCCTGGCTTAGAATATGTGCTCAATATTAGCAGGGACTTTTTTTTTTTTTTTTTTTTTTANGGGTAAATTACTAACCTTTTGCTCTCAGTTTTTTCACCTCTAAAATGAGATTCGCACTATGTACTTCTTAGGATTACTGTATAAACAAAATGAATGTAAAGTGCTTGTGACAGTGCCTGGCTTAGAATATGTGCTCAATATTAGCAGGGACTTTTTTTTTTTTTTTTTTTTTTACTATTACCAAGTATTTCTCATATACCACCATTCTAAAACCCTTGAGTTTCAAGAAAAATAAGAAGCAATAGCTCTTAGACTGGAAAATAATCATTTAAAAGGAATTAATTGATTCCAGAGGGACTGGGGGCAGGAGGAGAAAGGGACGACAGAGGATGAGATGGCTGGATGGCATCACTGACTCAATGGACGTGAGTCTGAGTGAACTCTGGAAGTTGGTGATGGACAGGGAGGCCTGGTGTGCTGCGATTCATGGGGTCAAAAAGAGTCGGACACGACTGAGCAACTGAACTGAACTGAGTCACATATAAACCATTTTACTATTATTATTTTGTACCTTCTGATTTTACTACGTGTCCATCTAGTCAAAAAACAAAAACATTTAAACTCAGGAAAAAAGCACATAAAATATGAAGTCGTCCTTTTATAAGGACGACTTCATATTTTATAAGCCCATCCATTTAAAAATAGATTTATACTGCCTGTTTACAGCTTTGTGTTTTATCATTGATAGGAATATTGGAATCACTTTTTCTCTTTTAAACTAAGTAGGTTTAAGATGTAAATACTTAAAACATATTGCAGTAGATCTCTTTAATTCTTTAAAAAATTGTCTAATAATTGCACATGTCACAATTAAGCTTAATTTAAATGTATAGCTGTTGCAGTAACAAAACTTTCAATCTGTACTTTCCTAATAAAATCCTACAGTAAGCTGTGTTCAGGCACTTTTATTATTTCCTAGGAGTTGTTACGAGTACATTCTTCTATTTGCACAATTCATCATACTTCTCAAAACAGTTTCCTGTGCACCATCTTATCTGTCCTTCTCAATAGTCCCTAATGAATGGTAAGATGTTCAGGAGACTTCTCATTTTCATTTTAAAGATGTGAAAAATCAAGGTGGTCTCTATGCTCATCACCTTCCTGGGTCTGGAATTCAAGTCTCTTGAGCCTGTATTAATGCTTACCAACTGTTACTCCAAGGCCTTAAGTTATCTTGCATAGGAAAATGAACTCTGTAACTGAAAGGATATTATAGCATGATTGCCAAAAGTACAGCAACAATTTCTATCAAAAATTTACCCTTGTGGTCCTTGGAAGATAATGTGCTAGTTGAACTGTAGCACAGAGATAATAAGGTATGAAGCAATGTTAACACCCATTTTCAGACCTGTTAGAAAACCTGTTTGTTGTGCAATACTTATTCTAATAACACAGAACATTCTAGCCTTTTCATGATCTGGTTATCTAGCTTGTTAGCTTATTTAAACGGGCTGGTGCACAGGCAACTTTCCACAGAATTCTCTACCTCTGCTCCAAGTATAATTTCAGCAAATGTACAACATGACAGTGATTCTATTCATAACCCCCAAACAAGGTAAGCAAAACAGTGAAATATAAATGATTTCAAAGAACAATAAGATTCTTTCCTTTAAAAAATGCTTATTAAAAAATTAAAAAGTTTCATTTCCTAAACTAGAGGTAAAGAGACTAAATTGTGGCCCAACTTTGTCCTCCCAAGCTTTTACTAGTCTATTCAGTTTAACTTCCATCAACCAGCATTCATTTGTGTCATGCACAGGAGTTAATCAACAAGGTATAGCTCCTTCCTACCATCACCATAAATTTGACTTCAGGTCTTGGGAAATAAGACTCAACCAACTCAAACATTAAGATGTCAGTGTAGTAGACCAACAGCATTCATACTATAATAATTTATTGCAACCATTACTTATCCAGTAGTTAATATGTATCACACTTCCTTGTCCTATTTACATAAATCCTAATATAATCCTAACAACCTCATCAGGTATTATATTCATTATTTGGGAAGAACTGGGCCACAAAGGGTAAGTAAACAGCCCAAAGCAACAAAAATGAAAGGCAGATAAAGGTCTTAAATCAGGGCCTTAATTTCAACTACTATACCAAAAAATGCCTCACCCTCAATTCTAGTATCAACACAATCCTTAAACTAATCGCATGACCTTGGGCTAGTCATTTTTCAGCCCTGGGCCTCAGTTTCCTTAACAGTAAAACAACCTGCCTCAGTGAGCTTCGGAAGGTTTTCCAGCTTTTACTGTCCTGTGAATTTCACAGTGGATTACACCCCATTCTCGATTATGTGTAAATGTTAAAACTAAAGTGTATCAAGCAGAGGAGTATTCTAGTACAGCTATCCCTAACCTTCAGGATCTAATACCTGATGATCTGAGGCAGAGCTGATATAATAATAAAGTGAAAAATAAATGTAATACACTGGCTCATTCAGAAACTATCCCCCCTCACTGGGGTCTGTGGAAAAATCGTCTTCCATGAAACCCATCCTTGGTGCCAAAAAGGTTAGGGACAGCTGTTCTAGTACTTTCTCTTTACTGTTTAAAGTGCTAGGGTGCAGTCTTTGCTTGCTGCTTTATTTTCAATTACTGAATCTGTAAGGCTAAGCCCAGCACAATGCTAACCCTAAATATTCTCTTTCTGTCCGGTGTCACCTTTTCCAAAACCAAGGGTGTGAGGAGGCTTGGTACCATAACAGACCTTTACCCAATCTTCCGCACAGGGCTTGCTTCCCGGGCAACCAGAAGGCCTAAAGAAAACTCTAGAAGCAAAGCCACAGTAAGAAGTTCTCCTTCCCAGAGTTCAAAGGCGGCTCTGGGACTCCTGCAACACCTCACGTGAGAACTGGGCTAGCTCCCCAGCCCCATCAGCCGAAGTTCAGGCTGGGTGCTCACCCCCCACATGTGGCGCGACCTGGGGGTCCTCGGCCCTTGAAACTTGGGCCCTTAAAACTCTGTCCAACTCCTTGCCCTCGCAGGCCCCTCAGTTTCAGGTTCCCGGGACCTCCGTGGCCCACACCCAGACCTCCGGGTTCTAACTGGGTTTCTGAGGGCATGCGCCGGCCTCCGGACTCACCTGGAGTCTCTGGGGAAATGCACGTGGCCCCTGTGCGTCCTCTCGCCTCACTGCGGGTCCCCCGCCACGCGGAAATAGAAGCAGAGGCAACGGTCACTCAGGGCCGCAGGCCAAGAAGCCTCCGCTATGTCTCCTGCCGCCGGGCCAGCGAGTCCCACCGCTGGAAGCCTCTAACTTCACATTTTAACAGTTTTTGGGTTTCCAGTTATTTGCTGTTTATCCCACTGTTGTATATATTGTGTGTTGAGATGAGGTTGAAGGACAGTAGATAACTTACTACCATAGTTCATCGTGTCCAGAATGAGCGGAATGATTTTACTCAAGGAACTATATCTGGGTAACTGTATCTTTAAGAATATCTGGTCTAAAAGTGAAGGTTGTGTCCTTACGTCTGAGACTAATAATGTGATAATAGAAGTTATTAGGCAGTGAGTGTATTTTGCAGGTTAGAGTAATGTAAATAATTTGGGCCAGATTGTAGACTGAGACAGCTTTAAATACGACAACAAATTAGTTGATGCTCCTCTCAATAAGAGGTAAAGTCGATGTCCCCTACTCTTAAATCAGGGCATGCTTGCTACTGACTTATAAACAATAGAACGAGGCAGAAAGGATGCTGCGAGATATCTGAGGCTAGAATATAAAATATTTTATATTTTATATATAAAAAATATAAAGTATATTTTATATTTTATATAGCTTCTACTTTGTTGACGGACCGTTTGTGTTTCGAACACCTGGTTGTCACGTTAGAGGTCAGTACCCTGACCTGTCAAGTCGGAGCAGCCTGTGTGGGTGCTTGCCCTGCT
The DNA here is from genome assembly GCA_006410675.1 of Oreotragus oreotragus. Classification (NCBI taxonomy): domain Eukaryota; kingdom Metazoa; phylum Chordata; class Mammalia; order Artiodactyla; family Bovidae; genus Oreotragus; species Oreotragus oreotragus. The sequence goes on along the minus strand of SJYX01009147.1, from coordinate 397,529 downwards.
GCGCTCACGATAGGCAGCAGTTAGCATCAACTTTCACCCCTGTTCCCCCTCAGCCCGTTCCCCTGCCTGAGGGAACAGAGAATGATGTTCCTCAGGAGAATCCCCCGTCTGAGGAAGCGGATTGCTGTTACAGAGAAAGGGTCCCCTGCAGAGCCAGCCTGAGGAAGCGGAGTCCAGTCACAGAGAGTGACGTTTCTCAGGAGAATACTGACTGAGGCAGTAGGGTGCGGTTAGACAGCGTGGTGCCAGGGAGATTCATGTCTGCAGTCACCTGGAGGTCTTACAGAGAAGTGAAACATTTTGAACTTAGAAAAGAAATACTAATATTTTGCATAGCATTAGTAACTGCGACAAGATATAAAGACAGGAAAGGAAGTAGTAAAACTCATTATTCATAGAAAACCGAATGTATGATAAAGTTTATTGTTTAAAAACCTATACAGTGTCAAGGAGAAAAAAAAGGACAATCAGTGGTGGGATATGCCCTATTTTTGGATTGGAAAATTCAGTTCAAATTGAATTACCTATTTAATGAAATTCTAATCAAAACTCCATTTGGCAATCTTTTGGAGAGTGGGGGAGTTGATTCTGAAGTGTCTAAAAGAATGTAAATAACAAATGTAAATTCTTTCCTTTAGCAAGAGAGCAGAGGACTGATAACAAATGGTAAGTGGTTCATTGATTTAATGTTGGAAATTTGAGGATATACCTATCTATTTTATTGTATGTGCATGAGGAAGCATTAGTTTTGGGATTTGGAATATGATGAAAGTAGAGACTTTTTGAAGGAGCCAATATTTGTAAGCCCAGTTGAGAATGATGACTAGAATATTTAATATTTAATATAAGCTTCAGGTTAAATTTTCTAAATTTGCTTTAGTCACTATAATGATATTCAGCTCTAATTCACCCAGTCATTCTGATAGCTTAAACATTCCATTTTGAGTAAAAACTGGAGTTTTAGAATAAGGCAAAAATCAATGAGTATCTCTGAGTAGCTTTGGGGGAATAAAAGCAGTACTCATTTATACACCAGATAAATCTTCCTTTTTAAAAATGTGGCATTGTGCAATTGAAGGAATGGTTTCAATATTTTGCAGTATGTATTTGTAAAATAAGCTTATAAACCAACAAATTTCAAGTATTCCACCTTTAAAGAAGTAAAAGTTTTAATCACTGTATTATTAAGAAAATTTGTTGAAAAGGTGAGAAATGTATGTGACATTTGAAATTGATAAAAACCAAGTCTGATTATAGTGTGGATTTTCTATGACAATTTCTAAAACTTTCCACATTAGTAATTACTATAGTTTCACATCAAGAAAAGGCATTATTTCTCTTGTATCTTCTAATTAATTGTAAAATTATATGTCAAATAAGTGTCTTATTAAACAAAACTCCTACATTCAAATATGTGCATCAGAGTAACCTAATTTATATTTCCTTGTGAAGCGTGAACAAATGAACTAATGAGACACATTCTCTTAAGTAATCAAAATTATTCAAGAAAAAATGATATGTGTGAATCACAAAAAGAGGCTTTGCAGTAAGATGAAATTTGTATCATTTCTTTGTCATTAGTTTTAACCTCTTTTCTTTTTGGTTTCAAGTGAGTTAATCTCTTCAAGTCTATTGCTTCACTGGTAATTTTATGCATAATAAAACATATCAAAGGGACTGTTGAGAGGAACATATCAGATAATATATATGGTGGAATTATATTTTTAATATATCACCTATTTTGTTTTTCTTTTATTGCTTCTTTTTTCTTTCATCCATTCAAATACTTTATATTCACTTGATGTTTTTTTCAAGAAAAAACATTTATTAATTATTCTTATATTTTGACTTGTTCTGTAGATTTTTTTTTCCACTCTGTTGTCTATTTTATTGGCACTATGAAATTTAATTAAGCTTTTGAGATTTTTTTCCTCTCTCAGTCACATTTTTTATTGTTGTTATAAAACTTCTAGGAAACATTTCTAATTGTTAAGTCTGATGCAATGGCCCTTTTAATTATAAAATGTCCTTTTACTGTAGTAACATTTTTGTCTCAAGGTCCATATTGTCTGATATTAGTATAGCCATTCTAGGTCCCATTTTGTTAGTTTGCATAGCATTTATTTTTCTATTATTTTATATTTTCCCTAGTTGTCTCTTGTAGATGGCACATAGTTGGATGATATTTTTAATCATTTTGCCAATCTTTACCTTTTGGAGTGTTTAATCCATTTATGTTTAATGTAATTATTGTGAAGTTAGTCTTTGTTTGCCACTTTGATGCTTCTTTTCCATATCACTTGCATCATTCCTTTAGTCTACCATTACATTTTATAATTCTTGCTTTATACAGTTGTGTTTTAAAATTCAGATAGGAAAATAAAAGAATATCAAACAAAAATACATTTATACTATATTTGTATTAAGTATATAATGAGCTTTAGTGACACTTTTTACTTGATTGTGTGGATTTAAAGTACGTTCTAATGTCATTTTTTTTTCAACCTGAAGGACTTCCTTTATTATTCCTGTGAAATAATACTGCTCATGACAAATTGTCTCAGTTTTGATTACCTAGAAATGTATTTACCTAGGAAGCTATTATCCCCATTATTTATTCAAATATTCTTTCTATCCCTCTCTCTCTCTTCCCTCTAAGATTCCTGTTATGATTTAGATTTAATTTGATTATGTGTTATGGATCTCTGAGATAACTGTTTATTCATTTCTGTTTCTGGTTCTCAGACTGCATAGTCTCAATTGATCTATCTTTTAGTTGATTAATTCTGTCTTCTGCCACTTTAAATCTGCTGGTAAGCCTCTCTAGTGAAATTTTTGATTTCAGTTGTACTTTTCAACTCCAGAATTTCTATTTTGATTCTTTTTAATATATCTTTTTACTGCTACTTTCTATTTGATGAGAGATCATTCTCATACTTCTCTTTATTTCTTTAGGTATAATTTTCTTTACCCCTTAAGTATTTGTATAACACCTGACAAAGTCCCTGGTTAGTACTTCAAGTAAATGGGCTTTATCAGATATGGTTCTATTGACTTTTTTCCCCCTGTTTATGTGCTATACTTTACTATTTCTTTGAATATTTTGTAACTTTTTGTTGAAAATGAGACAAAATCGTTTGACTATAATATTCATCTCTGGAAATCAGACTCTTTTTCCCAGTGGGTGTACTGTGGTTATTTGATGTAGTGTTTACTACTTGTTTGGTTAGTTTACTTAGTACTTATCCCCTGTTGTGTATGGCCACTGAACTCTGCTCAGTAAGTTCAGCACCTGATAAAGGATTAGATGGTGTTTTATTTTGTTTGTTTTTTTATAAATGCTTTGAACCAATATATCTTTGACATTTTCTGAGAGGCTCTGTTTGTTTGCTGGGGCACATAAGCAAGGGTCCTGCAATTTGCAAATTTGCTTCCACCTTCACTTCCTTCTCAGAAAGGGCTGTAAATGAGTTCCATGTTTTCTCAGAGCTTTTCCTGGGCATGAACATAACCCTGCACATGCATGCAGTCTTTTAAGTTACTGGGAATATGTTATATGTTTTTAAAGCCTTCGGTGGATATCTCATTCCCTAGGTGAGATGTTTTTTGGTCAAACTCCTGTCTGTGCTAACTGGTATCATTTCTTACAGCAGCTATTGATGTGTTTTACAAAATAAACAGGTAAATTGTTAATGTGTTCTTCACACTTAAATCTAAGATTGACTATCATCAGTTCAGTTAAGTTGCTCAGTCGTGTTCGACTCTTTGCGACCCCATGAACCACAGCACACCACCTGTCCATCACCAACTCCCAGAGTCCACCCAAACCCATGTCCATTGAGTCAGAGATGCCATCCAACCATCTCATCCTCTGTTGTCCCCTTCTCCTGCTCCCAATCTTTCTCAGGCTCTTTTCAAATGAGTCAGCTCTTTTGATCAGGTGGCCAAAGTATTGGAGTTTCAGCCTCAACATCAATCCTTCCAATAAACACCCAGGACTGATCTCCTTTAGGATGGACTGGTTGGATCTCCTTGCAGTCCAAGGGGCTCTCAAGAGTCTTCTCCAACACCACTATCCAAAAGCATCAATTCTTCTGCACTCATTTCCTTTATAGTCCAACTCTCACATCCATACATGACTACTGGAAAAACCATATCTTGACTAGAGGCACCTTTGTTGACAAAATAATGTTTCTGCTTTTTGATATGCTATCTAGGTTGGTCATAACTTTCTTTCCAAGGAGTAACCATCTTTTAATTTCATGGCTGCAATCACCATCTGCAGTGATTTTGGACCCCAGAAATATAAAGTCTGACACTGTTTCCACTGTTTCCCCATCTATTTGCCATGAAGTGATGAGACTAGATGCCATGATCTTAGTTTTCTGAATGTTGAGCTTTAAGCCAACTTTTTCACTCTCCTCTTTCACTTTCCTTAAGAGGCTCTTTAGTTCTTCTTCACTTTCTGCCATAGGTGGTGTCATCTGCATATCAGGTTATTTTCTTTCTCCCAGCAATCTTGATTCTAGCTTGTGCTTCATCCAGCCCAGCGTTTCTCATGCTGTACTCTGCATATAAGTTAAATAAGCAGGGTGACAATATACAGCCTTGACGTACTCCTTTTCCTATTTGGAACCAGTCTCTTATTCCATGTCCAGTTCCAACTGTTACTTCCTGACCTGCATGCAGGTTTCTCCAGAGGCAGGTCAGGTGAGTCTGGTAATCCCATCTTTTGAAGAATTTTCCACAGTTTATTATGATACACACAGTCAAAAGCTTTGGCATAGTCAATAAAGCAGAAATAGATGTTTTTCTGGAACTCTCTTGCTAATTTGATGATCCAGAGAATGTTGGCAATTTGGTCTCTGGTTCCTCTGCCTTTTCTAAAACCAGCTTGAACATCTGAAAATTCACAGTTCATGTATTGCTGAAGCCTGGCTTGGAGAATTTTGAGTGTTACTTTACTAGCATGTGAAATNACAGGTCTGGTAATCCCATCTTTTGAAGAATTTTCCACAGTTTATTATGATACACACAGTCAAAAGCTTTGGCATAGTCAATAAAGCAGAAATAGATGTTTTTCTGGAACTCTCTTGCTAATTTGATGATCCAGAGAATGTTGGCAATTTGGTCTCTGGTTCCTCTGCCTTTTCTAAAACCAGCTTGAACATCTGAAAATTCACAGTTCATGTATTGCTGAAGCCTGGCTTGGAGAATTTTGAGTGTTACTTTACTAGCATGTGAAATGAGTGCAATTGTGCAGTAGTTTGAGCATTCTTTGGCATTGCCTTTCTTTGGGATTGGAATGAAAACTAACCTTTTCCAGTCCTGTGGCCACTGCTGAGTTTTCCAAATTGGCTGGCCTGTTGAGTGCACCACATTCACAGCATCATCTTTTAGGATTTGAAATAGCTCCACTGGAATTCCATCACCTCCACTAGCTTTGTTCATAGTGATGCTTCCTAAGGCCCGCTTGACTTCACATTCCAGGATGTCTGGTCTAGGTGAGTGATCACAACATCGTAATTATCCATAGGTGAAAGCAAATTTTAGGATAAATTCAAACCGAATTAAGAAATGGCAACCCACTCCAATATTCTTGCCTGGAAAATCCCATGGACGGAAGAGCCTGATAGGTTACAATCTATGGGGTCGCAAAGAGTCAGACACAACTGAGCAACTTATGTTATGAGCCCTTCACTCTAGACTGTGACCTAAGCCTCCAACTGAGTACTCAGAATTCTAAAGTCTGGAGAAGAGTAATATGAAATATATAGCTTTCTTTCTCCTTAACTTTCATTTTTTTTCTTTTTTAAAGAAAGCACCTTCTTCATTACCTAAAAAAGGGTCTTCTTAGATGTAATGTCTTAAATAAGAGAATTTCCTAAGGTGGTATTTGCTTTGGGATTTCCATCTTTTAGCTATGTTAAATAACCTTTTATAAAAGTACTAGTTTAAATAACTAAAAGAATCTGATATCCAAAAATCAAAATGATGTTTGACCTGCATGCTAGAGATTTGTCAGGAAATTAAAAGGTAAAATGCATCCGTTTTAGTGACCTCATTTCCCTATAATCTGATCATTGCCCTGATTCATTTAACAGAGGTTTCATAACTTCATAAAAATATAAAAATATATGTCATACTTTTCCCTCAGAACTCCAATGAACTTCCTAAGTGTGTACATAAAATAATTCAGGCATGGTCTGACCAAATAACTCCTTCAGAGAAATTTGGTGTTTAATCAGCACTCATATATTATGTTCAAATATCATAGTTATATTTCTCACAGATACCATAAAGTGCAATTTACTCTATTTATCTTATTTCATACTGCTGTTATTATCTCTGAGACAGTAACAAATCCTTAAAACTGTGACCAACTTTCCAAAGAATATTCATGACTTCTGAAAACTGTGTTTCTAATTTCTTCAAATTCATTACATCTTAATTATCTTTTCTTTTCTGACTCTGTCCACTTGTCAGAATCTATATTGCTCAATTTTTCCCTGATGGAATCAATGCTCATAAACTCTAAACCAATGTCTGGAACACTGGTTTTCTCAGCAAGTGTCATTCCTTATGGATCTGGTTATATATCACCGATAACAAACAATGGTCCACAAAAGATTAAAAATTCCTTCTATGTTTGCTTAATGTGTACACACACAGGAAGTTGAAATTATATGGCAAAAATACTAAACACATGTCAATTTAGACCTCTGATTTTTTCTAATTTTATGAAAATCTTTATTTTTCACCTTCTTTTCCTTTTCTTCAATATTCACATTCTGAAAACTTGCAAATATGTCTGTTTCTATACAGATAGGATGTTCTACCACAAACTCAAACTCAAAAAAGCAAAGCAAAACCAAAACGAAATAAAACACCATTTTCATCTCTTCAAACTTGTCTACTCTCCATGACATCTCTTCTATAACTAGCAAGATTTCATCTGTATACTAAAATCATAAATTTGAGGAAAACCTCTATCAGAAAATCGTTACATTTCAAAGTACATGTTTTATTAAATTGCTAGGTTCTATTTTTCAAAATGATAAACATCACATAGTGACATATTGCAGATTAAGAATCCCAAAGAGTGGTGGACAGACCAAAAAAAAAAAAAAAGACCAGTACCTGAATTTGACACTAGCTCCCTATATTATATCAAAATATTATGGAAGCCCTAGTAGTAAAAATTCAAGGCAGACATGTAAATAGAGAATTGAAAAAGGCATAAGAGAGTATTAACTCAGGCATAAGAAACAAATGTTCAGTTTGACTCCCAATAGAATAGGAACTTTGTTCTCATAACTAGAACACAGATCAATACTATGGATGTTAAACTAAAAGCAAAGCACAGAATGTAAACCCAGATATGAACTAAACCAAAGCATAGGCCAAACTTATCATGTCAGATTTCCCAAACTAGGACTTACATTGCTCCTGGCTTGATGCACCTGATAATTCAATGACTCTCTCAATATGGATTGCTGAGGACATTAAAATTTAATCGATTTTTTAATGTGAATTCCTTGTCAAACTTTCCTTTCTGTTCTATTATCTCTCCGTTGGTATATGTTGTTGTTGTTGTTCAGTCTCCCAATCCTGTTTGACTCTTTGTGACCCCATGGACTGCAGCATGCCAGACCTCCCTGTCCCTCACCATCTCCCAAAGTTTGCCTAAGTTTATGTCTATTGCATCAGTGATGCCATCCAGCCATCTCATCCTCCGATGACTTCAGGTATATGTTGTTGTTGTTGTTCAGTCTCCCAATCCTGTTTGACTCTTTGTGACCCCATGGACTGCAGCATGCCAGACCTCCCTGTCCCTCACCATCTCCCAAAGTTTGCCTAAGTTTATGTCTATTGCATCAGTGATGCCATCCAGCCATCTCATCCTCTGATGACTTCTTGTCTTTCTGCCCTCAGTCTTTCTCAGCATCAGGAACTTCTCCAATGAATCAGCTATTTGCATCAAATGACTGTAATACTGGAGCTTCAGCTTCAGCATCAGTCCTTCCAATGATTCAAGGTTGATTTCCCTTAAGATTGGCTGGTTTGATCTCCTTGCTATCCAAGGGACTTTCAGAAGTCTTCTCCAGCCTTTGAATCACAGTTCAAAGGCACCAATTCTTTGATGCTCTGCCTTTTCATTCAAGCTCTCACAACCATATGTGACCACTGTGAAGACCACAGTCTTGACTATATGGATCTTTGTTGTCAGAGTGTCAGAGTAAAGTCTCCGCTTTACAACACACTGTCTAGCTTTGTCATGGTCTTCCAGCCAAGAAGCAGTCTCTTCTGATTTTGTGGCTGCAGTCACAATCTGCAGTGATTTTAGGGCCAAGGAAGAGGAAATCTGTCATTACTTCCACCTTTCCCCTTCCTTTCCCATGAAGTAATGGTATATATAGTGGTTCATTTAGTCATTAGCCAAGGAGAGTTGATATTCTTCTGCCTTAAAATCAATTTTAAGGTTATTTTTTTCTTTTGAGCTTAATAATTATGTAATTCACCATTTTCCCTCTACCTCACTTTCTAACTTTAAAACAGTTTCGCATGAGAATATTTAATCATATCCTACTATTCTGTATTTTTCTCCTACTTTAAATGGTCCATTTGCTCTTCATTTAACTCTTTTCTCTTTACCTAATCTCTTCCTTTCTGTGAGAGATTTTCATGGATTATGACCCTGCATCATGTTCTGAAAGCATTGTTTTTCAACTGAAGCAAACTAGGCCATCTAAAACTTATTCCAATACACAAAGAAAGATAAGAAGTACATTTAGCTTTTGTGTGCAGAATAAAGTTTATGTCATTGCTTTGCTAGTTTATGCACCACCCTACCTTTTCTCCTAGGATCTAGTTATATGACTTTTCTTCCAGATATAATTTAAGATACTCTTAAGAATTAATTGAAGATATAATTTAAGATAAAATTATTATTAAGATATAATTGTAAGATATTCGTACAGTTTTGTCAATTTTACCTCAATAAACTGAAATTTAATAAAAATAAAGTTTCCATTCTTTCCTTATACCTGACATGACCTGTTTCTCTACAGTTAGCTATCATACCTTTCCTTATACATCACCCACTTTTGACTTGCAGATGCCCAAACTGACACAGGTATTCAGAAAATAAAATATCCTAAATATGATGCAGTTGTGATGCAATTGTCCACAGACTTGACTTCACATATACATTTTCCAACCTGTCTGCTGAGTGATAACTTGATTTTTGCTTTGGGTCCTTCTCTTTATGTTGCTATCCACTATGATTAACCACTTACAGTTTCTTGAAGTTGTCCAGTATTCCTTTTGAAGTGAACAAACTCCTCCATCCCACAACACTTAAACATTTTTATCCCATCTTTTCCAGAAAGTTTGGCACATGAAATAATTTACCTTTCCATGATGACTATGTTAATTAGCTAGAATGTGGTAATCATTTCACAATGTATACATATATTTAAATATCCAATTATAAACCTTAAATGCATATAATTTTTGTCAATCAGATCCCAATAAAGCTTGAAAAAATTAGTCTACATCTCTTCTCCTTACTATTAAAGTTCATAGAAGTTAATATCTGGAGGAAATTTTTGAAACCATTTAGTTAGGTTTCCTTTCTTACCTCTGAAGGTGAGAAACATTTAGTGTTTTGAGGATCATGAAATTTGTTAGGGGCAGGGCCTTTACTATCTAGTCTGACTGTTAAATTATTTTTAAAAATTTCTGATGAAAGTATGTGCATGCCATTGACTGTCTAGTGAACTTTTAACATGTCTGTGGAATTTCATCTTTTGGGGCTCCAAAATCACTGCAGATGGTGACTACAGCCATGAAATTAGAAGATGCTTACTCCTTGGAAGAAAAGTTATGACCAACCTAGATAGTATATTCAAAAGCAGAGACATTACTTTGCTGACTAAGGTCCGTCTGGTCAAGGCTATGGTTTTTCCTGTGGTCATGTATGGATGTGAGAGTTGGACTGTGAAGAAGGCTGAGCACCAAAGAATTGATGCTTTTGAACTGTGGTGTTGGAGAAGACTCTTGAGAGTCCCTTGGACTGCAAGGACATCCAAACAGTCTATTCTGAAGGAGATCAACCCTGGGATTTCTTTGGAAGGAATGATGCTAAAGCTGAAACTCCAGTACTTTGGCCACCTCATACGAAGAGTTGACTCATTGGAAAAGACTCTGATGCTGGGAGGGATTGGGGACAGGAGGAGAAGGGGANAGTCAAGGCTATGGTTTTTCCTGTGGTCATGTATGGATGTGAGAGTTGGACTTTGAAGAAGGCTGAGCGCCGAAGAATTGATGCTTTTGAACTGTGGTGTTGGAGAAGACTTTTGAGAGTCCCTTGGACTGCAAGGAGATCCCAAACAGTCCATTCTGAAGATCAGCCCTGGGATTTCTTTGGAAGGAATGATGCTGAAGCTGAAACTCCAGTACTTTGGCCACCTTATGCAAAGACTCACTGGAAAAGACTCTGATGCTGGGAAGGATTGGGGGCAGAAGGAGAAGGGGACGACCGAGGATGAGATGGCTGGATGGCATCATGGACTCGATGGACGTGAGTCTGAGTGAACTCTGGGAGTTGGTGATGGACAGGGAGGCCTGGCATGCTGCGATTCATGGGGTCGCAAAGAGTCTGACATGACTGAGCGACTGAACTTAACTTTCCTGTCCAGGCTTCTTCACTTGGCTTTATTTTTTAATTTTTAAAAAACTTTTTATTTTGTGATGGGATATAGCTGATTAACAATGTTGTGACCGTTTCAGGTCAACAGCGAAGGGACTGAGCCATACATGTACATGTATCCATTTTCCCCCAAACTCCCCTCCCATCCAGGCTGCCACATAACATCGAACAGAGCTCCCTGTGCTGCATGGTATGTCCTTGTTGGTTATCCATTTTAAATATACCAGAGTGTACATGTCCATCCCAAACTCCATAACTACCCCTTCCCCTCATCCTTCCCTCAGTAGTCATAAGTTCGTTCTCTAAGCCTGAGTCTGTTTCTGATCTGTGAGTTCATTTACATCATTTATTTTTTGATTCCACATATAAGGGATGTCATATGATAGGGCTTTCACATGTCCGATCACATAAGGTCACATGTCTGGCTTACATTGTCACGTGCGTGCATCCTCTATAAGCAGCTCTGCTTTTGTGTACATTACTGTACAGCATTGTGTAGAGTCCACGACTGCAGTATCTTTATTTATTGCTGGTTCACTCGATGCCAGCCCCTGTAGGCCAGCTGTTGTATGGTACTACTCTACTTTTCAAGGTACTGTACTGTAAGATTAAAAATGTTTTTATTTTTTGTTTGTTTTATATGTTATTTGTGTGAAAAGTATTGTAAACCTATGACATTACAATATATATAGCTGACTGCATTAGTTGGGTACTTAGGCTAACTCTGTTGAACTTAGGAACAAACTGGATTTATGAACACACACTTGGAACGGAACTCCTTTGTATCTGGGCGACTTACTGTACCCTCAGAAGTTCCATTGCCCCTTTTACAAACGACTGAAACACACCTACGAACAGCATGAGATAGTCTTCAAGAGGGAATTCTCCTTTGTGATTTTTCTTTCTGGTTCCTCATTGTTGTTATGATAGGACATGCAGATGTTCATCTTCACTGCACATGTGTTCAGTAATGGGACTCACCTGATTCTGGTGCATATTTATGTCTTCTTAAAATATGGGGTAGAGCAAGCATAGACTTCAGAAGATTTTGAAAACTTTTTTTTAACACTATAATGGGAGATCTCAGAAACATGGAAATTTGCACTGTCAAATGCCAGCATTTTAGTAGGCTGTATCACTCAATGACTAGTCTCTTTACTATACTAGATTTCTACCATATTTTATACTGTTTTTATCATAGAAAATTGTTTTAAAATATATGGCTATTTGAATAGCACAGCCGCTGAAATATTTTATGGAAAGGTTTGCAGTCTCATAAAAACAGATGAAACAGTTACCAATTGTTTGTTTAACTCCGTTATTGTGGAGTTCCTAGAGATCTGTACTAGTAAACACATCTGTTTGTTTACGTACCTGTTTTGAAAAAGTTGCCAAATCACACGCCTCTTTTTCTGAAATTGCTTTTGCGTCTTTATAACTCTTCATCCCAATGTTACAGGCGTCCTCAAGTTTTGTGGGGTAGGAATACAAATTCTGAGAACTTCTTGCTACTTCTGCCGGTGTTGCAATGACCTTTTGATTTCTAAAAGAAGACAGCCTGTCCTTCCGTAACTGCTGCCTCCTCTTGTAGCCCCGGTATTTGCTCTGAATGAACACCGCGGCTCTGTCTTCCTCCTGGGCTTGCACGGCTGCTTTCACCTGCCTCTCCTGGCTCAGATGGCTCCTCTGACGGCTGCATACAGGTGCATTCTGGGTGATCACAGATGTCTTCTTTTCTTTGTCCTTGCTGTTTTCATTTTGACAAACCGACCTCTGGCTGAGACAAGGGTCTAATGTCTTTTTGCAAGAAGGCTTGTTAGGACCTGGAGCCTCCTTGTCTGTTGACCACAGTCCTGGGTAACTTGGCCTTTCTGATAGGGCCTTCTGTTCTAGACATGCTCCTTTCAAGTCTTCGGAATTCCTTTCTTCTGTGTACTTCTGATAAAAATTCTGGACCACTGTGTCCTCCTTTCCTATTTTCCTTATCTCACTATTTTCTTCCAAGTCTTTCACATACTTGTTACTGGTGTTTGCTTCTGCCCAAGCATCCTGCAGCAGATATAGTTCTTGCTTAGCCTCTTCCTCATCCATGTTGTTCATTTTTTTCTGAGTCTGATATCCTCTGTTGTTACTTTCCATAGCATTTGTGGTTTCCCCCTCAGCTTTGAAAGTACAAGTCTTCACTACAGATGTATTCCCTTTATTATTAATATTTGGAGCTGGAATAACGGTTTCATTAGCAGAGACTGAATTCTCTGTCTGTTTCTTCACAAAAGATTCCCTGTGTAAAATATATTGCATCAGAATATATGATACTAAACTAGAGTTTATTACCTTGTTCAGTAATAGCACATGTTATGTTGGGAGAAAAGCGAAAGAGGCAAAAAAAAAAACCCCTCAAAATTAAAAACTTATCATGTCACAATAATTAAGTGTTTCCCCAAATTGTCCTCTCTAGGGACAACCGTGATGGCTACTCAGATAATGAGAAAACCAGCATCAACTTAAGAGTGAGAAATAATCTACCATAATTTCACCTGCTGAGGTATCAAAATTCTAGGAATTTAATCACTTCAAAGAGAAAAACCAATATCGCATATTAATACATACACATGAAACCTAGAAACATGGTATGCTGCTGCTACTGTTGCTAAGTTGCTTCAGTCGTGTCCGACTTTGTGCAACCCCTTGGACTGCAGCCTACCAGGCTCCTCCGTCCATGGGATTTTCCAGGCAAGAGTACTGGAGTGGGTTGCCATTGCCTTCTCCAGAAACATGGTATAGATGAACTTATTTGCAGGCAAGAATAGAGATGCAGATGTAGAGAATGGACAGGTCATGGGGTGAAAGGGGATGGAATGAAGAGAATGGAACTGATGTATTTGGACTGCCATGTGTAAAATAAACAGCTAATGGGAACTTGCTGTATAGCACAGGGAGCTCAGTTCAGGGCTCTATGATGACCTAGATGAGTAGAATGAAGGAGGGGATATGAAGAAGGTCCAAGAAGGAGGAGATATGTGTATACATACAGCTGATTCACTTCATAGTAGAGCAGAAACTAATACAACATTGTAAAGCAACTCTATCCCAATTAAAAATAAAGAGGTATGTCCTTTTTCAAACAAAGTACCTACAGTGAGAAGTGTGTAAACTATATAGTGTAGAAACTATATCTAGATTTGAGACCAATATTGGGGATGTTCATTAGGCTGGCATGTCGTACTTTGATAACCTTTATATCTATGGATCACAGAAAATATCTTACAAAATTAAAGGAAAAGCAGTGTTCCTGCTACAGTTCATGATCTTGTAATATCCTGGCCAAAATTTCACAGCTGTGCCTTTATTAATATCCTTTCCAAAGGAAGATCCTTTTTAAGAAGAAAAGTGTGGTCATTGGAATGAAATGCCAACAAACTCTCAAATAGAATAAAGGACACAGAAGTGGCCACGGGGTGTTCACTGACATTTGATGCCTCGCTGTTAGGAACCCGGTTAGGTATGGGAAAGACTGTGGACTTTATTTCATGACTTTCCAGTGTGAAAAATCTATAATGTCAAGACAGTCTAAGAATGAATATTATTTTACCTTTTATTTGCAAAGTTTTTCTTGTCGTTAAATTCCTGGTCTTGAGCCTGAATGGTTTTTACTGCTGTGTTTTGTGTGTTAACAATTTTCTTTCTTTGTTTCCTGGCTAGATGGCCTCTTGCTGCTGAAACATACAAAGCCCAGGGTAATGTTGATTATAATACATAACAAATATTACTTCAATGGGTAGAAACAAATGAGTTTTGACCATCAATGTCAAAGAGGAAAATGAAATTAAAGACTACAAACAGAATAGGTTCGTTAAAAACATGGGACTCATTAACAAGACTGTTCCAGATGACAAGCTTTAGCAAGAAAATAATTAAAGTACCTTTCATGTTAAGGGGAGTATGAATACGAAACTAAAATGATAGAGATGACCTAAGTTAATGAAAAAGACAAAATGGACTCACTCATTTATTTAAAATCTGCTGATGTTTATGTTCCTTTCATTTTTGCCATGTTCAAACTATTCATGGGAGAAAACCCCTATATCTAAGAACGTGGCTTGGATCTTTTGGCCAATTATCTTCGGAGCCAGTCAAAATTCAGATTTAAAGTTTAAAAAAATTTTAGAAAAGTAATTCAGGACAAATTAACATATATTTGGTAACATTCCCCACGGCAATTCAGCATTCCATAATCAAACACATGATTATTTTGCCAGAAAAAACACATAATTGTTACTAACTGGAATGAATAAAGGACTATTAATATTAGGTCATGTTTCACTTTCAAGTGAGTTATGAAAAATCTCTTTTCTCAGTGTTTTATGAAGTTTGGAATTGGGGATAAAGAATTAAATCTCAGTTACAGGGTATTCATTTTTTATGACCC
The DNA here is from genome assembly GCA_006410675.1 of Oreotragus oreotragus. Lineage (NCBI taxonomy): Eukaryota > Metazoa > Chordata > Mammalia > Artiodactyla > Bovidae > Oreotragus > Oreotragus oreotragus. Next base: position 382,386 of record SJYX01009147.1, on the reverse strand, counting down.
AGTGAGTCATCAAAAGGGCTTAAAAGCTGAGGAGCTGTTACAGAAGTGGACCTTGACTCTCCTGAATGTTAGTCAGCTGCCCTGCCCACCATGGTAGTGTTCTTCAGAATGTAGGTTGCTAATAAATGGTGGATCATAAAATCAATTTACTGGGCCAAATCTAGCATCCAGAAATGAAATGGAAGAAATCAGAATAGAAAACTATCAGAGTGCATTGTGCATAGTATGTATATTGGGTTACAGAGTAAAATACACTTCTTATTATGGATATTTAGTCAAAAGTTTTTAAGAGATACTGAATCAAGCCATGCTGGATTCTAAATTTTGCTTCTTATAGAAAAACAGAAAGTGAAATCCAAACTCTATTAATATGTTTAATAAAAACTAGTGAAATATGACTATAAATATTCTTTCCCTATGGTTAATAGAAAGAAACGGATGCCCTTTAACAAAATGAGATTTCATTAATTTGTCAAAAAGTATGGCAAGTGTAACCTTTGGAATAAAATAAGGAAAATGATATTGTCCAATGGGTTATAATAATATGATTCTTGAAATGTATAATTAATTCAGTATCTTGCACAATAGGTCAATTGTGTTTCATTGTGACAGCAAATTTAAAAATTATTCTGTTGAAAACATTTATTCAGATATTAAAAGTGTCAATCTCTAAAACAATCATTCAGATTTAATACAGAGAAAATATCAATTGAAATTAAACACAAAACCTACATAAGACTGGAGGTTTGTAAGTAAGATTTGATTTCATGCCTACACCTAAACATAGCATTATATTTTGTTAAACAGTAAGATGCTCTGAGTGGTTACCTGATTGTATTATTATAGCACTCTCTTTCCTTTTCTCCTGTAATTTTTGGTATCTTCTTGAACCCAAGAATCCTCTGACACAGGCTTGAATCAAAATCAGCTTGTCAATGGCTTCCTTTCGCATTAAATTTAACTGTTCCACATGATAATACTTAAGGAACACCTTAAAAGAATTAAAATAAAATGCAAATGAAACTATGGCATGCAGGTATGAAACAGTCATGTGGTGCTCAGAAGACCAGATTATGTTCAAAATATTTTTTTGACTTTGGAAATCACTATCTTTTGCTTCTTGGGCCTGGATGTTGCCATCACCTTATAGCCTCTTATGTTGAAGTCGGTCCCTCTTTGAGGTCGCAAGGCGTCTGACGCGACTGAACGACTAACACTGTCACTGTCACGTAGTTTACCAGTCACACTGTTTCTCTGCAATAGGCATCCAGCTGGATGGCCCAGTACGAGCGGAAGATGTCAAACTCTTTCATCAAAGTTTTAGCAATAGGGACTCTGGACAAAGCTAATTTTTATGCTATTTTGAAAGGAAACAATTAAACTCCCCAAACTTAAAAATTCTTACAAACCTATCTGTAAGAGAGCGGACAACTATAGTTAGAGGAGTTCATTCACCAGTTGCTTACTGAGACCTATGCTATATACTTTCCTGCAAGGATACCAAGGGCATTGCCCTCAGGGGTTCACAGAGTCGTCAATGGAGAGAGACTAAGGCAGAGAGAGGGTCCCATGGAGAATGAACAAGTTTCTCTCTGGACCCAGTGGCCACTGTAAAGACCAGAGGGCTGATTTTCGATGATTCTAAAATCAAAATGCAAGGAAGCTACAGGGGAGCCTGAAGACGTCTAGTTGTTCTCAGCTAAGAGTTTTCAGCCTCCCCCAGGAAACAGGAAGGTATATTTTTTCTTTTAATGGTTGAATTAAACCATTAATTAACCCAATTAATTGTATTAATGAAAATTAATCCAATTAGTTGTATTAATGAAATCACCTCAAAGAGAGTTGATTGAATCTACTAAGAAAGCCACTTAAATTCAAATTGAAGAGCTGAGTCATGAGACCCAGTGACCCTGACTATAGAACTCTCCCAGTACTTTGAAGCTTGGCACCAAGGGCCAATAGTTTAACATTACAGGTCTTGACTGAATTTAGTTTTAATTTCTACAAGACTCTACACGTTAATATATTTAGTCCATTCTACTGTTGACAATTCATTTAAAATTCAATCTATCTAAAAAGGTCATTTTTTTTTTTTTGCACAACATTAGAAATGTTCTTATATTGTATCCATCCTAATGAGTTGGAAAAGGTGAAGTGGAAAAATACAAATAGCTTTAAAATGCTACTTAAATATCATGAAAAACTGGAACTGCAAAGGCGTTTTTACAAGTTAAAACTCCATTTGAAGTTAGGCATGTGTTTCAGACCATAAATCATAAGATTTTAGCCAGAAAAATTCATCTTTGTGAGAATCTGAAAGAACATGGTGTGAGTAAAATACAGATTTAAAAATATCTTTCTGCTGCTCAGAAATTACCTTCACTCAATACTAAGGTAGATATAGACTACTGAATATGGAATATGGGCTTCCCTGATAGCTCAGTTGGTAAAGAATCCACCTGCAATGTGGGAGACCCTGGTTCGATTCCAGTGTCGGGAAGATCCTCGAGAGAAGGGATAGGCTACCCACTCCAGTATTCTTGGGTGTCCCTTGTGGCTCAGCTGGTAAAGAATCTGCCAGTAATGCGGGAGACCTGGGTTTGATCCCTGGGTTGGGAAGATCCCCTGGAGAAGGGAAAGTCTACCCACCCCAGTACGCTGGCCTGGAGAACTCCATGGACTGCATAGTCCATGGGGTCGCAAAGAGTAGGACATGACTGAGTGACTTTCACATCACTGAATATGGAGAACACTCAGATAAGATAAAACACTTAAAAATTCCCCAAATTTTTACAGGACTAACTTGTCTTTTTTAAAATTAATTTTTATGGGAGTATAGTTGATTTACAGTGTTGTATTAGTTCTTGCTGTACAGCAAAGTGAATCAGTTACAAGAAAGACAAATATCATATGATATTGCTTATATGTGGAATTTAGAAAATATAGTACAAATGAACTTATTCACAAAACAGAAATAGAGTCACCGATGTAGAAAGCTAATGGTTATCAAGGAGGAAATGAGTCGGGGGATAAATTAGGAGACTGGGATTGACAAATAGATACTACCATATGTAAAACAGATAACTAACAGGCCTAACTTTTCTCCTCTGAACATTATGAAAATCCTAACTTTTCAACTGAACATTATGAAAATCCTGTCCCACACCTCCTGCAGCTAATACAAATTTCTTGGAAAATGTGGAATTTCAGTCCACATCTATGGTGTGCCTGATAGCAGTTACTCTTGAGTGGTCAATCGGAGTACACATGCCTTAGCTTGGCTCTTTCTCCATCCTCCCCAATGATACATTTAGTGTCCTCCCAGGACAGGCACCATATTTTATCTCCTTATCTCCATCTTGTTTGTAACACTCTGAGGATATCTGAGAAGCAAATGCATCCTTTTTCCAAGAACCCATCTGTCTTACTTCCATATTCAAAATGGATTATGATTTTGTACTTCATTCTTTAAGGGATTAAATAAGCTAAGATCTCATAGGCTCTCAAATTTGATCCATAAACATTCCAGTATCCAAACTCTACAGTGAGTCTAGTAATAACATTTCACTCCAGATAAATTTCAAGTTTACAACAGAAACAGATTTGAGAATTAGGAAAAGAAAAACAGAATCCTACTGAATTCATTATGATTTTCAACAGCTTTCTGACTATATTTGGTGGTAATAAAACAGAGAAAATAAAAAACTTTCTAGACTTGTACGTTCCACCCTTTCGGGGATAAATCTTCAAGATATATTTTTTCTTGAATTTATTAAAAGAAATCTGTATGAGAGCAAAATATTTAATTCTGCTGAAGAAAGAAACCTTTATGAATTTATCAATTTTCTTTCCCTATTACAAGCTAGAGATTCTATAACATGAAAAGCCATGATATTTTCTATCATTGCAATATGTAATTTTCCATACATCCACTATAGCTATTACTTTTTTTCCTTGAAAATTACATGAAAACATTACTTTGGTTTTCCCAAGAGCCCAGTTATCAAGACCAGCTTTTTCCAAAATGGCGGCACACGTGTCAGGGCTCAACGGAGGCTCTTCACACCACTTGTAGCAGAGAACCTGGTACCTTTGAAAGGGAGAAAGGGCTGGTTAGTATTTCATAAAAGTTCAGAGTCTCAGGAGCCTCATGGGTCCTTCAGGCTTCTTAGAACAATTCTTTAGTAAACTGAATTCCAGACTGACTACTCGTGTAATTTGTGTTTTTCACTTCAGTGATTCCTTTTCAATGTATGATCTTTTAGTGATAAAGCCTTTGCTGTTTTTTTTCCATCCTAATCCTAGGTGTTCTTTCCTTGTGTCCCCAACATTCCCATCCCACCCTGGCCTCCCATTTTCCCTTCTCCCTCTCAGTCTCTTCAACAGGCCTCGTATTGAGACTTGCTGCTGAAATGTTAGATTTTGCTGCGTTCTGTTTCTTTTTAAGTTCTCTCCATACGTGTCTCATCTACATGCATGGCTCTGACTGTTCCCTATATGTGATGATTCCTCTACATACATCTTCAGCCCTGTTTTCATAAACAGGAAACACATTACTCTGGCTGCCTGCTAGACACCCCCACCTGCTTATCCCACAGACACTTTAGCCTCAGCAAAATGCATCACATTTTCTTTCTTCTGCTGGTGCCTGTCTCTGCTGTTAACTAACATCATCACCCTTATCCGCAGATGGGAAGACTGAAGCCCGAATGCTACTCAAGTGATGCTGAACAAGGTCACACGTTTAGTATAAGTGGCAGAATTGGGATTCAAATCTGGATTTTCTCACTTTAAAGCAAGTGCACTTCTCCCTTCTCTAAATTCTATTTGTGTTAGAGCTCTGAAAGCCAAACAATTGTGCATCGGCGACTGGTGGAAAAATAGATCCAACTTCAGCAGCTCTTTAGCATAATATAAGGGCTCAGAAATAACTACAGTAAAAACCCAGTGTCTTGTGCAAAGTAAGTTAATGTTTTGTGTCTTCCTTTAGGATGATCTCTTTGTCACACAATAGAAGAGTTTATCCATAACAGAACAAATAGGACAAAGGGTCTGATGATTTTACATCCTACAAGGTGGGTTAATCAAAGGATAAGGCTGGACAGGGAGGGTTATTTAGTCCTATTTACACCTCCACAGGGCCTTTGCAAACTGTCCTGCCTTCCTAAGAGTCTATGCCAATTCAGATGACAGTATTCAAACTTGTGACAGAGAAAAAGCTTATTAGCCTTTATTTCTGGAGCTTTCTAGATTCAGAACAACTATTCACATGTTCTCTAGAAATTTAGTTTTTTTCCCTTATTCACTTATCATGTAGTAGTTTGCTATTCTATAATAGCATGGGGTTGGAAACATATCTAAAAACTTATTCTCACTTCTGACCTTCCAAATAAGTAATGCTCACTCGCTCAGTCATGTCCAACTCTTTGCAACTCCATGAACGGTAGCCCGCCTGGTTACTCTGTCCATAGGATTCTCCAGGCAAGAATAATGGAGTGGGTTGCCATTTCCTTCTCCAAAATAAGTAATACAATATATCAACTACAAAATCATCAAGAAAATAGGTTCAGCTCTTCTACAGTCCATGTTGTAAAACCACGGATAGTTTTGAAACTACTGGTTTAGTCTAGCATTCAGGGCTCTCTCTTCATAACATTAACCTGATCAATTTTCCCATTTGATCCCATCTTTATCACTCCAGTCACTTCACTAACACACACTGCTGAACCAGTCTCACCCATGTCCCTCTGGTTTTTGGAGCACTGACCTGTACACAGACATGGCCTCTTTCTGTCTTCTATACAAACCATGCCCCCCACCACATCTCAGTGCAGTGCTTTTTCTTGATATTCTCTCTTATCAGCCTTCATGGAGATCATCCTTCACTTTCCTAAACTCTTAAACTACAAACCATCTCTTTGGATCTTGGTATTTATTACCCTGCACTGTTTACTAACTTTCCATGTCTATGGCTCTGAGAATCCTAACTGGATCGTTCATTCTTGAGGATCAAGTAAATGTTACAATTCACTGTCTTCCAGACTAAATGTGAAAGTGAAAGTGTTAGTTGCTTAGTCATGTTTGACTCTTTGTGACCCCATGGACTGTAGCCTGCCAGGCTCCTCTAGGAATAATGGAGTGGGGATAGCCATTCCCTTCTCCAGGGGATCTTCCCAAATAGGGATCAAACCTGGGTCTCCTGCATTGCAGGCAGATTCTTTACTGTCTGGGCCACGAGACTAGATACAGGTAGAAAAATAAAAAAAGGGGATTCCTTGGCAGTCCAGTGGTTAGGACTCCATGCCTACACTGCAGGGGGCGTGGGTTCAATCTCTAGTCGGGGAACTAAGATCCTCCATGGCACATAGCCAGAAAGTAAATAAATATGTTGTCTCATTTAACATCACAAATAACCTTGTGAAACACGTACCATACAAAAAAGAAGAAAATGGACTTAAAATTATTTTTTAAATATTAATCTAAATTAGGTTAATTCCAGTATATTCCAAGTACATAATTGCTTTTTTAGCTGTTGAACTTGATCTTAAAAAATCTATAAGCCACATTTAAGGTCTATTGAGTCTTAAAAAAAGTACAGATAATCACAACTTCCTTTTGATTTCTAATATACTAAAGGTTGGTTATGTGTTTACAATACAATAAAGAAAAAAAATTCACTGTCTTCCATAGAATTTAGCATAATGCCTTGTGTAAAAAATAGTCACTGAAGTTTAAGGGTACTTCTCTTAAGATTATATTAATGTTATTTATATTGATAGTGGAGCAAGTTAAAGATGAACTCTTTAGAAAAATGAAAAGTGTGATGATAAGGTCAAATTTTAATTTGCAACTTGAAACTCAAGAACATGTGGGTTACCTGCTTTCGTGTATAGAATGGAGAATTTCCCTATGTTACCTGGGTCTCCTAGCTGACAACAGACAGTTCCAGCCCCTATTAAGAGTTACTTTCTCTTTGGATACACAATCACTTTCGTGCCTTCTTTCTAGAACATCTGAGTCATTCTCTTTCTCTTTCCTATCATTCTTCTCAATAATTTTTATAAAAAATGTCCAAGAAAACTTAAAAAGAAGTTCACACACCGTTTTATAAAGTTGGCAAAAAGTATCCGATGTGAATATCCCAGCCTTCGGATTCTTGCTGTTTCCAGAATGCCTGTGTAGCGAAGCTGGAGCACAACCTTTTCTTTGTCATATTTTCTTGCCTGACGTTCATTGTTTGGCTTGATGCAGCGGACGAAGTGAGGTTGGCCGACCACCATTTTCGACAACAAATCCATCAGAGAATACTGTAATTTGCAACAAAAATAAAATTCCCAGCATAGCATATAAACACTTAGCAGCCTGCACATCTTTCTTTTAATTATAAGAATAAAATCTGAAAATTGTGTTATACAGTAATATATAATTTTATTAATGCATATAATTAACATATGCATTAATAAAAATTGTATTTATAGTATATATTTTAAAACATACTATATTTATGATATTTACTATTAAAAATGTNAGCATATAAACACTTAGCAGCCTGCACATCTTTCTTTTAATTATAAGAATAAAATCTGAAAATTGTGTTATACAGTAATATATAATTTTATTAATGCATATAATTAACATATGCATTAATAAAAATTGTATTTATAGTATATATTTTAAAACATACTATATTTATGATATTTACTATTAAAAATGTAAGAGAAATAGCTAGGAATGTACGTATTAAAAGGTTTCCTGAAAACTCTTAAGGCAACTTTAATAGATAATATTGTTTTCTCTTACCATAACTTTTATTAATAGGCTTAATTAACATGAAAATGTTACATATTAATTTCAAGGTTGGTGCTTGGGACTGGAAAGGCCCTGAATATTGTTTTTGATATAGTGTGTTTGGAAGTAATTATATCCTCTCAGGGAAACTTGACAAATTACAATATTTAGGCACACAATTTGGTTTCCTCCTTATACTATTAATTTCCTTGTCTAGCTCTTTTTTTTTCCTAAGAAAGTACAAAGTCCTTGTCAGTTATCAAGGGCTGAGAAGTTAATGCACTTTAATATATAAGACACAGTTATGTGTGTGTGTGCTAAGTCACACACCCACAGTTATGAGTGTGTGTGCTAAGTCACTTCAGCCATGTCTGACTCTTTGAGATCCCATGGACTGTAACCCACCAGGCTCCTCTGTCCAAAGGATTCTCCAGGCAAGAATACTGGAGTTGGTTGCCATGCCCTTCCCCAGGGAGGACACAGTTATAAAAACAAGCAAATCCATTAGGTACTCAGGTACTCTAATCTGCTCTGGTTTGATGATTTTCTTATTTTAGAAATATTTTAATCAGACAGACATGAAAACTGTCTTCTGCAGCAATACTTTATTAAAACAGCAGCCAATTGCTGGATAGCCAGCAACACAGTAGGATAATCATGGTTCAATTAAAAGCAGAATCTCAGAAAACTAGTGAGAAATGGAATATTTCCTGCCATACCAGTAAACAAAGGATGTCACAGTCATTAGCAATTACAGCCACCACTGATGGTGAGCTGGTGAGCCCTGAGGAACTCAGGAAGGAAAAAACACCTGCCATCTAGCAGCCTTCAGACTGCAGCCACTCCCTACAGTAAGTCATGAGAAAATTCAAGATGTGAATATACAGAATATTGGCCCCAGATAAGTGAAGTGCATACCAAAGGAATAATTTCAGTGAACCCAGACTCTTGCATCTTCCTATACATAGAAAAGCACTAAATTCCTCTCTTCAGACATTCAGTGTTCTTTATTTAACAATAATCTTTTGATGTTCAGACTACCTGCCCTTTGTTAGAAAACTTCTATATACCCTGGCTCTCTCCTTATCTCTTCAGAGCAGTTCTCTCAGGCTTGAAGTCCTAAAAGTTACCACTGAATAAAGCATAACTCTCATCAAAGGAATAATTTCAGTGAACCCAGACTCTTGCATCTTCCTATACACAGAAAAGCACTAAATTCCTCTCTTCAGACATTCAGTGTTCTTTATTTAACAATAATCTTTTGATGTTCAGACTACCTGCCCTTTGTTAGAAAACTTCTATATACCCTGGCTCTCTCCTTATCTCTTCAGAGCAGTTCTCTCAGGCTTGAAGTCCTAAAAGTTACCACTGAATAAAGCATAACTCTCAACTTTTAGGTTGTGAATATTTTCAAAGTCAACTCCAGTATGTCAAAGACCAGGATCACAACTGTTGAATATATGGACAGAGACAGCTGTTGTTAGCGGAATCTCCTTTACTGATGGACATTTCAAGCTTGGGTGATGAAGCCAGTGCAAACTAAATCCTAGAACTGGGCAACTGACAAAGCACTGGATTTGCATGGCTTCCTCATGGGCTCTGAGACCCAATTGTAAGCTTCTTCAAACAGCTGGGCTCTGACACTATGGGGGCCTTTTCATTACATTTCTTTGTAATGAAAGTGAATAATGAAAGTGACTCACTCTCTAAAGTGAGTCATGATCACTTTAGTCCCACATCTTTCAGGTACTAGAGATACAAGTGTGATGGACGTGTCTGCTGGCATTCTGAGCAAGAGCTCCCTGAAACTTTGGCATCGGAGTTTCTCAGGGACCAAGGCAGAGTGCTACATTATGTTCATTCCCTGCAGAATGAAAAATAACTGAAAATATGTTACATACTGTGTGGAACAGATACATATGTTACATACTTAAAATATATTACATACTATATGGAATATATCCATTTTCACTGCAGCCTGAGGTACAAAACAACTTTATGAATGAATGGTTTAACATACACACAGTGTCTGATGTCAACAACAGTGATATGATAATAGTCTTGCATAACTCACTTAAAGCTAAAGAAATAATCTGGCTGTAAATACTCTCATTCAGCTGTGCTGGAGCCTGCTCTAAGGTGGATGTACCTGAAGTAAATGAGATATTCAGCATATAAATGCATGAAGTGATACTCAAAGGTGATTAAGCACACACAGTCTGCTACAAGCTTAGGACCTGAAAAAATATTTAATAAAGCTACCCAGTTATTTTTAAAAGTATTTCATGACTCTGTTGAGAACTGGATTTACTCACTGAACACAGAGTAAATTTAACCCAATTTCCTCCTCTCCCTCCATGTTACATGGAATCAATAATTTCTAATTTTAGGTGGGATCTCATTCATTTTCATTGCCTGGTTAATTACCATTTCATCAGAAGATATAAACAAGACCGGGAATCAGTAATGAAGGCGGGGTAGGTTCTCCAGCACACAGAGAGAACAAAGGGCTTCTTTTCTTTGCTATCTCCTATCTTGTCCCAGGAAGAAAAGTCACCCTGATTCCATGCTGAGGTCACAGTGAATCACTTCCTTGGCACATTACTGTGTTTCCCTGGTGGCCCTGCTCTTTGTCTCATGTCCACACTGGTTCTATTTTTCTCTTGAGGTTTTCAGCTCGTCCAGGTAAAGGGCGGTATTGATGGAGATGAATGCTTGACCCTGTCCCACCTGTCTGTCCACCCTAAGATCATCCAGGGCTTGAAGAAAGATTGATGGTTATCATATCATTGAATGATAAACCTTTTTAGGCTTTATTCTAGTGAAAACGTGCTTGGTTCTATGGAAAAATTATAACCAAGCTATGGACCTCCCTTAAGACTGATCTAGTATACAATAATTTTATCAATAAAATACCAAAGTAAACCAATCCATATGTTTTTGACAATACCTAATATATCCTATATCTAACAGATAGTAAATGAAATACAACAGAAATTCTTCTTTGCTAATAGCATTCTGATATTTGTTACTTACTTTTAATCAGCAATTCTCATTTAGAATAAATAACATGCTTAAGCACAACACATCATAATGTCACATCTTACTCTAAAATAGGATGCAACTGTTTGTGTTTTCATCTTGGTCGTCTCTCTGGCGTGACGAGTGGCTTCTCCAGTTTCACCCTAAGACCAAGAAAGATAGTGATGCTTCAGCATCTGTTGTACTTTAAGATCTACAGGGAGCACATGGAACCTTCCTTAGTCTACCCTTTCACATACATAAAACGACAAAATGCTGAATTTTTAAAGTAATTGTTTTGTCAGTCTCATTGGGACTTTAATCAGTTTTCCATGGGATGTGAGTATATCTGACTTTCAGTTCAGTTCAGTCGCTCAGTCGTGTCTAATTCTTTGCGACCCCATGAACTGCAGCACGCCAGGCCTCCCTGTCCATCACCAACTCCCGCAGTTCACAACTTAACGTCCATCGAGTTGGTGATGCCGTCCATTGAGTCAGTGATGCCATCCAGCCATCTCATCCTCTGTCATCCCCTTCTCCTCCTGTCCCCAATCCCTCCCAGCATCAGAGTCTTTTCCAATGAGTCAACTCTTCACGAAGTGGCCAAAGTACTGGAGTTTCAGCTTTAGTATCATTCCTTCCAAAAAACACCCAGGACTGATCTTCTTTAGAATGGACTGGCTGGATCTCCTTGCAGACCAAGGGACTCTCAGGAGTCTTCTCCAACACCACAGTTCAAAAGCATCAGTTCTTCGGTGCTCAGCCTTCTTCACAGTCCAACTCTCACATCCATACATGACCACTGCAAAAACCATAGCCTTGACTAGATGGACCTTTGTTGGCAAAGTAATGTCTCTGCTTTTGAATATGCTATCTAGGTTGGTCATAACGTTCCTTCCAAGGAGTAAGCGTCTTTTGATTTCATGGTTGCAGTCACCATCTGCAGTGATTTTGGAGCCCCCCAAAATAAAGTCCGACACTGTTTCCACTGTTTCTCCATCTATTTCCCATGAAGTGATGGGACCATATGCCATGATCTTAGTTTTCTGAATGTTGAGCTTTAAGCCAACTTTTTTACTCTCCTCTTTCACTTTCATCAAGAGGCTTTTTAGTTCCTCTTCACTTTCTGCCATAAGGGTGGTATTATCTGCATATCTGAGGCTATTGATGTTTCTCCCAGCAATCTTGATTCCAGCTTGTGCTTCTTCCAGCCCAGCATTTCTCTGACTTTATTTTTTTATTTATTTTTTTTTAAGCTAATTATAAAAGAGGAGTTTGGACTGTATCAGAAATGCATGATTATTTAAGTGACAAGCAGTTATATGAACATAACAATATCTGTTGAAGTAGAAAAGAAAGATCAAAAAGAGAAAATGAAGGGATGAAGGGAAAGGCTGTTTAGCCTTCTCATACAAATACTGCCATTGTATGAGAAGGTTAGGTTCTTAGACTTACTGCCACGAAAAACATTTTCTTACCTTTGTCAGGTTGATTGATTTTTCTGAAGTCCTCATTTGATAGTTGATTATGTTTTTAGTTTGAGAATGTGGCAGATTACCTATGGGAATGTAGAGAAAATTCATACACCTTTTAGAATCTTTAATGGCTACAAGGTTTCCTCCATCTGAAAGTTAAAATAAGATTTGCTGGTCCCACAATATGCATACTTGGTTAACTAGTCATTGAGACACTTACAAATAAAATAATATTACTCGAAAATCTATAACTAGTGTTAAATTCAGAAAAAAGTAAAACTTCCAGCTTAAAAAACAGAAAAAGTAGAGGTAAGTGTTAGATTTCCTTTTACCTGCTACAAGATATGGGGTGATTAGGACAAAGGGAGCAATCTGCTTCTTTGTGTGTGTGTTTTAAATAGCAGTTGAGTTTTCTTTTTTTTTTAAGATTTTTTTTTTTAATGTGGAAAGTCTTTATTGAATTTGTTACAACACTGCTTCTATTTTATGTTTTGGTTTCTTTGCCACGAGGGACCTGGGATCTTAGCTCCCTGATCAGGGATCAAACCTGCAGCCCCTGCTTTGGGAGGCGAAGTCTTAACCACTGGACTGCTAGAGAAATCCCCTGAACCTTTCCTTAATGCAAACATCAGCCTTACAATGGACCTTAAAAATCATATGGATCATTAATTCACATAAAGTAATTATATGCAAATCAAACATGGTTGAGATCAAAGGACATTTTCAACCTAACATTCAGAAATATGTGCCTGGTGCTGGTCTGTATAATTGTACACAATTGAGGTTATTAAAACTTGTGGTGTAGTGAAAATATTATGTCCTTTGAAGCCAGGAAGACCTGGGTTTACATACCAGCTTTAATGCTTAAATTGTAGATTATTTACTTGGTCTCCGAGCCACAGTGTGAGTCCATAAAATGGGGATGATAAAGCCCACCTCACGGGATTTTGACGGCATGACAGTGGGTCTGGCGTGAGGTAGGTGCCTGGAAATGTTAGCTGTTTTTCACTCCTTGCACACCTTTCCCACCTCCCCCACCAAGCACAGTACATCAACCAACCTACGATCCATGAGTTTATCATCCTAGGAGAAGTGTCTGAAATGTCTCCAGAATTCAGTGTCACTTCAGGAAGACAGTTTTCTTTTGTCCTTTTAGGCGATAAGTAGAGGCTATGTTTTGGCAAATCTTTCACTTTTTTTTTTTTTTTGTCTTTTGGTGGCTGCAGAAGGTTGGCTCTGAGCTAAGGGTGCAAGAAGGAGCCCTGCCTGGGCTGTGACTTGCAGTGCCGCTGCTCTGGTCTCATTCCCCTCCCCTCATCACTTCAGGAAAAGCTCTGGGGTGAGAGCATGGCTTTTCTGTTGGGCTGAAACTGCCTCTGCACAGGTGCCTCTTGAAATGAGACTCTTCTGGACATGGGTGAGTAGACAGAGACGGTCACCAAGCATTGTCAGAGGGGCAGCTTCAGAAATTATGCTTAGTGGGTTTTTTGTTTTGTTTTTGTTTATGATTACCAGGGAAAGTTTTGGAAAAGAAAATTTACTTGGGGAAAAAATGACCACTGACTTAGAGATTTCTTGGAAGCATGATGAATATACAAAGTGAAAAGAGCACATTAATTAGGATAGACTCATTGTTTTTAAAAATATTTGAGGGGGGTTCAGGATGAGGGACACAGGCACACCCATGGCTAATTCATGTCAATGTATCACAAAAACCACTACAATATTGTAAAGTAATTAGCCTCCAATTAAAATAAATAAATTAATTTTTTAAAGCCCTATATTCAAAAAGAAGACATTTTCTTAAATCAATGACTTAAGTTTTCACATTAGAAATTAGAAGACAAAAGAAACCTCAGAGGAAAAAGAAGAAAACAATAAGACAAAAGCAAAAAAAAAAAAAAAAAGAAATCAACAAAATAAAATGAAAAATTCAATAGGTAAAATCAATGAAACTATAAGTTGGTTCTTCAAGAATATCAATAAAATTGGTAAATCTCTAGACAATCTATCAAAAATAAAATGAGAGAGGACACAAGTTATTTATATCAGGAATGAGACAACAGATATAACCTCATGATCTACAAATATCAAAAGGACAATAAAAGATTATTATCAACTTTATGTCAATAAATTTGACAGCACAGATTAAACAGAAATTTTTCTTAAAAGATAAAACTACTCTAAAGCTAATTCAAAATTAAAATAAATTGAATAGCTTTGTATTTATCAAAGAGTTGAATCTGTAGTTAAAAGCCTTGTCACACACATATACACAAAACCCTTTGGGTTCAGATGACATCCCTGGTGAATTCTACAAAGTAATTTAGAAACAAATAATATTCACCCTGGGGGCTTCCCTCACAGTTCAGTTGGTAAAGAATCTGCCTGCAATGCAGGAGACCCGGCTTGATTCCTGGGTTGGGAAGATCCACTGGAGAAGGGATAGGCTCCCCACTCCAGTATTCTTAGGCTTCCCTTGTGGCTCAGCTGGTAAAGAATCTGCCTGCAATGTGAGAGGCCAGGGTTTGATTCCTGGGTTGGGAAGATGCCCTGCATAAGGGAAAGGCTACCCACTCCAGTATGCTGGCCTGGAGAATTCTCATACAGTCCCATTCCTATACAGTCCATGGGGTCGCAGAGTCAGACACAACTGAGCGACTCACTAATATTCACTCTATTCTTCCTGAAAATTGAAGAGGAAGCATTATTTCTCAATTCATTCTATGAGACCAGCATTACTCTGATTCCAAAATCAGAAAAAAAAAATTATAAGAAAACTATAGTCCAATATTCTTCATGAACATAGATGCAAAAATTCTTAACAAAAGGTCAGCAAATTGAATCTGGCAATACATAGTCAAATGCATCATGACCATGTCAAGATTTTCCCAGGAACTAAAGTTAGTATAATGTTCAAAATCCAATACATGCAACTTACCATTTTTATAGATTTTAAAACAAAACAAAATAAAAACAAATAATCTTCTCAGTAGATGCAGGAAATGCATTTGACAAAATTCAAGCATGCATGCTTGATAAAAACTTAGCAAGGAACATACCTCAACATAATAAAAGCTATATATGACAAACCCACAGCAAACATTATCATCAATGGTGAAAAATTGGAAGCATTTCCCCTAAAGTCAGGAACAAGACAAGGGTGCCCACTCTCACCGCTACTATTCAACATAGTTCTGGAAGTTTTGACCACAGCAATCAGAGCAGAAAAAGAAATAAAAGGAATCCAAACTGGAAAAGAAGAAGTAAAACTCTCACTGTTTGCAGATGACATGATCCTCTACATAGAAAACCCTAAAGACTCCACCAGAAAATTACTAGAGCTAATCAATGAATATAGTAAAGTTGCAGGATATAAAATCAACACACAGAAATCCCTTGCATTCCTATACACTAATAATGAGAAAGTAGAAAACGAAATTAAGGAAACAATTCCATTCACCATTGCAATGAAAAGAATAAAATACTTAGGAATATATCTACCTAAAGAAACTAAAGACCTATATATAGAAAACTATAAAACACTGATGAAAGAAATCAAAGAGGACACTAATAGATGGAGAAATATACCATGTTCATGGATTGGAAGAATCAATATAGTGAAAATGATAAAAAAAAAAAAACCTTAGCAAACTAGAAACAGAAAGCAACTTCTTTCTGATTAAGGACATTTATGAAAAACCTATAGCTAATAGATCATAGTTAACGGGGAAAATCTGACGGCTTCCTCCAAGATCAGGAATAAGCCAAGAATGTTGACTTTCACCATTTGTAGTCAACATTGTATCTGTGATTCTGGGCAGTGCAACCAGGCAATATGAAGAAACACCACACAAAAAGAATGAAAAAGAAAGGGCAAACACTTCAGTCCCAGATGACACCACCATCTATGTAGAAAACCTATGGAATTTACAAAAAAAGCTACTCTAACCTGAGTTTAGTAACATTGCAGGGCAAAATATCAATACACAAAAATCAACTGGATTTCCATATACTAGGAACATACAAAATTTGAACTAAAAAGCACCATTTATTAGAGAATAGAATGTGATATAATAGCAGATAATTTGACAGAAAACATGCAAGACTTGTACACTGACAACTACAAAATGTCACTGACAGAAATAAAGGAAGACTTGAAAAATAAGCATATTATGCTCCCTGATTGGAGGACTCAATATTATGAAGATAGCAGATATCCCCAAACTAATCTATAGCTTCAGGGCAACCCAATCAAAGTTTCACCAGCATTTTGGGTAGAAATTGACAAATTTCATTTTAAATTTACATGGAAAGGCAAAGGAATTATAATCACACCTGAACAACTCTGGAAAAGAAGAACAAAGCTGGGTGACTTATATTAACTGATTTCAAAATTTTTAATAAAGCTACAGCGATCAAGAAGTGTATTATTGGCATAAAGACAGACAAATATCAGTGATACACAATACAGCCTGGAAATGAACAGTCTCTCTTTCCTTCTCTATCTCTCCAAGGATGCCCAAGCAATGCATTAGGGAAAAGAATAATCTTTTTAACAAATGATACTGAAACAATTGGATAGGGGCATGAAGGACTGGAATGAAGGAAAATAAAGACTCAAGAGGAAACAGCATTTGGGGATAATGAACTTGTTCACTATTACCTGTGGTGATGGTTTTACAGGAGTCTATGTATGTCAAGGCCTCATCAAATTTTACTAAGTATGTGCTGCTTATTCTATGTCAGTTATGCCACAACTATAAACTATAGTTGAATTATATCTCAACTATAATTCAAACTATAAAAAATGAAGTGCAGAGAATGTTAAACTCCAATAAAGAAAAACAAACCAAATTACACTTTTTGTACTTAAAAGCAAATGCAAAGATTATGTAGTTGGTTGGAACAAAGGCATGTGACTTTTTAATCAATAAGGCAGAACTCACTAAACTTGTGGAATCTCGAAGCATCATCCCATGCTGCCCACTCCTGACACAGCAGATAATTCTAAACTCTCTGGGGATGACTGTACTCTTCTAATGAGAAGCTCGAACACCATCAAACTTTCTGGTGAGTGCTTCAAACACTTTACTGGAAACCCAGCTTCTTTACAAAACTAAAACCAACTCACACATACAAAAAAATGGAGGGAAATTGCCTCAGCTTACCTGTTCTTGTCAGAGGATAGTTGACTAGTTGTCGAATTACACTGTTTTCTGATGACCTCAAAAGGAGCACAATATCAGTGGGAAGAGTGTCTCTATTTTTAGCTAAGAACCCACTTGCATTATAGATGACCTGTTGATAAAGTACATTACCAACACTGTCAAATCAATGTCATCACCCTTGTCCTCACTACCATCATCATTATCATTATCAATAGATACATGTGAAAGTGTAGAAGTGTTAGTCACTCAAGTTGTGCCCAACTCTTTGTGACTGCATGGACTGTAGCCTGCCAGGCTCCTCTGTCCATGGGATTCTCCAGGCAAGAATACTGGATTGACTGTACTCTTCTAATGAGAAGCTCGAACACCATCAAACTTTCTGGTGAGTGCTTCAAACACTTTACTGGAAACCCAGCTTCTTTACAAAACTAAAACCAACTCACACATACAAAAAAATGGAGGGAAATTGCCTCAGCTTACCTGTTCTTGTCAGAGGATAGTTGACTAGTTGTCGAATTACACTGTTTTCTGATGACCTCAAAAGGAGCACAATATCAGTGGGAAGAGTGTCTCTATTTTTAGCTAAGAACCCACTTGCATTATAGATGACCTGTTGATAAAGTACATTACCAACACTGTCAAATCAATGTCATCACCCTTGTCCTCACTACCATCATCATTATCATTATCAATAGATACATGTGAAAGTGTAGAAGTGTTAGTCACTCAAGTTGTGCCCAACTCTTTGTGACTGCATGGACTGTAGCCTGCCAGGCTCCTCTGTCCATGGGATTCTCCAGGCAAGAATACTGGAGTGGGTTGCCATTCCCTTCTCCAGGGGATCTTCCCCACCCAGGGATTGAACTCGGGTCTCCTGCATTGCAGGTGGACTCTACCATCTGAGCCACTAGGGAAGCCCACATTAATAGATACATATAGACAGCTTCCTCAGTGCTGAGTGACAGCCACACAAAGATTTATAATGGTAATCCATCACAACTTGGCTAGAAATGTGAATCTTTCAGGCTTACACTACCTCTTTTCAGAGACAAATTTGTGCCTCGCTGATTTTATTTGGGTGGAAACGATCAAAAAGGGTTGATTCCTCCCATTTATTATAGCGGAAATGTTGTGTGTTTCCTACCTCTATTTGGAGGGTTGGGGCCAGAAAGGTATTCTCATTTCTATAATAATTGATTCACCTGCAGTGAAAAGGCCTTTATAGAATTTGCTCCACAGCAGTGGGGTCTACATATACTGTGGGTGTTTTGTGTTTCTGGCACTTCTAAATAATTGTAAGATTTTTAAAGATCAACATAACCCCAAGATTTCAGTAGAGTGGTTCAATGTGATTGCTTTTATGGGGTGAATTTCATCCCTCCAAAATTAGTATGTTGCAAATCTAATCCCCAATGTGACTATTTGGATACAAGGTCTTTAGAAGATAAGGAGGGTTAAAAGAGGTTTAAGGGTGATGCTCTAAGCCCACAGGACTGGTATTCTTATAATAAGAGGAAGATACACAGGAGATCTCTTTCTCTTCCTTACATGTACATAGAGAAAAGGCTATATGAAAACATAGAGAGAAGGCAGCCGCCTGCAAACCAGGAAGAGAGGCCTCACAAGATACCAGATCTGCTGGCCCCTTGATTTGGGACTTCTAGTCTCCAGAACTGTGAGGAAACACAGTTTCCATTGTTTAGGACACCCAGCCAGAGGTATTTTTGTTATGGTAGCCCAGAAGACTAATATAGTTAAAAATAACTGGATAAAATGATCATAGGAAATTCTTAATGATTGTTTTAAAGGAGATTTATTGATAAAATCATGTGCTGAAAATCATGAGAAAGGCTGTAACTAAAATATTTAAGGTAGATTTTGCTTTCAATGACAAAAGTCTGGAATGCTGACTGACACAGAAGTTCTGTTAGACTAGAATTCTTAGGGTTCTAGCCATTATTCTATTTGTTTATGTATTTCTATGAATTCCCCTTCTTGATTTGAATATCTCCTTAGTCCTCCAATATTTATAATGTCATTGTGAGTGAAAGATCTGTTATTCTACACAGAAGGAACAGAAGCCATCTTCTGGGCGCAGGGCAACATATCTGAGGTTTGCTCTGGTATAGGAAAGTTATCCATCAGTGCATAAGCATTGCTCCCTCTAACTGCATGCCAGTCCATGAGCTAATCCTATCTAATTTATCAGCTCAGTTATCTGGACATACTTCCTGCCTGGTACCTTCTCTTGTTGGGAAGGAGGAGAGACAAAGGCTGCAGTGGACAGAAAAGCATCTCAAGTCTGAAGAAGGCAGTTTATACAAAAGGTTCCCCATTATCATTAAAAGAAGGGAAAACTGCCAGCCAATTGCAGCCCAAGCCAGATCTTAGGATCAGAAAGATGGGCTCTTTATCTCATTATAACTATCTGTAAATATTTGGGGCCATAATTTTCATAGCTTTATTATTCAACAAAAGACTAAAAAGAACCTCAGTTATAGTGCTTCAGAGTTCTTACCTTTCCTGCATAATGGTGAATTCCAAAACTAAGCTCCATTCTTTTAGGTCTCCAGAAGTACTGTGATTTCAGATTACCTTCAAATTTTTCTGTAGAAAAAAATTTAACTCCAAGATTAAGCATGTTGGAATGTCTCAAAAAATACTGATTGACAGAATCTTCTCTTTCACCACAAAATGGAAAATACGCAGTGAAAAAATGGAAAATTTTATATAACTACTACATGTAGATTTGTAATATAATTATAAATGGTAAGGTCAAACTCGAGATCATGAATTTTACCATCCCATTACGACTGTAGTAATGGAATGGTACTACTCCACAGCAGCAGTACTCAAACCTTGCCAAGCATCAGAATCACCTGGAGGGTTTGTTAAAATAGACTGCTGGGTCCCACCTCCAGAGCTTCTGACTCAATAGGTCTTGGAGTGGGATCCAAGAATTAACATTTCTAGCAAGTTCCCAAGGGGGATGCTGATGTCCCTGGTCTAGAGACCACATTCTAAGAACAGAAGAAAGAAAAAACCAAGTACTTGAGATTGTCCAGAGCTTTGTGAAACACAACTGGATGTGCAACCATGAGCCTAGACTTTTGGTATTTTGTCTCTCTTTTCTCTAAGAGGAGCTATAGGTTATTATTGATTACATAGGAAACACAATAGAATCATAAAGGAAGTTCTTTTTTTTTTTTTAAGATTTATTTATTTATTTATTTTAGAGCTTCCATTTTACTTTATTTTACTTTACAGTACTCTATTGGTTTTGGCATACATTGACATGAATCTGCCACAGGTCACAAGATCTCTGTTATTTCATGTCATGGAAGGTACATTTTAACATCAAAATCAAGTGACTAGTATGAAATGATTTCCCCACAACTTTGGGGTTATTTTCTTTTCCATTCTGAGAGCTGTCCTTTTGCCCTGCCCTTCCATTTCTAATTTTGGGCTGGATGCTCTCTAAGGTCATTTCTAACATAAAATCCTATGGTGAGGGCTCTACCATAATATAAGGTGAAGTTTAATATGGAAATTTGTTTATCACTGAATATTTCACCCTATTATAAACATTCACTGGTCCAGGTATTAGATCAAAAGCTTCTTCTTTAAAGTTAGATGTCCCAAAGTCTTTGTCACAGCAATATTCTACTAAGTAACTTTAAAAATTAAAAAAAAAACATTCATAATCGCATGACTGCATTATATGAAAACTATGTAGACGTACTGAATTTAAAACCCACCTACAAGAGTTTGGTCAGTGGCCTTGGGAAATCTACTTTCTTCATCAAGGAGGGACAGTAAACCCATTGGCTTCTGCAGAAACATGTCTAGGAGAGGCCGGTTATCTTCATATTCAATAACTCTAGCATCAATATCTTCATTTAGGTATTCATTCTATAATGGGACATGACACGCATAGAAATACTTAAAATTTTGTAAACAATATGTAAACTGGCAAAAATTACCTAAAATACTGCTCTTCACATAAAAAATTGCTCCCTATGACGTTGCCCTTAAACTGAGGGTATCATTTTATTTTTCTCTCTCCAGATGTGCTAGTTCATTAAAGTCAGCACTGTTGATATTCAGGCTAGCAATAAAAAGTTTCTATTCCTTGTATTAGAATTCCCTCTGTTAGAATCTCAAGCTTTCCAGACATGGGGGACTATGTTGTTAGTGAGCTGTAATAAAATCATGTTACATAATTTCTTTTGTTAATGATTTCTTTGATGTGAACTGTTTCTTAAAGTCTTTATTGAATTTGCTACAATGTTGCTTGCTTTTTATGTTTTGGTTTTTTGGCTGTGAGTCACATGGGATCTTGGCTCCCTGATCAGGAATGGAACTGGCACCTCCTGCATTGGAAGGCAAAGTCCCAAACGCTGGACCACCAGGGAAGTCCTCAAGAATTGACAGAATATTAATTAGGTATATCTTAGGGTCACATTTCCCCCAATTTCAGCCTTTTATCTAACTTCAGAAATGCTGAATCTCTCAAGAACATCACTTTTCAATCATGGTGACATTTACATTATTTGGGAAGAACAGCTGTGGGTCACAGGAGCCACCGATGGATGAAGAACCAAGAACATGCAGGTTCTGGTTCTGCCACTTAACTAGCCACCTGTCCTTTGGAATTTTCTTCCTCTTAGACGTCCATTTTCTCATCTACTGAATGGAAGTAACAATCTCCATCTAACAAAGTAAAAATACCTGGTACACTAGTAACCATTTGTGGTTGAGTATACTGTAATGTCAAATGCATAAAATAAAAACCATAAATAATAATTACTGGAAGATGGTAGTACCAGCACAACATGGATGCTGATGATCTATTTTATGAAAGGGATGGGAAGAATCATGCTGCAGCTCTGCTTCTGACTTTTGCCTTCACTCTGTCCTCCCCCACCCCCAGTGCTGCAGTCTGTAAGAGAGGCCATAGATGACCTCTGACCTCCAACCCTTAGAGACACTTACATGGAAGGTACACACGAGGTCTCAGGTTCTAAAGCAGCTATTGCTGGGGAAGTATAACAGATAATCACTGTCTGGGGCAGAACGTTCTCCTCCATTCACAAACTCAAGTCACATGCTATTTTCATTACTATTTTAATATATTCTTCAATATATATATTTATTCAATATATTCAATAATATATTAAATATATTACTCAATAATATATTCTTGAATATAAATATTTTAATTGAACACTTTATAATAAAGCACTGTGATGGATGATAAAGAGATGTTTAAAATGAAGTCCCTGTCCTCAGTGGATTTAAGGTAAACTGAGTGATTAGTAAATAAATACCTAAAATGCAAGGTAACACAGGTTAGATAAGTGCTATGTACAGAGTGAAAAAAGTTGGCTTAAAGCTCAACATTCAGAAAATGAAGATATATGGCATCTGGTCCCATCACTTCATGGGAAATAGATGGGGAAACAGTGGAAACAGTGTCAGACTTTATTTTTGGGGGCTCAAAAATCACTGCAGATGGTGATTGCAGCCATGACATTAAAAAACGCTTACTCCTTGGAAGGAAAGTTATGACCAACCTAGATAGCATATTCAAAAGCAGAGACATTACTTTGCCAACAAAGGTCCGTCTAATCAAGGCTATGGTTTTTCCCGTGGTCATGTACGGATGTGAGAGTTGGACGGTGAAGAAAGCTGAGCACCGAAGAACTGATGCTTTTGAACTGTGGTGTTGGAGAAGACTCTTGAGAGTCCCTTGGACTGCAAGGAGATCCAACCAGTCCATTCTGAAGGAGATCAGTCCTGGGTGTTCATTGGAAGGAATGATGCTAAAGCTGAAACTCCAGTACTTTAGCCATCTTATGCGAAGAGTTGACTCATTGGAAAAGACTCTGATGCTGGGAGGGAATGAGAATGGGAGGAGAAGAGGACGACAGAGGATGAGATGGCTGAATGGCATCACCGACTCAATGGACGTGAGTTTGAGTGAACTCTGGGAGTTGGTGACGGACAGGGAGGCCTGNGACTCATTGGAAAAGACTCTGATGCTGGGAGGGAATGAGAATGGGAGGAGAAGAGGACGACAGAGGATGAGATGGCTGAATGGCATCACCGACTCAATGGACGTGAGTTTGAGTGAACTCTGGGAGTTGGTGACGGACAGGGAGGCCTGGCGTGCTGCGATTCATGGGGTCGCAAATAGTCGGACACGACTAAGCGACTGAACTAAACTGATGTACAGTGTACTACAAGGGGTTCTGAGAAAGAGAATTTATCTGGGATCTTGGTAGAAGAATTTAGTCCATGGCAGGTGGGGTATTTAATATGCAAATCTTTTAACCACTGCTTTTAGAGCCTTGTAAAATTCAAATTACAGTTTGAGAGTCACCAGGAAAAAAATAAACATGTATTTTTAAATACAAAAAAATCTTAATACATAAAAATGAGGCAGAACGCACTGCTCTGAAAGATAGATCACCTGAAAGACGTCCAGTTTACCCAGTATGAAAAAATGGAAACTTACAAAAAATGGAAACTGTGAAATGAAGCTTCACAGCTTTTTCATTGGAAGGTAACCTTGAGAGATGTACACAGACCTAGAATTACTTGACTGTCAGACACATTATGCTGACAGCAGATTACAGCTTAAATGGCAACTGCAAAGTTCAAAGAGGCTTTGTATGTTTTCTATGGAAAGTGTGCAAGGTTAAGGTCTAAACCAATGCATTTTTCACTTCTGTTTGCCTGTGTCTAAATCCACTGGCTGCTTTGGTGGCAGGTTACACAGAGCAGAGATGAGGAACCTGGAAAACAACGGACTTAGACTTTTAAGACACTGGTTAGTATCTCTTAGGCAAATTGATGGAGAAAAAAAATGCTGTTAGGATTTACAAAGCACTCTTAGTAAAATGATTATGCCTGAAACAACATATTATGTATTCTTATAGCTGTTATGATCTCAAAACAATGTTCTTTTTAAGTATATGTGGAAATATGTAGTCCATATAACTACTCAGAAAGTCCTCTGTTATGCCCTGTACATTAAAAATACCTTCAAAAAGGAGAGTAGAGTTTTTTTTAATGTTTATTTATTTATTTGGCTGTGCTGGGTTTTTTTTTTTTTTTTTTGCATTTTTGTTTATTTATTTTTTACTTTACAATATTGTATTGGTTTTGCCATACGTCAACATGAATCTGCCACGGGTATACACGTGTTCCTCATCCTGAATCCCCCTTCCTCCTCCCTCCCCATACCATCCCTCTGGGTCATCCCAGTTGTGCTGGGTCTTAATTGTGGCATGTGGGATCTAGTTCTCCAACTAGGTATTGAACCCAGGTCCCCTGCACAGAGAGGACAGGGTCTTAGTCACTGGACCACCAGGGAAGTCCCCAGTGGAGTTATTATCTGCAGTAAAGCTGAGCTGTTCAGCATATAAAATCCCTACTCCGTTCAGGTGCCCCAAATTCCTTTTGAAAAAGGGATCATTTTAAATATATATCAAGGAGAAAGGAAGTGAGTAGTTGTGTTTGTTAGAAAACTTCATGCCTGAGATAAGATTTCCTTGTTTTGCAATGAGTTTTGAGTGTGAGGTGTGGACAGACAGAGCAAAAAGAAAGTCTATGGAAGATGCATCCACAGCTATGGCCTACACCACAAGCTTAAATATTTTGGGTCAAAATGTCACCCCAAGAGAGATTCAGGATTACTACACTGTCCTCAGACTCACACAGCAGCGTAGAAGGGTGGCTACCACTAACAGACAGAGCCAGGGATATTTAGGGGTGGGTGGGGCCAGGGCAGGTAGACATAAAGATGAAAAGGTAGAGCTCCTGTCCTCTGCATGAGCGCTAGGGCGCCTCAGTCGTGTCCCACTCTTCGCGACCTATGGACCGTAGCCTGCCAGCCTCCTCTGTCCATGGGATTCTCCAGGCAAGAACAGAGACATGGAGTGGGGAGCCGTGTCCTCCTCCAGGGGATCTTCCCGACCCAGGGATTGAACCCACGTCTCCTGCGGCTCCTGCATTGCAGGATGCTCTACCACTGAGCCATCCGGGCCCTTAGAGCACAGGAAGAATGCTCTCTGCCTTTCCACTCCAATCTTTACGTTACATCCCCAGGCTCCCCTGCTTTTTCTCTATTCTCTTTCCAGGTGTTGCATCTATGAAGTCTATATCCTTCCTGTTCGGGAGTGTCTACACTGTCCTGCGGTCACAGTCTCTGTCACTGCGGCTGCCACCTGCCTCAGTGCTAGCATTCTCTTCACTTTCCTTCCTTCCTGATTTAGGTTGATTCTCCTTGGCCTTTCTCTTTCTCTCTCTCTTTTTCCTCCCTTCCTTCCTCTCTCCCTCCTTCCTTCTTCCTTTCTTTCAATGAGATGGAGCATGTTTTCTTCTGTATGAGAGAATACTTTGTTCGGTTCCTGGTTCTTTTCAACTTTATTTGTTAATGAGAAGCTGCTCGGATGGGTATCAGACACCTCGATTCCGTCCTGGCTTTGTTTAATCAGCCTGTAACATTGGGCAAGTCACAGGGAGTTATTTGTATCTATGAACTGTATAAATGATCTACTTAGCTTTCCTCTGGTTTTAACATTTCAAAATGTTGACACTGCCTGAATGTGTTGTAGAACTTAACAGATAAATGAATGTGTTGTTGACAGAACATTTGCAGGGGGCAAGAGGCCACACATATGTATTTATTCCCTGATATCTGTCTTTTAGTAAAAGAATTCTTACTCACCCACTGCTCATATGAGCGTACATATTCATGAAAATGTTGCCCATGTGGAAAGAAACCACTGAGAAGTTATTCATTCTAAGAGAGAATGAAAACCTTTATAGGGCGAAAATCTGTGATTTTGCATGTTGTCAGTACTGGAGGTGAATTATACTTATACATTAATCATGGTAAGAAAAGAAATTTGCCACTTTTTATGCTGAACTAATTTCAAACCAACACAAAAGTGGCAAGACTAGTACAAAGAACTCCTATATATCCTTTTCTAGCCTTTTGCTGTATTTGCTTTATCATTTGCTCTCATTTTATTTTTAGCAATAATATTTTACTGAAATAACTTTTTAAAAAACTGAAAATGAAGAAAGCAAAGTGGCAAATACACATGCTGGAAAAACCTAAATAAAATTTATGATTGGAAATATATTTCAGTATTTTCTATTCAAAACTGTTATCAATGGTCCTGCTTATTTTTACATTAATGTTTATAGCAAGCCAAAGGGAATATTGATCACCAATTTGAGATGACATAGGTCTTTAATTCAGAATTTGACAAGTAACCTAATGAGGCAGTATTCTGGATAATTCCTAATAAAATATATATATTACATTTTACATGTATTTCCCTGGTAGGTCGGAGAGTAAAGAATCTGCCTGCAGTGCAGGAGACCAGGGTTTGATCCCTGGGCCAAAAGATCCCCTAGAGAAGGGAATAGCATATCACTCCAGTATTCCTGCCTGGAAAATTCCATGGACAGAGGAGCCAGGCTACAGTGTATGGGGTTGCAAAGAGTCAGACATGACTGAGAGACTAACACACACACGATGAATTTTGTAGAAAGGAGATTTAAGTGATGTTTCATAGAATGGCTCCTTTTTTTTTTTTTTTCCTGAAAAAAGAGCTGTACAATATATTTTGAAGTGGTAAGTTTCATCTAGTCACTTTTTGTACATGGAACCTATCCTTGAAAAGTGTTTAAAAGCCATAAAGGATTTAACAAACTTAAACTCCATTGACAGGCACTGGTTCAGGATAAGGAGACACTGCACTGGAATGCAGGCGTGTAATTTTCTATACACCAGGATCTCTTCCACCTTAACTAGTTCTCCTGTACTGTCCTGTTTCAGTCTTCACCAAAGTATGCTTTTCGGTGTGTCAATACTGTCCTCTACCCTCACATGTAGAAAATCATAGCAGCTGTCTACAGATCTGTGCTCCTAACTGTTTATCTCATTCAACATTATTTTTATTCATAATTAAAATATTTAAAAAATATTATCAAATTATCAAAATAAGTACCACACACACCCACATCCCATGCAGGGCGTTGACCCACTTCCTTGATGGAAGAGGAACAGTGTGCATCGTGGGTGGTGAGTGAGAGGTGGGAAGGACCAGGAGTCCAGAAGGCAGCCTGCGAGAGCCAGAGGGAAAAGGCATTTTGCTCACAGCCAGGAGAGGCTTCAGGGATGCGCCACGTGCATCCACTCATTTAGGTACCAGCTTCCATACTTAGGGCTTCCTTAGTGGCTCAGACGGTAAAGAATCTTCCTGCAATGCAGGAGACCTGGGTTCGATCCCTCAGTCGGGAACATCCCCTGGAGAAGGGAAAGGCAACCCACCCCAGTATTCTTGCCCAGAGAATTCCATGGACAGGGGAGCCTGGTGGGCTACAGTCCACGGGGTAGCAAAGAGTTAGACAAGACTGAGTGACTAGTGTGTGCGTGTGTGTGTGTGTGTGTGTGTGTGTGCGTGCGTGCGTGCGTATGTGCATGTGTGTTCCATACTCAGTAGGTGAGAAGTTTAAGGAACATCTGGTGTGATCTCAAACAGTAGCCGAAAATTTGGCCAACCATTTATAAAGGACGCTTTGTTGTATACCAAGGGTTTCTTCAATGTACAGTCTGTCAATGCTGATAAGGAAAATGCCTATAAAATGGCCTTTACCCCTTGGAGAGCACACAGAACACAAACGCCACTACCACTGCACACACACAGTGCAACAGGGGAAAAGCTGGACATAAAATAAAAACGCACACTTTGCCAGCACAACGATTCGAAACGTATAAGGGGCTTATTTTTTTACCAGATGATTGATTCTTTTTACTTTATGATGCTAAAAAAAAGTGGAAAGTGTAGATACTATATAATTGAATGAATTTTTATTCTTTGCAATTGCCACAAATTATGTGTTGGAGCCCACGTCCAAACCCTCAAAAGCTTTAAACTTAGAATATGAACAGCTGGAGATAAAATTCATACACATCACATTCTGAGATAAGTCACTTATTGCATTTATTGCTTCCATTATGTGCTGTAAATAGCTTCCTGCTTATAAAATGACTTCTGACTTTTAATTTTAAACCCACGGGTACATATATGAATCACATATGCATATTATATATATAATCCTATCCTTTAGAGAAACAACTATTAATAGCTCACTTTAAAAACCAACTCTAGTTTGGTTAATAGAAAAAATGTGCTAATGGATCAGAAAGCTTATTCCCATCAATAGGCATATGAGGAAGTAGAGTGGATCTTCAGGATTCTAGAACAATGCTTTGGAGCATCACACAAGAATTCTGAGTCTAAAGAACAATGGCATTTATTCCAATCCAAACTCATGCCCATGGGGGACTAATCCATGGTTGATGTTCATTCTCTTTAACTTGAATTGTAAACTTCTAGGAAACAGACATCATTTCTTCTTGTCTGTACCACGATGATTACACCCCGGTGCACAATTAAACAGACAAAACCCATCACTACACACCAGTCTGACTCTGACTTGAAGAGAACTTCAAGCTTTCTATCACTCTGCCTACTGTTGAGCTCCCTTCCACATGGAAGAAAATCAGAAAATAAGCAAAAACAAACCCCAAAGAAGCAAAATCTTGGCTACAAATTACCATGGAGACTCACTGTGAGGGCTATTACGAAAAGCTGCCTCCCTTAGTAGAAATGCTCTCTTTATCTGTGGTAGCTAATACACAGCTACATCAGCATTTCTCAGTTAATTTTGCCTTCCCAGGGAAGTGGCAGAATGAAAGGAAAAGAAAAAAAACCCAATCAGGTGCACCCACATGTTAAAATCAACAGAATCCATGACCATTCCTGTGTCCACCAAGATTCACTGACCTGGTCACTCAGCTGCCAGTGTTTGGTCCATAAGATCATGAAGTAGGGACTCTCTGGTCCTTACCCCAGGAAGGCACTTGAAAGGATTGGGAATGGCCTTAATTCCTCAAAATGCTTTGCATAATCCTGGATATTAGTTGCATTTTTAATGTGCTGGAGCAATTTTGAGTTGATTTTGTCTTGAAAAACTCTCAAGGATATATATTTTTAAAGTCATATAAGAGGAGTTTCATTTGTAGCAAGCCCAAACACAAAAGAATTAAAAGCATTAGGATGATAAATGAAATTCAAAGCTATCAGTCAAAGTGAACCATAAACTAACATTCTATTAAAAGTGAAAAGCAAATAATTGCTGAAAGATGTACACTGGGTTAAAGGCTAGTTCCAATAACACTAGGTTCTAAGCTTAATCCCTCAAAAAGGAGACTAACAGAAGCCAACCACATTATCAATTAATTAAGCAGACGGGAAATGCATGAAGATGCACCAGACCCCATGAAGCAGGTAACCCAAACAGATTCCTATCAAAAAGGCCAAATCACCCCCTGCAGCCACAAGTTTACTTGTTTCAATTTCTGGTTGGCATCGATGCTGTGAACACTGTGAGTCATTAAAGCAAGATGATATTGATTTAATAAATATTCATTGAGCATTTGCTCTATGTCATTGAGCATATGCTCTATGTCAACTTTTTATATCTGAAGATATAAAAAGAGTTAATACATAATTACTCAAGGAGCTTTCAGCCTAGTGAAAGAGAGCAAAAACGAAAACCAAATATTGTGTTGTCAAATGTCACGTGTTTTTACTGGAGCATAAAGGAGGAAGGAATTAGAAAAGTCTCAATGGGGACTTCCCTGGAGGTTCAGTGGCTAAGACTCCACACTCCCAGTGCAGAGGGCCTGGATTCCACCCCCTGGTCAGGGAACTAGATCCCACATGTTGCAGCTGAGTGTCTGCATATCACAACTAAAGTCTTGAATGTCACAACGAAAATAGAAGATCCTGCTGCAACTAAGACTTAGCTCGGTCAAATAAATATTTTAAAAAGAATATGTCTCACTGTTTGTTTGTTTGTTTGTTTTTTGAGTAAGCTGGTGGTTAGAGATGCCATTCTCTGAGAAAGAATATAAGTGGGAGGGAAAGATGAATTCAATTCTGGATCAAGTTCTGGAAGTTGTCCTTACAGGAGGAGGATCAGAGAGGCATGGGGATACAGATGGGGACTGCAGCATCTCTAGCACATAGGGAGTAGCTGAAGTATTAGAAATAGATTCTTGCCTAGTGAATATGAGAAGATATCAAGGATAGAACTCTTTGGGAGCTAGCATTTAGGGCAGTAATTCTCAACCTTGGCTGTACTCAGTTGGACTAGACTGGTACCTTTAAAAAATTAGTGATAGCTCAGTCTCATCCCGAGACAACTGACTTAAATAGACTGGGACAGGATCTGGGCACTGGAATTTTACCCAAGTGATTCTAATGTGCAGTCAGGGTTAAGAACCACTGATATATGGGTTGGTGGAGAAAGAGTATAAAAAGGAAATCATCAAAGAGGAAGAGAAACAGAAAGCGTGTTAGGGATGCCCAACGTGGGGTTTTCCAGAACCTATTTCTGGAAATCCATCAACAGGGTTGAAGATACAGAAAGACCAATGTGGAGACTAAAACGTTTCTGATTTTAGTGACTGATGAGATTAAGAAGGGCCATTCCTACACAGTAGTCAGATGCTATGGACTCAATGTACCCAGGTAGGGAAGAAATCAATATATTACACTGAATGTTGAATATGCTTTCACGAACCTTGATTGCGAAGGGAGGAGAAGGGCCATGGCTACAGACATAAGCAGGCTGAAGAAGGGTTTTGTTTCTAAAGACTTCAAAAGATTTCATTGTATAACTAAGCTAAAGGATGGCACTAATGGAGAGGCATGGAGAAGCAGTGAAAGGGAGAGGGTGAGAGAAACAAGAATCTGGGGTGGATGAGAGCTGTGTAAATACAGATAAAATCTTAAATTCTTGCCCTTTTTATTAAAAAAACTTTTATTTTGTATTGGGATACAGCCAATTAACAATGTTAGGACAGTTTCAGATAAACAGTGGAGAAACTCAGCCCCAAGAAATGTCACAATCTAAGCATTTTTTGTGCAACCACTGTTTTCAAAATGTGATTTCAAAGTAAATTTGCAATAAAGCTAAATATTTTGAATTAAAAAAAAATCCATGTACCTCTAATTTATCTCAAATTTAAACAAAAACTTCAATTTTAAGTTGAACACACAAGCATATAACAGTAAAACACAATATAATATTACTTAAAGGAAAAATGATATGCTAAATGATATAAAATATGACTTTTTTTAGGCTTGATTAACTAAATAATTTTAATACTACATTTTTGCCAAATGCAGTTCAAGTAACACTCTGATTTTTGAAGCTGAATCATAAATTACTTATTGTACTCTGACAAAATTACCATCTCATGGCATTTACATCAAATCCATTATCTTGTGTTGTGTTGCTTAGCAACCGGCATTTTGAAGTTTAATGCATTTTACGTGGGTATTCAAATTCCAAACAGAATTTCAGCTTTGCAGTCTACAGAAAGAAATCCCTAGACACATCTGCTTACTTAAATTTCTAAATTTCCTTTGTTTGTAAGGGCTCAGATATGTTAAGTTTTGGAGAAGAGTCCAGCGATTTTTGGTGGAGCACATTCAGCATCAGGTATCAAGACATACTAAATGCATGCCAGCTTTTAGCTTGTTTTTATTTTTACTAGGAGCATGGAGCAAAGGAAATCTTTTTGTAGTCTTTACTAAATGTTTCAGGCATTAAATCTATGATTTAGATCCCACTTCACAGTACAGTTCTCCACAGAACACACACACTGCATGCATGTATACTATATATAACTTCCCTGGTGGCTCAAGCATCTGCCTACAATGTGGGAGACCTGGGTTCGATCCCTGGGTCGAGAGGGAAGAACCTCTGGAGAAGGAAATGGGAACCCACTCCAGTATTCTTGCCTGGAAAATCCCATGGACGGAGGAGCCTGGTGGACTATAGTACATGGGGTTGCAAAGAGTCAGACTTGACTGAGTGACTAAACTATATATAACAAAGCATCTCAACTCACCTGTTCCCAGGCGAATACATGTTGGTTGAAATAAAACTGAATTTGTTCATTTGCAATGTTAATGCACAGCTGCTCAAAGGAATTTTTTTTGAAATTTTCAAAGCCAAATATATCCAGAATGCCAATGCTTAGTTCATCACCATTGCCACTGGAAAATTAAAGAGCTTTTATTTACTTTTTTAGGAGGTAATTGAAAGCAGGGTATCTCTGAGTCACTTTTGTGATTTAGCTAAAAAACTATATCCCACTGCTGGGCATACACACTGAGGAAACCAGAATTGAAAGAGACACATGTACCCCAATGTTCATTGCAGCACTGTTTATAATAGCTAGGAATGGAAACAACCTAGATGTCCATCAGCAGATTAATGGATAAGAAAGCTGTAGTACATATACACAATGGAGTATTACTCAGCCATTAAAAAGAATACATTTGAATCAGTTCTAATGAGATGGATGAAACTGGAGCCGATTATACAGAGTGAAGTAAGCCAGAAAGAGAAACACCAATACAGTATACTGACACATATATATGGAATTTAGAAAGATGGTAATGATGACCCTATATGCGAGACAGCAAAAGAGACACAGATGTATAGGACGGACTTTTGGACTCTGAGGGAGAGGGCGACGGTAGGATGATTTGGGAGAATGGCATTGAAACATGTATACTATCATGTAAGAAACGAAGTGCCAGTCTATGTTCGATACAGGATACAGGATGCTTGGGACTGGTGCACGGGGATGATCCAGAGAGATGATATGGGGCGGGAGGTGGGAGGGGGGTTCAGGATTGGGAGCTCAAGTATACCCGTGGTGGATTCATGTCAATGTATGGCAAAACCAATACAGTATTGTAAAGTAAAATAAAATAANGATACAGGATGCTTGGGGCTGGTGCATGGGGATGATCCAGAGAGATGATATGGGGCGGGAGGTGGGAGGGGGGTTCAGGATTGGGAGCTCAAGTATACCCGTGGTGGATTCATGTCAATGTATGGCAAAACCAATACAGTATTGTAAAGTAAAATAAAATAAAAATTAAATTAAATTAAAACTATATATTATTAGAACACAGAGTGAAAATTTTCTTAATTGAAAAAGTTTCCCTCCACAGAACATAAAGTAGATAGCATTCATTTTAAGATGTAGACAGTACAATATTTTCCCTGTACTTCAGAAACTATTTCATAATATCTTGAATAATTAAACAAAATAACCTTTTTGCCCTATAGGTTTATAAACAAAAAAATCACAGCCCCGAGTGAGTCATGAATCACAGGGAAAACCTACCAAGCACTCAGAATACAGCATTACTATGTTCAGTAAAAGCCATACCAGAAAAGCAAAAACTCTGCGAAAGAGCATTTTTTTCTCTCATTTTAGGACAACTAAAATGTCCCACTAAAAATATTTTACTTAAAGAATGGTTATTTGTTTTTGAATTATTCATTTGTCATTTTTAATACAGAACACACAGTTACAGTAACCTGGAGAAAGTTATAAATATATATTAATTTATTTTATAATGTAATACTTTAAAACACAATTAAATACTATTTTACAATTCAATATTCCAGGTGCATTCTTTCCCCCGCTCCTTCACAGAGGTTATCTCTGTTCATTGATTTTGAGGGACAGATAGTCAAGAATGTTATTCCTCCATGTTCTTAAGTCCCTTGAACAGTTTGAATGATATGGCGTGGTGTGTATTGTAATGGAAAAATAACAATGAATTCCAGGCCTGAAATATGTATAAAATGGTCTTTTATGCATAGTAAGCAGGTGCGAATGAGATGACCTTAAGGTAGAAATCCATCTTGTTCTTCACATACCAATTTCTAAAGACTGTGTGATTTACAGAATAAAGCTGTGGATGTAAATGTGAAGCTACATCTCTGCATAATCCCTGGTGTATAGACAGGCCATAGACTTACCTTATATTTTACATCGGTTATGGTCACATACTACTACTGCTTGTACCTTGCCACTTACCAGTTTATCTAGAGCATTTCTGAACCAAATTTCATTGGAGGTCATATGTACCCTTGCTGGGTTAAAGTATGAATAGAAAGTTTTCCAGGACCTTCCTGGTAGTCTACTGGTTAAGACGCTGCACTTTCAGTGCAGGGGGCTCAGGTTCAATCTCTGGTTGGGCAACAAAGATCCCACATGCCATGCAGTGCAGCCAAAAAATAAATAAATAAGATAATATAATAAATAAAAAAGAAAAGAAAGCTTTCTTTTGCCTTGAAGATTTAATTCAACACAAAGAACTGCTGAACAGACATTCTCTGCAAGTATAAAATGGTATATACGCTTTACAGTACACCTTCTAATTAAAAGAACAAGTAAATGATAGTAAGAAGTCACACTAAAAACATCACTTTCTATTATGTTCATTCGCATTGCTACAGTTTTTGTTCCAGCAGTTCTAAGAGTTTTACAGCCACACGGGGCAGTGAAGTGGTATCATTAGGAAACAAAGCAGATCTCCTGGAAATACAACTTTAATAATTAAATGATACTAGTTAGAAACATCTTCAAAGGAACGCATAGAAAAATCAGTAAATTAGAAAGCAGGTTTACATCACTTGACATTCGGGGAGCATGTTCAATGAGGATTCTTACCTGGGTGATGCCTCGTGCTTCAGTAAGCTATTAATGCGGTTGACTATCCAACTAAACAAGCGTCCATATAAAGTTTTAGCCATTGCGTCTCTGACGTCAGCAGCCTTCTCTACAGTGTTGGGCCGTATGATGGTTTCTCCTCTAGTGACCACACAGTGGGAGGTGAGAGCGTCTTGCAGCTCATCTACTTGAATGCAAAGCAAAGAAGCAGCTGAAAATAAATAAATAAATAAACAGAGGTGTTGTTAGAAGACTTTATGACAATGAAGTCAGTTGCCAGAGAATGAAAATGTCTTAATTCACCTTCTTTAAATGACATGAAATAAGCATGTGAGTGTCTCATAATATAAAAAGAAGCGCTATTCAATAAGAGTTCTATGTCTCTTCTTGATTATCTTTCTCCCTTTCTCTTGACTGGTTGGCTGCAGGCTGTTGTATAACACAGCACGACCCAAACCAAATGGACTGACACAGCAACCAACTGCACAAGCCAGAGGTTGTTTAGGTTACGCCAAACATAATTTCACTAAGTTATGTTAAACAACTTAAAAACACAATGAAAACTTCTGTATCATTTGACTGTGATTATACAGACACATTTAAATTAATTGTAAGCTTACCTAGACTTAAGGGATACATGCACACAAATGCCTTTTAAATAACGTTTAAAATATAGAAACAAAGGAGAATAAAATATCTTAACATTCATACATTTTTATCATACTACTTGTCAGTTATATATGTGAATGACTAAAGTTCGTTAAAACGTGCTGCCTGAATACTTAATACTTAATGATAATTAAATATCAGAGAACTTTTAAATGAGTAATACTTAAGCTCAGTGAACAAAACTCATTTTTAATGTAATAAACACATTTAACCAAACTATTACATGACAGGCTAATTTCTCCACTCAGTTGTTCTCCTTTTAAAATATTTTGAATATTTTAAATTTACTTTTAGCACTTGGGAAAAGATATTTCTTGACTACATGGCTAAAATTGTTGAGCCTTATTTAAACAAAATATTTTTTTCACATGTATAAGTAATACTGGCTCAATGCAGAAATCCCTACCTTCAAAGAAAACATTCTGTGTTTCTTTCCTTTGGGGCATGTTTATTGCCACTATTCTGCACATACATTTTATTTTACTCTTAAGCATTTCCAATTTTGTGAATAGTATTTGTTAGCATCATTTTATTTTGCTGCATAATATTCTGACATATTTCTTAATGTATCCATTTTTAAATTGTTGGATGCTTAGGTTGCTTCCATATGGTCACAATTGTAAAGAATGTGAGGATAAATATTTGGGGCATGAATCTGTATTCCTGTCTTGTATTATTTTCTTAGCATAAATTGCCTAAATTTAGCAATTGCTTCCGAGTATATATATGTATCAACATATATACAGTGTTGAGATACACTATCGCTCTTCAAAAACTCTAAACCAACCATACTCCCATCAGTTACTACTAAGTCACTTCAGTCGTGTTCAACTCTGTGCGACCCCATAGACGGCAGCCCACCAGGCTCCCCCGTCCCTGGGATTCTCCAGGCAAGAACACTGGTGTGGGTTGCCATTTCCTTCTCCAATGCATGAAAGTGAAAAGTGAAAGTGAAATCACTCAGTCATGTCCAACTCTTAGCGACCCCATGGACTGCAGCCCACCAGGCTCCTCCGTCCATGGGATTTTCCAGGCAAGAGTACTGGAGTGGGGTGCCATTGCCTTCTCCGCCCATCAGTTAAATGAAAGGTAAATAATTTCAATACAAGATAACAGACTCCAGGGATTATTATTTTTAAAAATAATGTTTTGTTCTTTTGATTTGTGTTTGGTTCCTAGCCTAGAAAAGCTGAATACTTTCTTCTTTTCATATTTTTATTAGTGACTTGTTCTTATTTTGTAAACTGCCTTTTTTTTCATTGATATATTCATCTCTTCCTCACCGATTTATAAGTTTAAAGTGAATAATGCTTTGATATATACATTGCAAGTATTTTTCCTCTTTTTCATCTGCATTGCAATTTATTTTCCTGCTTTTAGGGTGAAATTTTTAATTTTTATGTAGTTAAATATCTACTTAAAACTTATGTGTGATCTCACATAAAGTCCTTCAAGTCTTTTCTCATCTCAAGATTATATAAATGCATTTTGTCCTGTACACTTATATATTTACTTATTTGCATTTATATTGATACACATTTGGAATTCCCTTTGTATGTGGTGTATGAGAAGCATTCAAATCCCTCGTCTTTCAAATGGTCAGCCAGTTGCCCGTCCCTAAAACACTGATTCCCTCGTGATTTGTAATGCCTTTTCTGGTAATTCTACTTAGCTCTGTTTCTGATTAATGTCTCCTATTTTGACTGGTACGTCTATTTCTATTCCCCCATTATTCATTCATTTGACATGTTTATCTATTGAGCATCTACTGCATGCCAGGCATTTTACCTGGGGATACACTGCTAAGTAGAACACCTTGGAAGGCAAAGTTCTCATCTTGATGGTCTTCACCCAGAGGAAATGAGAAGCTAATCAAGAAGTACAATTGGGAAGATAGAGGAGGGGTGTGGAAAAGGAGAGGGGAAAGGAGCAAGAGGGAGAGTGAGAGATCCCATGCATACATGTGGTAAGTGATTCCTGAATGAACTGTGAAGAACAGCCTGGAAAAGTTCAAGAATTATGGTGGAATGAACCACTGGGTGGTCATTCAGTTCAGGTGAGAGGTGATATGTCTTGGATGAGAATAATGATGATGGAGATAAAAAGAAGAAACCATATTTGGGAGAGAGTTACAGGAGAGAAAGGACAAAACTGGTGCCTGATTGAAACCATGCACCTGTAAAACCATCCAGAGCCACAGCCTTCATTTGCAGATAATTCCTTGTATCTCTAACTATAAATCATTTTCATGTAAATGAGTAAAATTTCTGTTTCCCATGAGTGGTTGTTTCAGAAAGGGGTCTAATTAATTTTAACTATATTAATATTAACCTTTTGTGACCCATATGACTATCACCTGCTATACAAAAATGGGTTGTCAATCATCAAAATCATTGTTCAGTTTGGTGGTAATTCATGTACTTATATCTACATCATAGCTTTATTGCAGCTCATTCTGTTGGTGCTGACAAGTCATCTAAATATGATCAGAGAGTGAGGTTTGAATTTTATCACGGTATTTTCTGGCTACTCCTTCCACTTCTGATAACCTAATATTGTATGAGCCAATTAAGTTTTCTTTATATAGGAAAAGACAGACAGGTTACATCATTACATGCCAACCTCAGACACATCTGCTGTGTTACCCAGCTGGTTCCAGACACTCAGCAGGATGAAGATGATAGAGATCTGTGGATAGGTTCAGACCAGGATGGTTTGGCATTCGGCTCTCTGAAATCACCCTAAAACATCTCATTCTGTTCATAAGTAAGTGTAAATCAGAAAAAAATATATACAGTAAGTCCCCTACATATGAATCTTCAAGTTGCAAGCTTTCAAAGATGGGAGCTTGCATCTGATTCCAGCAAGGAACCAGAACCTGTGCCATCAATGTTACGCATGAGTGAAATTGCAGCTTTCCCTCTGTCTACTATTGCTGATGATTCTTCATCTCTACCACCTCCCACTTTATCTCCCTCCTCCAGTCAGTAACTCTACTTGCCTGTTCACTTAATGCCAACCCATGTATGCCTCCTGTACCGTACTGCTGTATTTTTCAATATACCATACTGTAAGATTTTAAATGTTTTATTTTTTGCTTGCTTTTATGTACTATATGGTGATTACAGCCATAAAATTAAAAGACGCTTACTCTTTGGAAGGAAAGTTATGATCAACCTAGATAGCATATTCAAAAGCAGAAACATTACTTTGTCAACAAAGGTCCATCTAGTCAAGGCTATGGTTTTTCCAGTGGTTATGTATGGATGTGAGAGTTGGACTGTGAAGAAAGCTGAGCACCGAAGAATTGATGCTTTTGAACTGTGGTGTTGGAGAAGACTCTTGAGAGTCTCTTCGACTGCAAGGAGATCCAACCAATCCATTCTAAAGAAGATCAGTCCTGGGTGTTCTTTGGAAGGACTGATGCTAAAGCTGAAACTCCAATGCTTTGGCCACCTCAAGCGAAGAGGTGACTCATTGGAAAAGACTCTGATGCTGGGAGGGATTGGGGGAAGGGGGAGAAGGGACGACAGAGGATGAGATGGCTGGATGGCATGACCGATTCGATGCACATGAGTTTGGGTGAACTTCAGGAGTTGGTGATGGACAGGGAGGCCTGACGTGCTGCAATTCATGGGGTCGCAAAGAGTCGGACACAACTGAGCAACTGAACTGATGTACTATTTGTGTAAAAAGTTTTACAAATCTATTACAGTACAGAACTATATAGCTAACTGTTAATTGGGTGCCTAAGCTAACTCTGATGGACTTATGAATAGAATGCACTTACAAACGCACTCTTGGAACGGAACTTGTTCATATTTAAATTAAATTTTATATCATATTTCCCAGGTTACAAATGAAACTTTAACAGATCTGGGATTGTGGGGCATATGCCAATATTAAAAATAAAAATAGGGTATATTCTTTTAAAAAAAGTTTGCCACAGGATGGTATCAGTGAGAAACTTTAAATTATTGAAATAATTCATTAAACTCAGTCAATATAAGTTGATTTGAAGCAAATACCATGATGTACTTTACTTGCATGGAAAATGAGTCCAAAATGAACCAACCCAAGATGAATATGTATAAAACTCCGTTCAGTACAAAAATAAATATTCAGATCTTTATTACTTATAAATGACAGAGATGCCAAATTTACACAATAACAACTTCAACTCTTTTTCAGATCAGTTTGCTAAATCTTAATTATGTTTTCTGTACTTTTACATTGAAATGTAAATAGCGCCTAAAATAGTCACGAAAGCCTAGTCTTTAGAAATGTTTCCTATAGTAATTAGCTAATTTGTAGACACGAAGATCTGTTTTAAACAGTGGACTCTGGAAACTTCACTTGATGCAAATTGAATATGAGTATTCTTTTTTAGGATTCCATAAATGTACAACTGCCCGATGTGACACTCTCACCATGTCATCAGATGTTTTTTAGGAGTTCACTTTTGAATGGAAGATAATAAAACTCACAGTTCTCCAGAGCTGCGTGATTCGAAATGTGGCTCTTGTCAATCTGGTGTTCAGTTGCCACAGAAGAAAACTCAATGTTTCCAACGTTCAAGATTGCAGCCAGTATACTGTATATACTTCCAAGTTGCTGAAATACAACATGGAAAGGTTAGCAGCTCTTTTACCTTGAGAACAGCAAAGCAGTGACTGTGGCTGCAGACAGACCAGGGAAGAATTCAGGCTCCAGTATAACAAGGTCATCCCGCGGACGATGATGCCGAACTAAGAGAAGCCAGTTGGCTTCCCCGGTCCTCTCACTCTATTCAAATCATCAATGCTGGCTGAACTGCGATGTTCAAGAACTGTAACTTTTTATAATGTTGAATGAAGATAACTAGGTACCAAATTATTGTTTTCAAATTATTATGAAATGACTAACTAAAAGGGACTTTTATGCCCCTCCCATTCTGACTAAAACCAATTTTTAAAAATAAAATGTTTCATAGAAATTCACCACTTTGTGTGATGCTTTAAAATATTTTAAAATTTACTTCACAAATATTATTTGGTCATAGTGGAAGCCACAACTGATATTACAAAGAAAGTGTACTATATTGTGATTTTAGACTGTCATAAGAAATACAAGGAAACTTAAAGCAGGGGGAAAAGGGACATTCTCATCTTCAACAAAAGACATATGACTCTGTGCAAAGGGAGACAAATAAAATTCCTGTCATGACATGATAAAAATTGCCTCTAAATGAGTTGACTCATAAAACTACTAATCATTTATTTTAAAGCTATGGCAAGAAAATGGCTTAGGGAATCATGTGTTTTTAAAAGTTTTAGAGTTTTCTAATTTGTGCTATTTTTAGAGAATATTTTATTTTTACTTGCCTGTCAATTTGCATGGTGTGTGCTGAATCACAAATGTACAAGTAAACTAAATCTCAGGGATATTTAAAGGGACACATACACCATGGGTGCTGTCAACACCAATCAGAGAAAGACAAGGACAGAGAGAGAAAGAAACAGGGAGAGAGAGAGAGAGAAACATTCTCTCTATTGGAGAGTCACCAAAATTGTGAAAGGCAGCAAACTGCTTACAGGATATGAAAATCAAGCCATTTAATTTTATCTTGCAAGTTGCCTCTCTTCAAGATGAAGTTGAAGCAACTATGGACAAAGGACACATCCAAAGAAGCCAGTGAGATGACATAAAAAAATCAGGAGTGGGATAAAAAGGAAGTGAACACCCATGCAGTTTAATTCCACTCTGTCCCATCCAGGACAAGTCTGTCTTGTTAATTCTTGGAGGCTCTGCTTCTAGGTGGGAGATCAGTACCTTCTAGGAGGGTCACCTTGAACTGGACTAAAAATCTTCAAAATTCTTAGCAGTAATTGTGCTTCAGCTCCAGAAACAGATGTTATATTTTCCTTCCTCCTAAGCTGTGTGTTTGGATATTCAATGAACTGACTATGTTTAAGCTGAAACCTGCAGTTTTACATAAATGAATTATATTTGTCACTAGACTCTGACTGCTAGACTCGTTTCCTTGTAATGTGACTGAATGTTGCTCTGCCAGGCAACAGAAAGCAGTTGAGGCAAATATAACTGAAACATTGCCTCTAATGACTCGGACTTGGAAGTAAACAAACCAAGAAACCAATTAAAACTGACACCCTGTTTCTAAGATAGCAACCTCTGGGGGAAGGAACTGGTAAAAAGATAAGTTCCTCTGATGATGCAAAGCAGGAAAGAGAGCTACAAAGAAGCCCAACTCTGGGTTGGCGGCAGAAGCTGCTTGCTAGGTGGACAACATGCTTCCAGTCTGGAGGATGCGCTGAGATCCAGTTAACCTCTTCTGTTTCCCCCTAGCCAGGCAACCAACAGAGCCAGACCACAGTCCCAAGGGGCATCGACCACTTGCTACATTCATATTATGACCAATGATTGGAGACAAGAGTGGACACTGCTTTTTTTCTTTATTCCCTCTTCTGTTTTAAGAGCTAGGATACTCCCTAGTGCTTAAATTGACTTGTCTCCATACTTACAAGCTGTGGGTGATGGCACAGTTCTGGGGAGGTTAGGGAGAGCGAAGGGGCATCCCAGGTGGAACTAGTGGTAAAGAACCTGACTGCCAATTCAGGAAACACAAGAGATGCAGGTTCGATCCCTGAGTGAGGAAGATCTCTTGGAGGAAGAAATGGCAACCCAGCTCAGTAGTCTTGCTTGAAGAATCCCATGCATAGAGGAGCCTGGCAGGCTACAGTCCATGGGGTCACAAAGAACTGAGCTAAGCCTGGAACACGGTGGGCATGTGGAATCACCTGGAATGTCTCTCAGGGCTTGTCTGAAATCTCTGGGTGGCAGCCATATGTCACTTGGAAAATGGCTGAAACTCATGCCTTCCCAGTCAGGGACTTTCTCTCCCAGACCAAAACTACCTATAAACACACTAATTTCACTAGGAATAAAAATGTCTATTTTATTAGGAAATGTGTTTATCAGGATCATCTCTAACTCCAGATGTTCAGGTCAGATTAGTATTGTTCCCAAAAGGTAGTCAGGTAAGGTTGACAGCACAGTTTTTAGTGTCACATGATGTCCACCACCCAGACCTCATGGCTACAAAAGGGCACAAACCACACCATTCTTCACATGAGATATCCACAGTGAGTTCTATGATCTCAGTACTC
Source organism: Oreotragus oreotragus (assembly GCA_006410675.1). Classification (NCBI taxonomy): domain Eukaryota; kingdom Metazoa; phylum Chordata; class Mammalia; order Artiodactyla; family Bovidae; genus Oreotragus; species Oreotragus oreotragus. The sequence continues at coordinate 339,452 of SJYX01009147.1, read as the reverse complement.
TCTCAATGGTTCAACTCCAGTCTGTCCTCATTTTTGTCCCAAATCTCCAGCAAAGGCTGTAACTGATCAAGCAAACTGTCCTGTCCTTATATATCCATCTAATCACTATGCTAACCTTGGCCGCTACTTCTGCTTATTCCCCTCCTCCACCCTTCCTCCTTTCACTTTCTTTTGTAAGGGCACGGTAGAAGAATGAGATTTATGCACTGGTCCTTTAAGAACCATGCACCTGTTGCACCCGTAGAAAGTTCTTCATTTTAACATATTACAGCTAAGAACAAAGTCAGCAAGCTTCCCTAAAAACCCTCAGAAATCTTAAAAATGAATTATTTTTTCCATTTCATAGCCTAAAAGCTATTGAATGCATCAACAGAGAGAAAGTCTCCGATCATCCCCTTTCTGCCTAGAGACCACAGAACCACTGTTTCCTGATTCGCGCTGCAGTTTATAGAGTGGACAGTCAAAGTTCCAGGCAAGGTCCACGAATCTTTGGAAAGAATGAATTACCCAAAATAAATATGGCTGAACTGGAGCCTCTGCTTCCAAACCGAAAAGTTATTCAACTTCAGCCCAAGGTTTCCTGTAAGTAAAGTATTTACTTAAGGATGCGTTCAACTCTAGCTTGTCAGTGAGTCTACAGGGCGTTTTCCTCTTGTCCACTTAGCTCTTAATCTTCCGGCAAAAACGGAAAACTCTTTGGGAAAGTCATGGTAATGGTTCTTCTCTGGTCCCCAGAGGAGCCATTTCTCCTTGGTTGATCCTGAAAACAGCCTTCCAGGTCCCCTGTGGCTCCTACAGCTCTCACCCACTCCTTCCCACAACAGGCTCATTCACCTAGAAACATAGAAGCAAAGTATTTCAGAACTCAAGGGGGACTCTCAGTTCTGGGGTTGTGAAAGCAGCCTGGTAGGGAGTCCTCCCCACCCCCCACATCACATCTGAATTCCTCTTGGTTATGGAGAAAGGCCACACCAGAAAAATTAACTCTAAAAGTTGAAACATTTCCTGATGGAGAAGGATTATCTTGGTTTCCCTAAACCTCTTCTGAAGAGAAGGCCCTAATTTCAGGTTAGGAAAAGAAAAACCATTCATGTGTCCTTCTCCAACCTCATCAAGTTGGCAGAGATCACACTCTATTCCCTAAGGTCAAGGTTCTTAAAAATACTTCTCCTCAGGCCTACAGCTAGGATACCCAAGGTGGAGTCAAAGACTTTCCAAAAGAAGTCAAGACTGGGGAACTATCTGTCATCAGAGCTGCCAACAGGAGAGGCTTGACATTTGAGAAAACACACTTAGCAGCAAACTTTGCCCTATGCAAAGAACAGGTACAGCAGGTGTTTTTTTTTTTTTTTTTTATTTGTTTGTTTAAATGTTTTTGATGTGGGCCATTTTAAAAGTCTTTATTTAATTTGTTACAATATTGTTTCTGTTTTATCTTTTGGTTCTTTGGCCTCAAGGCATGTAAGAGCTTAGGTTCCCAATGAGGGATGGAACCCACACCCTTTTCATTGGAAGGTCAGGTCTTAACTACTGGGTGGCCAGGGAAGTCCCCAGGTACAGCTCTGAAATAATTATTTGGGGGTGAGCAAATGTATCAAATGGATGAAAGGCTACTGTTGACAGCCTTCTATTTTAGAAGAGAGTCAGCAGTTCTTGACAAACATGCTACAAAATTAGATTCAATAATATCACTGCACATTAATTTGAATGATTCTCATCACGTTTCACTTCCATCAGCATCTCTGCATTTTATATCCTGCTGATAAAACTTTCCGAATTTTTGGAAAAGAATTAGGTATTATTTTTAGCTCAGGCTCTTAGTAGAGATTTGATAACCCAAGAAATTTCAGTAAACTTCCTAAGCAGATACATGAACAGTTTCAAGTTGTAGGAGTGTCATATGAAAACGAAATTAAAATCTAACAAATTGCACACTACTTTCTTGCAAGAGTTCATCTAAAAGCCTGATTCGCATTCATAGTGAAGTATTCTTCTTATCACAGAATTGAATCAACACAGCAAACAATAAGCTGCTAAGAGTAGAGTCTGAAAGCTTCTCTAAAAGCCTTCAGGGAGTCCCTATTAAATAAGATACTTTGTTATAAAAATTTTTTAAATACAACCTAGGACACAGTAAGAAATCTTTATTACTCAAGGATAAATTCATAGCCTTAAATGCTTTCATTATTAAATAAGGAACGTGAATAGAGAAACTAAGCATTCTCACTAAAAAAAGAAAACAAGAAACCAAATTCATACATTAATAAAAAACATTTTTAAATAAACTCAATAATACAAATAATGTGCTTCAAAAGGTAACATCAAGAAAATAAAAGACAACAAAAGAGAAAATTTTTGCAAATCATGTAAGACACTTGTATCTACAATATAAATTATTCTTACAACTTAATGATAAAAAGAACTTAACTAAAAAATCAGCAAAGAATGAGAACAGATGCCTCTTTAAAGAAGATATATAAATGATAAATGACCAACAAGTGCATGAAATAGAACCTCAGCATCATAAGCCTTTAGGGAAATGTAAATCAACCCCACAATGACATACCATATCACACCCACGAGAGTGGCTAGGCCCAGATAATAGTAAGTGCTGGGGAAGACGGAGAAAAGTCCAAATCTACGTACTGAATTGAAAAATAGTGCAGCTGCTTACATTCTGGTAAGTTCCTCAAAAGGTTAAAAACAGTGTTGCTCTGTAACCTGGCTCTTCCATTCCTTGGTATACACCAAAGAGAAGCAAAGGCTCACGTCACATAAAAACTTGGACATGGATGATCACAGCAGCATGATTCATCATAGCCGAGAAATGGCACTGACCCAAATGCCCATCACCTCACGAATGGATAAATAACATGAGGCATATAAACACAATGCAACAGCACACCTCACTGAAAGGCAGCGAAATACTGACACACGCTACAACACGGATGGGCCTTGCAAACAGCATGTCGAGAGAAGCTGATCACAAAGGGTGACATAATGCATCACTCGAGTCGTGTGCAATGTGCAGAATAAGCAGCTCGAGGGTGACAGAGGCAGAGGTGGGGTGGGAACGAGGAGGAACTGCCAGTCATGAGCAGGTTTCCTTGCGGGTAAAAATTTAGAACATGAAGATATTCTCAAAGTGACTATGGAGAAGGATGCACACCTCTGTGGCTGTATTGAGTCATTAAAATGTACAGTTTTAAATGGCTGACTTGTACGGCATGTGAATAACATCTTCATAAAGCTGTAAGAAGAAAAGACTGCACTAAAAAAAGTGTGACGTGATCACATTTATGTATTTACATAAAATTTTATACATATGCGGGAGAGGTAAATGTATATAAAATAAAAGATTAAGAACAAAACCAAGTTCAATTAGATCTCAAGGCCACAGTTTCCTCAAGTATGAGATAAAAATGATAACTGTTATTTCATAAGGTCATTTCACTAATATAAAAAATTATCCATATAATGCACTGAGCACAATGTCTGGCATGCGGACCACTATAAATGCTAACTCTTACCATGAGTGATGACAAAAAGATGCTTAAAAGTTTAAACGTCTTCCATACTCACCTCCATTGTAAAACCGATGACTTTGAAACACTGCTCAATTAATTCATATTGGGATTTATAGAAACTATTATTCATCATGTCTTGTATTGTTCTGATGTGGTCATTCTGCAGGTATCTGGGGGTGGGGGGCGGAATCCCAAAGGATAGGTGAGAATCTAAAATTTAGTGAACGATAGAAGTATTATTTATAAAAGTTCAAGCTGCTGGGTTACCTGGGAGGCTTGTCTTCTGGCAATTTATAATGGGCTAATTTCTTCTTTTCAGCTAAACCAGTATAGATGTAATAAAAAATATGGAAGTTTTTTTCTCCACTGAAAAGATAAGACATTTTCAGGACGGTGATTCGTAAGAACACTTATTAATTGCTGAAGTTTTTTGGTGATATAATTATCAGGACAACTGTGAGTGCCACGGAGGGTTTCCTGGAATACTGGATTTTGGCTTTCTGTGATTGCGACTGTCTTTAGTATTTTCAACTACAACTGTCATTGAATTACAGACTCTGCTAAGCTTTGTATGAATCATTCAGTACATATTTGTGGCCCATCAGGCATTTTCTAGGCATTGGGGATACAGCAGGAGCAAACAGTCAGAATGTCCTGACTTCTTAAAGTTTACATGCCAGTGGGAACAAAGTGATAATGACTAGAGCATGCCAGGTGGTGATGAGTGCTACATGGCCTTGGTCACCTGCCTTAACCCCTTCATTTCACATACAAAGAAACTGACGCCTAGAGGGGACACTAACCTCCCCTCAGGTCACAGAGCTGATGGCCGATGGATTTCACCAGGGCTGTTTGATTCCAAAGCCCATGTCACTAACCACCTCTCTACCCTGTCTTTCTGGGGCTCAGTTTTCTCTCTTGCAAGAGAAATCTGTTCCTTATGAATCTCAATTTCCTCAACTCTGCAGTTCTCTCTATAATCAGCATTTCCAAAGCTTTATAATAGCACAATTAAGAAATGTGGGTTACAATGAGGGATTGAAGACCTACTGCTCAGAAAAAAAAAATTTCTTCCAAACTACGAAAGCTCATGGACAAGGCACCTGGTCACCCAAAAGCTCTGATGGAGATGTACAATGAGATTAATGGTTTTCATACCTGCTAACACAGCATCCACTCTGCAGCCCATGGATCAAAAAGGAATGTTGACTTTCAAGACTTATTATATGAGAAATATATCTTGTAAGGCTATGCCTGCCATAGATAGTAACTCCTTTGATGGATCTGGGTAAAGTCACTTGAAAACCTTCTGGAAAGGACTCACCATTATAGATTTCATTAGGAACATTCATGACTCACGGGAAATCAAAATTAACAGGAATTTGGAAGAAGCTGATTCTGGCCCTCATGGATGATTGAGGGGTTCCATACTTCAGTGGAGGAAGTAACTGCAGATGTGGCAGAAATAGCAAGAGAATGAGAATTATAAGTGGATTCTGGAGGTGTGACGGAATTGTTACAGTCTCATGATAAAACTAGAATGGCTAGAGAGTTGCTTGTTATGGATGAGCAAAGAAAGTGGTTGCTTAAGATGGAATCTGCTGGTGAAGATGCTGTGCAAACTGTTGAAATTACAACAAAAGATTTAGAATATGACATAAAGGGAGTTGATAAAACAGCAACAGGGTTTGAGAGGACTGACTCCAGTGTTGAAAGAAGTTCCACTGTGGGCAAAATGCTATCAAACAGCATCGCAGGCCACAGAGGAATTGTTCATGAAAGGAATAGTCAATCAAAGAGGCAAACGTCATTGGTAATAAGTTGCCACAGACACCTCAATCTTCAGCAGCCACCAACTTGATCCATCAGCAGCTATCAATATGGAGGCAAGATCCTCCACCTGACAAAAAATTTTAACTGGCTGAAGGAAATCAGCCCTGAATATTCACTGGAAGGACTGATGCTGAAGCTCCAATACTTTGGCCAGCTGATGTGAAGAACTGATTCATTGGAAAACAACCAACGAATGTTGAGAAAGATTGAAGGCAGGGGGAGAAGGGTCAACAGAGGATGAGATGGTTGGATGGCATCACTGACTCAATGGACATGAGTTTGAGCAAGCTTCAGGAGTTGGTGATGAACAGGGAAGTCTGGCACGCCACAATCCATGGGGGTGGCAAAGAATCAGACAGGACTGAATGACTGAACTGAAGGCTTGGGTGACGGCTAGCATGTTTTGGCAATAAAACATTTTAAATTAAGATATGTGTATTTTTTTTTAGACATAATGCTACTGCACACATAATAAACTACAACATATTGTAAACATAACTTTTGTATGCACCAAGAGACTGAAAAATTCATGTGACTTGGTTTTCTGTGATATTCACCTTATTGCTGTGGGCTGGAACCAAAGCCACAAATATGTCTGAAGTATGCCTGTATTCAATTGAATTTGAGATGAAAGCAGGTTGTTGGAAATGAAAAATATGAACTTGGGACACAGCAAGACACACATCTTCTGCTGTCAATCACATAGAGCTATCCATTGAGGCCATGATGTCAGAAGAAATTGCTAAGCCTGAGAATATTCAGAGAAAGAAACACTCTAAGAACAAACTTTTGATAGGTACACATTTGGGGAATGGATGGATACATCTAAGTCAGAGAGGAAAAACTCAGAGATGAGTTCAGTCATGAAAGCAAAGACAGGTGAGCGTTTCAAGAAAAGAGGCGTCCACAGGCTCAGATGCTGACATGAGGATGGCCGTACCCTTTAGAGCTGACTGTGTTCATACCTTCTACGCCTCCAGCCATCATTTGTGGCAGTCACCAGTAACACTTTGACGAACAAGAGTGTTGCACACGAGCAAGCTCGGAACAGAACTGAAAGCTCACTTTTGGTCTCTTCTTACCACGAAATAACAAAACTCCTCTAGGACAGGCACAGCATATAATTTAGTTTGCTTTGTTCTAATGAAATCACATTGATTGCTCTATGTGTCATACCTTCAACACTTAAATGATGCAGTACCCAATTAGCAGAGTGACTCATAAGTGTAGACACACACAATTGGTGGTGTTCTTGTTAATTATCAGTTTACATTTGCTGAGGACTGTAATTTGATAAGACCTGGAGATGATATAGGAAATATACTGACCTTCAGTAGATAAACCATTAGAGAGTTAAAGGAACAGGAAAAAAAGATTACCCATCTCATGGTTATCTCCAAAGATTACCCAATCTCATGTCCTGCCTTAACTATATCAAGAAGGGAGAGCTCATATGATTAGTGATACCCAGGTCAGAACGGCCTGGTGCAAATCCCGGGCTCAGCAAATCACCAGATAAGGCAGCTTGAACAATGCAGGTTTGAACTTCGTGGGTCCATTTACATGGATTATATGAATTATGAAAAATTTTATGCAAATTTTTCCAATATTAAAAAAATGTGTGTAGATCATCTTGTGCAAGATGAAGTGGAGAGCTTCTCTTTACCCAGGCATATAGGGAGTGGTGACAGTTAACATAAAACTAACCCTGTGTTACTTTCTTACTATTTTATCACTCTGCTCTCAAAGAATTACACAACCATGCAGCATGCCTCTCTCTCATAATTGGAGAAACTGCATATCAGCCTATCATTACCAAGTGTTTTTTTTTTTAATGTTTCCAATACTGTATGACGAATATGACTGTAATACTATCTGCCCTAATATTTATAAGATTCTTTTTTTTTTAATTATTTTTTATTTTTTTGGTATTTATTTATTTTTTTACACGAACTCCCAAACATGAACCCCCCTCCCACCTCCCACCCCACATCTTCCCTCCAGATAGAAGATTCATTCATTAGTATATCAGCTAGGCTACTGTGAAGCAATTAGTAAATATGAATTTATTTTTCACATTATCTTTTCCTTTTTGATGTCCAGTGTTAGGATAACATTGAAAGTATCATCTAAGACAATACTGACATAGGTATTGAGAGATGATTCATCTCGTAAAGAGACAACATGAACTTCATGGCATCAGTAGATACAATACAGCACTTTCAATATATTTTCTCTTCTTTATAGTTTTCTTAATAACATTTTCTTTCCTCTAGCTTACCTTATTGTAAGACTCAGTACATATACTTCAACAAAATACACATTAATTGACTGTTTAGGTTATCGGTAAGCCTTCTGGTTCACAGTAGACTATTACTAGTTACATTTGCGGAAAGTCAAAGTGATTTGTAAATTTTTGACTGTAAGGGCAGTTGGCACTCCTTAACCTCACAGCATTCAAGGGTCACTGTATTCTCTGGCCTACCCCTATTGTAGACCCACTAAGGCTTCCTCAGGGTTCCCCACAGACACTGAGGGTGGACCATATTCCTTCAGGCAGCAGCTCCCAAAAGGTGCAACCCTCCCCAGTCTTAGGTCTCAGCAGGCTCTGCGGTGTGGCCCCTCCTTCTGCCCTACAGACCCAGGGGTTGGGATGACTTCGCAGCACTGCTAGTCTGTGCGTATCTCACCGTTTATTCTTGGTTTTTCCAGCCCGCTCCCTCTGTAAACAGTACTCTCAGTTAAACCCTTAGAACTGGCTCTTTCCTTCCAGTTCCTGAATGACAGGGTGTATCATCTTTTAAAGGACTTACTAAGAATTCTTCTATTACATCTCTGATACTTTCACTTTTAAACATCATAAAAAAGCTTCTCTAGTATTTAAAAATGAAATTCAAATTAAGTAAAAGAAAAAACAGATGTAAAAAACCTGAAAAATGGAAAAATTATAAGGCAAATGTTCTTGAATTATAACTGAGATGTATTTCGACCTGGAATACTTTTCCCCAATAAACAATGTAAAACTAAAGTCATTTAGGCCAGCTGAAAATAAGCTTACTTTCTTCATAATATGCCTAAAATATGACCCTAATTGTGCTGTTTTCTAGACTATATGGTACAATAGTCCAATAAACATGAATGGCATTATTTTTATGAGAGCAAATTTGAAAGTATTTATATTAAATACTTATACTGTGTGCCTGCTTAATCACTCAGTCATGTCAGACTTTCTGCGACCCCATGGACTGTAGCCCTCCAGGCTCCTCTGTTCATGGGATTCTCCAGGCAAGACTGTTGGAGTAGGTTGCCATTCCCTTCTTCAAGGGATCTTCCAGACCCAGGGATCCACCTGGGTCTCCTGTTTTACAGGTAGATTCTTTATTGTCTGAGACACCAGGGAAACCCAAATATTCATATTAAAGGCATTTATATTAAACTCTATTGTACCTAAATCCTGGGAATTTAACATACGACACATAACTACAACGATGTAGGTAATTCAGTATAAAACCAACATGCACTACCATGTGTAATATAGCTAGCTAGTGGGAGGCTACTGTATAGCACAGGGAGCTGAGTTCAGTGCTCTCTGATGACCTAGAGGGGTAGGATGCGGGGTGGAAAGGAGACTCAGGAGGGAGGGGATATATGTATACATAAAGCTGATTCACTTCATTGTGAATCAGAATCAGTTTCTGTTGTATTACCAGAAACTAATATAATGTTGTAAAGCACTTATATTCCAATTAAAAAATAATTTAAAAAGTAAAGGCAGACAAAATCAATGAGATCAAAAAAAGAAAAGAAAAATGGAAGACTCTAAATTGCCACAACTTTTAAAAAATACCAGGATACAAATTCAATGCTATTATTATAGTTTTTTCATTAGAATAACAAACAAAGATGGTTTGGGATCATGAAGACAGAAAAGAAATTTTGTCATTCAGCTACAAACTGCCTAAAGGAACTTGCTCAACCTGAATATACCAGAACATCAAGTTGGTGGCTTAATCAGAAGACAAAGAAAAGAACATGACAATAAAATCCCTTCCTGAATCCCTTTTTTCTGGGTAGGAGAGAGGTCCCTTGTGTATAAACACTGGGGAGAATATAATCAATACAAAGATCTATTTATATATACCAGCATTTAAAAGAAAAAAAAATAAGTTTTTTCCAATTAAATTTCACATTTGTTTTGTGTAGAGAAGTATATTCTCTTCTATTTAAGAAATCACTCTAACTTATCCTGCTAGTGCTTCTGTGATGGGCTTAGGCTTTCTATCCATTTTCATGAATTTAGGTTATTTACTGACTCTTTCAGGGTTTCTCTGGTGGCTCAGTGGTAAAGACTCTGCCTTCCAATGCAAGAGATGTGGGTTTGATCCCTGGATTGGAAGATCCCCTGGGGAAGGAAATGGCAGTCCACTCCAGTATTCTTGCCTGGGAAATCCTATGGACAGAGGAACCTGGAGGGCTACCACCCATGGGGTCACAAAGAGTCAGAAACAATTTAATGACTAAAACAACAACTAACTCCTCTACTGGATATGACCTATAAGAGTGTAAGATAGTGCTGAGGGATATCTGTTTCCAATAGGCAATGCCTCATACATAGTAGATGATGAGCAAACTTTTGTTGCACTTTTGTTACATGAGGAAGACACTTTATTATTAAAACAAAAGCATCATCTTGGCTTACATTTCTCAGATAACAGGAAATGGGGGACGTGAACTTACCTAGCTTGATGGATAACTCGGGATTTCTCCAGCAGGTATTCAGAGATCTGTGCTCCCACGACAGCTCCAGAAGGGGTAAATTTCATTTCTAAGTATTTTCCAAATCGGCTGGAATTGTCATTTATAATAGTGCAGGCATTGCCAAATGCTTCCACCAAATTGTTCACTTGTAAAATCTTCTCTTGCAAGGTTTTGTTATTAGCCTACAGAAAATGTCAAGATGTAAAAAAAAAAAAAAGTAGAATTTTGTTTTTGTATGAAATGAAAAGTTTCTTTGGTAAGCACCTTATGTGGACATACAAGAACATATTCTTGGTTTGTTGCCAGATGTTACAACCCCATTTTAAAAATTTAAGGTAAAATTACATAGAGTGAGAGTCACCCTTTATAGGGTATAGTTCTGAAAGTTTCTACAAACATACGCAATCGTATGAATCCCACTACAATTCACATACAGAACAATCCAATAACCTCCAAACTTGTCTCATTACTCTGCAGTCAATCCTTCCCTCCACCTTCAGCCCCCAACAATCACTGACATGTTTCTGTGCCTACAGTTTTAAATTTGCAAGAATGACACAGAAAGTGAACCATATGGTATGTAATATTCTTAATCTGGTTTCTCTGACTTAGCCTAGGGAATTTCAGATTTCTCCAAACCTCACCCAGTGAGCTTTATTGCTTTGTATCAGGGTTCATTCCTTTTTGTTGCTGAGTAATATTCCACTGAATGGATATATACCATTGTTTCTTTATTCATTTCCTAGTTCCCTTGTTTCCTCTTCTTGGAGATTATGAATAAAGCTGCCATAAATTATCTATAGTTTTGTGTATGAACAGGGGTTTTTATTTCACTTGGATAAATACCTAGGAGTAGAATTGTTGAGTTGTATAATGAGTATGGTCAGACTTTCTAAGAAGCTTCTGCGCTGTTTTCCAAAGTGGCTGTACCATTTTGCATTCTTATCAGCAATCTAAGAGACTTTCGTTCAGTTCCTCTATATCCTTATCAGCACTTAGCATCCTTATCAGACTTTTAAAAAATATTTTAGCCATTTTGATGGTAAATTTCATGGTGGTTTTAATTTGCATTTCCCTAATGACTACTAAAGTAATGCTCAAAATTCTCCAAGCCAGGCTTCAGCAATACGTGAACTGTGAACTTCCAGATGTTCAAGCTGGTTTTAGAAAAGGTGAGGAACCAAATATCAAATTGCCAACATCTGCTGGATCATGAAAAAAGGAAGAGAATCCCAGAAAAACATATATTTCTGCTTTATTGACTATGCCAAAGCCTTTGACTGTGTGGATCACAATAAACTGTGGAAAATTCCGAAAGAGATGGGAATGCCAGACCACCTGACCTGCCTCTTGAGAAAACTATATGCAGGTCAGGAAGCAATAGTTAGAACTGGACATGGAACAACAGACTGGTTCCAAATAGGAAAAGGAGTACATCAAGGCTGTATATTGTCACCCTGCTTATTTAACTTATATGCAGAGTACATTATGAGAAACGCTGGGCTGGAAGAAGCACAAGCTGGAATCAAGATTGCCGGGAGAAATATCAATAACCTCAGATATGTAGATGACACCACCCTTACGGCAGAAAGTGATGAGATGGCTGGATGGTTATCACCGACTCGATGGACATAAGTTTGAGTGAACTCCAGGAGTTGGTTATGGACAGGGAGGCCTGGTGTGCTGTGATTAATGGGGTTGCAAAGAGTCTGACCCGACTGAGCGACTGAACTGAACTGACGTGAATGACTACTGAGTTGAACATCCTATTTTCATTTGCTTTTGGCCATTTACATATATCTTTGGTAAAATGGCTAGTCATTTTTTTTGTTCCTTTTTGGTTATTTGATCTCTTACTTTGGAATTTTTAAGTGTTTAAATATATATTCAGAATACAAGTCTTTTATTAGATATGTGACTTGCAGATAGTTTTTCTGAGTCTATAGCTTATATTTCATTTTCTTAACAATGTCATTCAGAGAACAGGATGTTTCTAATTTTGGTGAAATCAAATATACCCATTATGGATTAAGCTTTTTATGTTGCATCTAACAACTCTTTGCCTGACCCTGAAGAACAAAGTTAACTGACAATTTTCTTCTAGAAATTTTAGTTTTTGGTTTAATCTTTTGTCATTAACTGATCTTTGCACTTTTGTTGCAAATCAATAAGCCACACATGCAGATTCAGTTGAGTCACTCAGTGTCCAACTCTTTGCAACTCTGTGGACTGCAGCATGCCAGGCTTCCTTGTCCAACACCAACTCCAAGAGTTTGCTCCAACTCATGTCCATCGAGTCGGTGATGCCATCTCATCCTCTGTTGTCCCCTTCTCCTCCTGCCTTCACCCTTTCTCAGCATCAGGGTCTTTTCCAGTGAGTCAGTTCTTCACATCAGGTGGCCAAAGTATTGGAGCTTCAGCAATACTTATACAGTACTGTGCAAATTACTTTATTCCTTTTATCTGTATGCCATCTTTTCTTTAATAACACACTGTTCTGACTATTACAGCTTTATAGGGAGTCTTAAAATCAGGTAGTATTTGTTAATCCTCCAACTTTGTTCTTTTTCAAAACTGATTATTACAGTTCCTTTGCCTTTTCCACATAAATGTTTGATTCAACTCCTCAGTTTCTAAAATATAAAATCCTGCTGGGATTTTTACTGTAAATGACAGTGAATCTACAGATCAATTTGTAGAAAACTGATATCTTAATAATATTGAATCTTTTAATCCATGAACATGTCATATCTCTCCTATTATTCAGGTCTTCTTTGATTTCTTTTATCAACTTTTTCTATTTTTCAGTATACAAATCTTGCACAGAGTCTCTTACATGGTTTGTAAGATATAGATTTAAATAGTTCATGTTTTTATGGTGCTAATATAAATTTAAATTTACAACTTTTCAGTTTTGGTATGTATAGTTAATTTTTGTATATTGACTCCCTTTCAACTTGCTAGTAACAAAAGAAGAGGAAATAAAGTATTCAGTGAATATATTAGGGCCAGAGAGAAAATTACATTTATAAAGCGTTGTCTACTAAGAGTGAGAAAAGTTAGAATTTGCACAAAACAAAAGCATATGCTTCTTATACTTTTTGTTATATTTTACACTCACAAAGGACAACAAATGTATTATAATTTCTGGGCATTATTAAATGTGGCATTATTAAATTCATGGATATTAACTTCATCAATTAAATTTAATTCTGAAATATAACAAATATCTCTGTTAGGATAGAGAAAGAAAGTAAATAATACCTTTCCAAGCACTGTCAGCTGCTGAACTAAGAGATGAGCACTTTCAGTTTTTCCAGCACCACTTTCTCCAGAGATAACAATGCACTGTGCAGTGAGAAAAGGGACTGGTAAGAACACTTCATCCTCACAATATTCAATGGACACACAAGAAGCTAAGAGGAGGATTTCTAAGAGTGTGAGCTTCTCCTTACCTGATCTGAACTGTATGTCACCATAGACTGGTATCCTAAGTCAGCCATGGCAAAAATGTGAGGAGGACTGGCAGTTCTTTTTGCTCCAATATACAACTTGGAATGCTAGAAGTTAAAAAGAACACGTGTTGTAGGGCTTTGGTTTCTGTTTAAATCCTATTTATTTATAGATAAAGCACTAATTTTTAAAGCAACAGGTCCATCAAATACCTGCAAAGCATTACTAAACCAACAAAACATTAATACATATTACATATACACATACATACACAAATCATGCACAACTATGTAAAATAAAAGTTTGATATAAAACAACAGGGAAAAATGACATGATATAATATGACATAATGTGGTCAGTGGTATTTAAATGAAGACTCTTTTGGAAGTGAATACCACTTCCAAAGCAGAACTTAAGGTTTCCAAATGCTATAAGTTATTTTATTTATCTATTTTTAAACTTTTCTTTTGGCCATGGGGCATGTGGCATCTTAGTTACCCTACCAGTGATCAAACCTTTGCACCCTGCACTGGAAGTACAGAGTCTCAACCGTTGTACCACCAAGGAAGTCCCTATAATTTCTTTAAATAAGAAATTTATAAATAAGACAATTAGGTATCATTTTGTTAACTATTTCTTAGATATAATAATGTCTGACATACAAGTACTACTTTTTTCCTTTCATAGCATTTAGTAATAACATACACTTTTTCATTTATTTGCCCAAGATTCCATAGTTAATTTATAGCAGAATATGCACTCAAGCCCAAATCTTCTAAAACTTTTGTCAGTGTTCAATATGCATTATTCTTCTAACTCTTAAAATGGTAGAGACTGAATTATATATTTTCACACAAAAAAGTATATTAAGCACAGTATAAAAATAATATTCTAGAGTACTACACAAATAACTGGAAGAGGATGGACCCAACTAAAACTACAACACACACACAAAATAAATAATAAAAAGCCTAGCTTAACTCCAGAATATTAATCTATATTTAAACATTAGGGGTTGAATATTAGATAAATATACACTTAAATTCAAAAAAATATATATCACCTGATAGTAAAAATCAATCAAAGATTGATGTACCCCATCAGTGTAGCCCAATGTTCATTGCAGCACTACTTACAATAGCTAGAATATTGAAGCAACCTAGATGTCCACTGGCAGATAAATGGATAAATAAGCTGTGGTACAAATATACAATGGACTATTACTCAGCCATAAAAAGGAATGCTTTTGAATCAGTTCTAATGAGGTGGACGAACCTAGAGCCTATTATACAGAATGAAGTAAGTCAGAAAGAGAAAGATAAATATCATATCCCAACACAGATATATGGAATCCAGAAAGATGGTACTGATGAATTTATTTGCAGGGCAGCAATGGAGAAAGAGACACAGAGAACAGACTTATGGACTTACAGACTTAAAAGTCTTAAGGGAGGACTTATCAGACTTACAGGGAGGGGGGAAGGAAGAAGGTGAGATGTATGGAGAGAGTAACATGGAAACTTACGTTACCATATGTAACATAGACAGCCAATGGGAATTTTCCATATGTCTCAAGGAACTCAAATAGTGGCTCTGTAACAACCTAGGGGGTTGGGATGTTGAGGGAGATGGGAGAGAGGTTCAATAGGGAGAGGGCATTATGGCTGATTCATGTTGATATTGGGCAGAAAACAAAATTCTATAAAGCAATTGACCTTCAATTAAAAAATAAATTAATTTTAAAAAATCAACCCGTATGTCAAAAGGAATTTTTAAACTCATAATGCTGAGTTTACAGCCACTGAGCATATAGTACCTATATATACAATGTAATTTTACTTTTGATTCTCTCATACTTGATAGACATTAAGTCTACACATTTTAGGTATCTGTTTATTGATATGATACTTAGTGTAAACCAGTTAACAATTACCAATAACTGGAAAGAAATAACATACCTCACAAAAGACCACAAACTGCAGCCAGATATACTTGTCTTCTCTATTTCTATATTTTAACAATAATTATTTAACTACTGGGCTTCCCAACTGATTTGGCCACCTGATGTGAAGAACTGACTCATTGGAAAAGACCCTGAGGCTGAGAAATATTGAAGGCAGGAGAAGAGGATGACAGAGGATGAGATGGTTGGATGGCATCACCAACTCAATGGACATGAGTTTGAGCAAGCTCCAGGAGTTGGTAATTGACAGGGAAGCCTGGCGTGCTGCAGTCCATGGGGTCGCAAACAGGTGGACATGACTGAGTGATTGAACTGAACTGAACTGAACTGGGATTCCCAGGTGGCACTGGTGGTAAAGAACCGAACTGAACTGAACTGGGATTCCCAGGTGGCACTGGTGGTAAAGAACCTGCCTGCCAGTGCAGGAGACTTAGAGACCTGGGTTCGATCCCTGGGTCAGGAAGATTCCCTGGAGTAGGAAACGACAATCCACTCCAGTGTTCCTCCCTAAAGAATCTCATGGACAGAGGAGCCTGGTGGGCTACAGTTCATGGGGTCACTAAGAGTCAGACAAGACTGAAGCGACTTAGCACAGCACATTTAACTATTATTTATTTAGTGGTGCTGCAGGGGCTGCTGAAAGCTATTTTCTGCCCAGAACAATGTGCATGTGGCCACTACTCAAAGTTCTAAAAAGTTTTTGAAATTTGAACCTGCAGCTATTTTGGTCATTGTTGTGATCAATGATTTCTTTGGCTACCCAGCACAAACATGTGGGATATTAGTTGCCTACTCAGGGATCAAACCCATGCTCCCTGCAGGGGAAATGCAGAGTCATAACCACTGACCACCAGGGAAATCCCTTAACTGTTTATCCAAAGGACTAGGTAAAATTTTATTCAGCATCATTTGGTGGTGGTTTAGTCGCTGTCATATCTGACTCCTGCAACCCCATGGGCTGTAGCGCGCCAGGATCCTCTGTCCATGGGGTTCTCCAGGTAAGTATACTAGAATGGGCTGCCACTTCCTTGTCTGTCACTTAAATTAATTTAAATATCTAAAGAATATAATTTTTGTACAAAGTAAGAAAATACAAGTCACACCACATACCTCTGCCGAATAAATATCCAGACTCTGAAATGGGTTAAGAGCAATGAGTATGTCTCCCACATACATGTAGATCTGATCTCTGGAGTAACACTTCTCAAGTTGCTCTGCGACTGTATTCTATAATGAAATAAAAATAATTTCTCTTAAAAAATCATTGATGGTCAATGATCATTTTAAAAATAAATGATGATAAATAAATAAAACATCTGGAATCTGGAACAGGATCAGAAAGAAATAGATCTACTGAGAGTAAGAAGTATAACCTCAGGTCATCAACTATCTTATCCTTTGATGGGTATTTTCTTTTCTTTCAAAAGCCATAGAGGAATGTCACTGCAACCTATGTTTTCCATAGAACACATTAAGTTACAGGGATTGCATATACAGAATGCTTTCAAGGAAATAAGTAAATGCAGTAGATGAAGTAAAGAGAAAGAACACTATATTGGGAAGGGAAGATACAGTGAATGTGATTTAATTCCAAATCAAGGTTAGTCAAGGGCTCTGCGGAATGTCTTGGTCTTTCACTAAAATATTTGGCTTTGAGACAGAATAAAAAGTATAGAGAAGTAACTTCCACAGTTGATAAATCATATGAGTATATGGACTCAATTTTAATAGTGCCAAGAATCATCATTTATAATATATGACACAAAAACAAAAGCTCTTTACATACTTCGGTCAAAAAAGAGAAACACACAAAAAAATGCAGTTAACAGAAACAAACCCAGTGTTCAACATGTAGATTGGCCATATGATTAGCAAAGTCTTCTTTATAACCCACAAGCCTAGGAAATTCACATCATTGGAAAATGTGATACACAAAGATTCATAAAGGTGTTGTCAAATCTCTGACTTGCAAACACTATTTGATTATGAGATATTTTATGTTCTGAAGAGAGGTTATTCTGATGAAGTACTTGAGTTGTTTATGCAACCCTAAATTTACCAAATGACTATGAATGTGAGAGCTGGACTATAAAGAAAGCTGAGCGCTGAAGAATTGATGCTTTTGAACTGTGGTGTTGGAGAAGACTCTTGAGAGTCCCTTGGACTGTGAGGAGATCCAACCTGTCCATCCTAAAAGAGATCAGTCTTGGGTGTTCATTGGAAAGACTAATGTTGAAGCTGAAACTCCAGTACTTTGGCCACCTGATGCGAAGAGCTGACTCATTTGAAAAGACCGTGATGCTGGGAAAGACTGAGGGCAGGAGAAAGGGATGACAGAGGATGAGATGGTTAGATGGCATCATCGACTCGATGGACATGGGTTTGGGTAGACTCCAAGAGTTGGTGATGGACAGGGAGGCCTGGCATGCTGGCAGTTCATGGGGTCGCAAAAAGTCGGACAAGACTGAGCAACTGAACTGAACTTCTGTTCAGAAAATGCTTCCTGATTTCTTGCATTTTTAAGCAAAATGCTCAGGTATGCCTCAAAGTATTAAAAAATAAAAATCTGTGGATCAGGCAGGATAGTGAATCCAACCTTTTACTGAAAAGGAGTCTTTTATTTTTCTAATGATGTGATTATATGAAACGAAAGGAGATGAGGAAAAAGAGGCTTAGACCATAATTTACTGGTTTGGACTTACACCTTCACAAGAGATGTGTGAAACATTTCTGAGGTCACTGGGACAAGGAGTTTCAAGCAGAATTCATTTCCTAAAAGGTGGACTCTGTGATCCCATGAGGGGTCCAGAGACCATGGTAAAGATACCTCTTAAGGTATCTAAGAGGCTTTGGATCCTGCCATTCAGTGTGAAACAGAAGAGAGAAAGGAGGGATTATGCCAGATGGTAGAAAGAAAAAAAAAGTGAAAGTCACTCCGTTGTGTCCAGTTTTATGTGACCTCATGGACTGTAGTCCACTCCTCTGTCCATGGAATTTTCCAGGCGGAATACTGGAGTGGGTAGTCATCCCTTCAGGGACTGAACTCGGATCTCCTGCATTGCATCTGAGCCATCTGAGAAGTCAGATGGTGCGGTAAAAGGCAAATGGTTTTCTGACTACAGTAAATCATTCTTTTGAGACTCCTGAAGAAACCTCATGGGAAGAACAGGACTGTGATCTAAGCAAATCAAGCTTGTGGGAAAGAGCATCTTTGTGATTTGAGTATAAAACACAAGAAAAAGTTGACACCGGGCTGGGGTGATCTGGAAATGTGAGTTACACACAGAAGAACTGAGGACAGAAGAGATGATCAGGAAATGAAAAGATAAGGAAAGCATGAAACCTACAGATGCCTTTCAAAGAACCTCCTGCTCAAGTCACTTCTATAAATTTTTAAAAATAGATAGAAGGCTTAATTAAACTGAGTTTCTTACCTCATCCAGAACTTCCAGGGTTGCTAAATCATCTACATCCTTGAGACTGGAAATTAAAGGTTTGCTGAAGTTACTTTTCTTGGTGTAAAGACGTTCATGTCTGAGGAACAATGAAAAGGAAAGCCTTTCTGATTTGAGAACTTATTACTGATCACACTAAAGTCAAATTTAGATACTATGAGACTGAAAAACCTCTATAAAGCTTATTTACTTAAATTTGACAGTAACAACTTACCAGAAAACAGCCTCATGTATTTTATGTTTTCTCCTCTCCCCTGAGAAAATGCAACACGTCAAACTTACTTCATGGATGATCAGAGGAGTTCATTCTTTTCATCAAGAGCTATCCTATATATTTTTATTTATTTCATTTATTGGCTGCATTGCACAGCATATGGGATCTTAGTTCCCTGACCAGGGATCAAATTTGCGCCTCTCGCATTGGAAGCACTGTCTTAACTGCTGGACATCCAGGTAAGTCCCTATCCTACATGTAATATTCTCTAACGTTTCCTCTAAATTCCAATGTGTGATTTAATCTGTTACAAAGTGCTGAGTTCGGGAGATTTGCATTCATTAGATTTCCAGTTTTGTCTGAGGTAGTGTTAGGTCACTGGTGGTCAAGAAAAGATAATTTGAAAAATTATTGCTCAGCAGAATTTAAGGGAAATATAAAATAAGCCATATTGCACACTTTCAAAAGGTAAAATGCATATTTATAGAAGATTGAGTTCAGGTACGAGGAAGTCTATTTTCAAAGTGAAACATTTCAGCAATTCTGATAATGGCATAAAGATCTGGATTTGACATGAGGTCTGGAGACTGGAAGAAACACAAGGTGGAATCAAGATTGCTAGGAGAAATATCAATAACCTCAGATATGCAAGCTTACTCTAAGGCTTCCCTGGTGGCTCAGATGGTAAAGCGTCTGCCTGCAACGTGGGAGACCCAGGTTCGATTCCTGGGTCAGGAAGATCCTCTGGAGAAGGAAATGGCAATCCACTCCAGCACTCTTGCCTGGAAAATCCCATGGACAGAGGAGCCTGATAGGCTACAGTTCATGGGGTCGCGAAGAGTTGGACACGACTGAGCGACTGCTTTCTTGCTTACTCAGATAGGCAGATGACACCACTCTTATGGCAGAAAGTGAAGAGGAACTAAAAAGCCTCTTGATGAAAGTGAAAGTGGACAGTGAAAAAGCTGGCTTAAAGCTCAACATTCAGAAAACTAAGATCATGGCATCTGGTCCCATCACTTCATGGAAAATAGATGGGGAAACAGTGGAAACAGTTTGGAGAAGGAAATGGCAACCCACTCCAGTATTTTTGCCTGGAGAATCCCATGGACAGAGGAGCCTGGCAAGCTACAGCCCACCGGGTTGCAAGAGTCAGATAGGACTTGGTAACTAAACCACCACCACCACCAGAGAATTAAGCCATTATTGATAATGGTCCCCCCTCTATCTATGGCCAGATGCCCACCTGTGCGCCATATTCCAGCTCCTCTCACTCAAAGTCATCACTGTCGATGGGTCCTCTTTCACCCTTCCTGTTGTTGTTTAGCCACTGAATCATGCCCAACTCTTTCATGACCCCGTGGGCTGTAGCCCGCCAGGCTCCTCTGTCCGTGGAATTTTCCAGGCAAGAATATTGGAGTGGGTTGCCATTTCCTTCTCCAGGGGAATCTTCTGTAGTATAACTTAAAAATTCCTCAGTATGGAATTCATGGACCTTCAGAGGCTTGTTGCAACCTTTCCAGCACTCTTCATGACTATATACAAAATTCCCTAAGATGCCCCATATTTTCAAGATCCTATTCTTTGTTCATTTTGTTTCCTCTGCCTGGAATGACTTTCCTTCCATGTCTGGCAAAATTCTATTTATCATGCAAAGTCAGGCTCAAATATCACCCTTGCTGTGAAGCTGTTGTAGGATTTTCCAGTGAAAATGCATCACTGAGAAGAATTAGATACATTCCCCTTCTCGCCAGACTGGGAGAAACTTGTGGGCAGAAACCAAGTATTGCATCAAGAATACAAAACTGTAAACATACATTTGGTGGCTTGAGTTGCAATGTTGAGCCCCATCGAACCAGCGGGTGTGCAAATAATAGTATTATTCAGTTAGTGACCAGTCCTGCATCCTTCCCTGTTGATTCACATCTCAATTCTGAGAAGTCGTTGAACAGTAAAGTCAGCTTAGGCACCAAAACTTATCTGACTTACCACCTTTCTCACCTCTTGCCCCAGTGCACACAGTATTCACAGAATTTGACATGGTGATTCAGTTTTAATGGAAACTTTTACCTGAGAGTGGCGAGGCTGGCAGGCTGATATCTGATAGGGAAAAGAGGGAAAGGCAAGCCTGAGACCTGGATTCAGGGATAGGCCCTGCAGCTGCAACAGAGGGAGACAGTGGTCCAGGGTGAGGGAGGACTCCAGGCACCACAGGAAACCAATGGAATATTTTAATCAAAGGGCAGAGTATGGAAACAATAGGGTGGAGTAGCATGTTTTCATAAAGAAAAAAAAATCATTTAACTATACTTCAGAAATAAACATTATCACTAGGTTAAAAAAAAGCTAAGAAAAGTTAAAATTCTAGTAGTGAATGTAATGTAGGGTCATCTATTCTAAGAACTTATTATATGTTAAATGTGGCATTTCAAATTAGTAAAGAAAGAAAAAAATTCAAGAAATTATGCTGGAACAGCTGGTTAAAATTTTTGGAATCATGTATTTACTTTAAGCAAAAATTAATTCCAGATGGATTTAAACTTACAGATTTAAAATGTCATCATAAAAGTTCTAGGAGAAGATGCAGAAGAACAGTTGTGTAATAATGCAGTAAGAATGGAATTTTTAAGTATGAAAAGACAAAAAAAGAGAATTAAAAATGGAAGAAATTTGACAAGATAATTTTAACAAGTATAATAAAAACACAAATTTAAAAATTGGGGAACAGATTTGCAATATGTAGAATGGACAAAAAATTAATAAATTTAATATATCAAGAACTCTTAAAACTCAAAGAACAAACACTGAATATGAGATACCATGAGATATTAGAAGAGTGATCTTGTACTGAACACTCACATTTTAGGCTTATTTAATTTGGGAAGATAAATTTATCATTATTATCACTTTCTAAAAAGATATTATCACCAAAAAATGTTGGAAGCTAATAACCTTACCTAGTCCAGTAATATTAAAATAGCTGAATAAGGGACCTCCCAGGTGGCCCAGTGGTTAAGACTTCACCTTTCAATGCAGGGGCTATGAGTTTGATCCCTGGTTGGGGAAGTAAGGGACTTCCCAGGTGGCTCAGTGAAAGAGCCATGCAACGCAGGAGACACGGGTTTGATTCCTGGGTCAAGAAGAGCTCCTGGAGGAGGACATAGCAACCTACTCCAGTATTCTTGCCTGATGAATCCCATGGAAGAGCCTGGCAGGCTACAGTCCATAGGATCACAAACAGTTTGACACAGCTAAAGCGACTGAGCATGCACACGTGGGAAGCTAAGATCCCACACACCTTGTGGCCAAAAACCCAAAACATAAAACCGAAGCAATACTGTAACAAATTCAATAAAGACTTTTAAGAAATGGTCCACAACAGAAAATGTTTTAAAATTTTTAAAACAAATATAGCTGAATCACATAATCTTTGTTGCCTTCCAGGCCTGGAATTCTGTATCAAATGAAGTTGGTGAATCGATAGGCATACTATGGAGCATATGGCTGACTGCTTCATTCTGAAGAGAAAACACAAAGCCATTTTCATGACTTTGAAAATCTAGGTTTTTACCATTTGTAAAGACTTCAGTGGGGGAGCTGAAAGACGGCTTGGCCCTATTCTAGAGCATAACTCCTTTATTTATATTTTTTCCAGTTGAAGGGTAGAGGAGCGAAGGTACATGAGGCATGGCCAACCAGGTAGCAATAGTAGCCAGAAAGCCAGGCAGGAACAGAGCCTGACTGGAAAACTGTTAACACCGAACTGAATTCTGAGGTGGCTATATAATCAAAAGTTATTTGTGAAGTTATAGAAATCCTTTCCTTTGTTTACATCATAGTCTGTCTCTTATANGCCAACCAGGTAGCAATAGTAGCCAGAAAGCCAGGCAGGAACAGAGCCTGACTGGAAAACTGTTAACACCGAACTGAATTCTGAGTTGGCTATATAATCAAAAGTTATTTGTGAAGTTATAGAAATCCTTTCCTTTGTTTACATCATAGTATTAATGATACCAATGTTACAGTTAAGAGGCTGGGTTCTAGAATCTGAATGCTCAGATCAAATAACAAAAGAATGTGAGGATAAACAAAATGGATTACGTCTTATGAAACTTTCATTTAGAATGGGCATATGGAAAGGCTTTATATATAATTGCTATTATTATTCCACCTGTGGCCCTACCACTTATTGGCCATGTGGCACTGGGCAAGGAACTGCTTTTTCAGAAATAAAATGGAAATAATAATGACTTATTTCATACAGATATTAAAAGATTAAATGATAGAATACATGTAAAGTGATTCATACAGTGCCTGCTTTGGTTAATAAATTTTAATTATTTTAGTTTTCCATTGTGGTCATAGTCTGAGCCCTCACTGTCTTTATGTTTAACATTATATTTCCTTTATTTTATATTTAATATTTACTTCTAAGTTAAATGGCAACCCACTCTAGTACTCTTGCCTGGAAAATCCCATGGACTGAGGAGCCTGATAGGCTACAGTCCATGGGGTCGCAAAGAGTCGGACACGACTGAGCGACTTCACTTATATTGAATTATAACTTTTAAGTTATATTTAATTTCTATTTCTACTTGCTTTGTATTTAGTTGTCTTCACTCTTTTGTCCCAGAGGTGACCTTTTACCCTCTCCAAACATGAATGGTAAAAACACAATACTAAAATCAGCCTGAACTGAGTAGACAGTGAGAAAATGTGGCCCCAGGCCTTGCTGATGGAGGATTCAGGAACATCATTGCTTCTGAAGGACTCCATCGCATTAACGATTAAATCCTACATCTACCCTGATGGTAGTATCTCATAGGAATTATGCATTATATCAGCAAACAACTCTTCCTTCGTTTCTCTCCCTGGGTCACTGCAGCGCTCAGACTTTAGCAGTAACAGGTGCTGGAGGAAGGTGGTGGAAAGGCATGCATCGGTGTGTGCAAACTCCAGCATACTCCACCCACCCCCCGCCTCCAACCCCATCTCCCACGGCTTGGAGGTTTGGCACTGCTCTCGCTGAAGGCAGCTTTACTACAGAAGCCTCCTGGCCACTGGGACTGCCTATTTATCGTTCTCCCATGTCTGTACATCTGCACCACCAGTGGCCACTGGACACAGCCGTCACTGGGACTGCTCCGGAAAGCATGGTCAGCACTGCTGTCAGTCACCTGGTTGGGTCTTAAACATAAGAGAGACAATGGGGCCAAAAAAACAGCAGTTTATAGCTGTGACAACCAAGCAGCACAGGTGGAGGACTCACACTCACACCCTCTCAAGTGGCAGGATTAGCTGAGTCAACAATATTATTTTAACGTTTTAAAGTTACACAATGGACCACATCATAGGGCATAAAACTGAGACACTAAATTATATTGACTAATTCTCTTTCATTTTTTTAGTATTTCTTTTGAAATTGTTTTACTGTTCTTATTTTTATTTTATTTTTATTTTTTTGGCCGTACCTCGCTGCATGTGGGATCCTAGCTCCCTGACCAGGGATCAAACTCGCATCCCCTGGGTGGGAAGCATCTAGTTTTAACCACTGGGCCACCTAGGAAATCCCCCCTTTAATTTTAAGAATCATGAAAAGGGAGGTCAGCAAGGGATCAGTATGAGATCTCCATGCCTGCTCTGATTTGTCAGACTTTCCCCCACCCCAAACACACATACATACACACAAAATATGGAGCCTGTACATTTCAACATCTACTATTGCATTCATTCAACAAAATATTTAACTTTCTGGAGCATCTAATATGTTTCAGGCACTTTTCAGAGCTGGGATAAAGCTATGAAGACAGATAAAAGTCTGTATTCATATAGAACACACACTTTAAACACCTAAAATAGTAGCTGGAACATAGTAAGTACTCAGTATATGTGCAGGATGAGTAAATTAATGATAATTATTTGCCAAA
Source organism: Oreotragus oreotragus (assembly GCA_006410675.1). Lineage (NCBI taxonomy): Eukaryota > Metazoa > Chordata > Mammalia > Artiodactyla > Bovidae > Oreotragus > Oreotragus oreotragus. Next base: position 314,322 of record SJYX01009147.1, on the reverse strand, counting down.
GGAAACTGTCTAATTTTCATCACCCTATCTTTCAAGATACTTCTACACTTTTTACATTTTCCTTTTGCCTTCATTTTATAGAATTAATTTGCATTCTTGTTACTTTATTAAAGATTTAATTTCTGTAAGACTTGGAGAAGGTAAAGTCAGCATCCTTCCAATAAGATTTTTGTCCTCTTGTGAAAAGAGCATTCTTCCAATAAGATTTTTGTCTTCTTGTGAAAAGTACAGCTTGTTAACCAGATTATATTTCTCATTTACTCTGTATGACTGGGGAGACATAGCTTCAAACTACAAATATTTCCTCTCTATGTTGTCAAAAGGTCAGAAATACCCTCAGGGGTGGTTAGTATAGCTTCACTTGTATTTTAGTTCTACACACTGAAAAAAAGAAACAACTCTTGCTGCTGCATGTTAAATTTTTATCCTTACTATTCAGTTGTACTATTGTAATGCCACAGCTTTATTTGCTTTTACTTTGGTTAAATATTCTCTTGTAAATATCAAGCTCTATCTTCTAAGGTGATTCAGGAGCCACTGGGATAGTACAGAAATCCTCTGTTAAATAGAAATCTAATCAATGCTTTTGTTTTAATGTCCTTAGATATCTTTAAACTCCACTAACAAAGTCACAACTGGTAACACCCACGGGCATACAGGCTCTCACCAGTGTGCCCTGGAAGACTAGTTTTTATCAATCTTCAGTTTGACCCTTTTGGCCAATTTTGCAGTTTTGAAATGATGCTGAGAAAGAAGTACACCCCAGCTGGACAAGCCAGAAGAGCAAATCAGCTTTGGCGATGACTGGAGTGATAGATGTCATCAGTACCCAACTCCNTGTATTTACTTTAAGCAAAAATTAATTCCAGATGGATTTAAACTTACAGATTTAAAATGTCATCATAAAAGTTCTAGGAGAAGATGCAGAAGAACAGTTGTGTAATAATGCAGTAAGAATGGAATTTTTAAGTATGAAAAGACAAAAAAAGAGAATTAAAAATGGAAGAAATTTGACAAGATAATTTTAACAAGTATAATAAAAACACAAATTTAAAAATTGGGGAACAGATTTGCAATATGTAGAATGGACAAAAAATTAATAAATTTAATATATCAAGAACTCTTAAAACTCAAAGAACAAACACTGAATATGAGATACCATGAGATATTAGAAGAGTGATCTTGTACTGAACACTCACATTTTAGGCTTATTTAATTTGGGAAGATAAATTTATCATTATTATCACTTTCTAAAAAGATATTATCACCAAAAAATGTTGGAAGCTAATAACCTTACCTAGTCCAGTAATATTAAAATAGCTGAATAAGGGACCTCCCAGGTGGCCCAGTGGTTAAGACTTCACCTTTCAATGCAGGGGCTATGAGTTTGATCCCTGGTTGGGGAAGTAAGGGACTTCCCAGGTGGCTCAGTGAAAGAGCCATGCAACGCAGGAGACACGGGTTTGATTCCTGGGTCAAGAAGAGCTCCTGGAGGAGGACATAGCAACCTACTCCAGTATTCTTGCCTGATGAATCCCATGGAAGAGCCTGGCAGGCTACAGTCCATAGGATCACAAACAGTTTGACACAGCTAAAGCGACTGAGCATGCACACGTGGGAAGCTAAGATCCCACACACCTTGTGGCCAAAAACCCAAAACATAAAACCGAAGCAATACTGTAACAAATTCAATAAAGACTTTTAAGAAATGGTCCACAACAGAAAATGTTTTAAAATTTTTAAAACAAAAATAGCTGAATCACATAATCTTTGTTGCCTTCCAGGCCTGGAATTCTGTATCAAATGAAGTTGGTGAATCGATAGGCATACTATGGAGCATATGGCTGACTGCTTCATTCTGAAGAGAAAACACAAAGCCATTTTCATGACTTTGAAAATCTAGGTTTTTACCATTTGTAAAGACTTCAGTGGGGGAGCTGAAAGACGGCTTGGCCCTATTCTAGAGCATAACTCCTTTATTTATATTTTTTCCAGTTGAAGGGTAGAGGAGCGAAGGTACATGAGGCATGGCCAACCAGGTAGCAATAGTAGCCAGAAAGCCAGGCAGGAACAGAGCCTGACTGGAAAACTGTTAACACCGAACTGAATTCTGAGGTGGCTATATAATCAAAAGTTATTTGTGAAGTTATAGAAATCCTTTCCTTTGTTTACATCATAGTATTAATGATACCAATGTTACAGTTAAGAGGCTGGGTTCTAGAATCTGAATGCTCAGATCAAATAACAAAAGAATGTGAGGATAAACAAAATGGATTACGTCTTATGAAACTTTCATTTAGAATGGGCATATGGAAAGGCTTTATATATAATTGCTATTATTATTCCACCTGTGGCCCTACCACTTATTGGCCATGTGGCACTGGGCAAGGAACTGCTTTTTCAGAAATAAAATGGAAATAATAATGACTTATTTCATACAGATATTAAAAGATTAAATGATAGAATACATGTAAAGTGATTCATACAGTGCCTGCTTTGGTTAATAAATTTTAATTATTTTAGTTTTCCATTGTGGTCATAGTCTGAGCCCTCACTGTCTTTATGTTTAACATTATATTTCCTTTATTTTATATTTAATATTTACTTCTAAGTTAAATGGCAACCCACTCTAGTACTCTTGCCTGGAAAATCCCATGGACTGAGGAGCCTGATAGGCTACAGTCCATGGGGTCGCAAAGAGTCGGACACGACTGAGCGACTTCACTTATATTGAATTATAACTTTTAAGTTATATTTAATTTCTATTTCTACTTGCTTTGTATTTAGTTGTCTTCACTCTTTTGTCCCAGAGGTGACCTTTTACCCTCTCCAAACATGAATGGTAAAAACACAATACTAAAATCAGCCTGAACTGAGTAGACAGTGAGAAAATGTGGCCCCAGGCCTTGCTGATGGAGGATTCAGGAACATCATTGCTTCTGAAGGACTCCATCGCATTAACGATTAAATCCTACATCTACCCTGATGGTAGTATCTCATAGGAATTATGCATTATATCAGCAAACAACTCTTCCTTCGTTTCTCTCCCTGGGTCACTGCAGCGCTCAGACTTTAGCAGTAACAGGTGCTGGAGGAAGGTGGTGGAAAGGCATGCATCGGTGTGTGCAAACTCCAGCATACTCCACCCACCCCCCGCCTCCAACCCCATCTCCCACGGCTTGGAGGTTTGGCACTGCTCTCGCTGAAGGCAGCTTTACTACAGAAGCCTCCTGGCCACTGGGACTGCCTATTTATCGTTCTCCCATGTCTGTACATCTGCACCACCAGTGGCCACTGGACACAGCCGTCACTGGGACTGCTCCGGAAAGCACGGTCAGCACTGCTGTCAGTCACCTGGTTGGGTCTTAAACATAAGAGAGACAATGGGGCCAAAAAAACAGCAGTTTATAGCTGTGACAACCAAGCAGCACAGGTGGAGGACTCACACTCACACCCTCTCAAGTGGCAGGATTAGCTGAGTCAACAATATTATTTTAACGTTTTAAAGTTACACAATGGACCACATCATAGGGCATAAAACTGAGACACTAAATTATATTGACTAATTCTCTTTCATTTTTTTAGTATTTCTTTTGAAATTGTTTTACTGTTCTTATTTTTATTTTATTTTTATTTTTTTGGCCGTACCTCGCTGCATGCGGGACCCTAGCTCCCTGACCAGGGATCAAACTCGCATCCCCTGGGTGGGAAGCATCTAGTTTTAACCACTGGGCCACCTAGGAAATCCCCCCTTTAATTTTAAGAATCGTGAAAAGGGAGGTCAGCAAGGGATCAGTATGAGATCTCCATGCCTGCTCTGATTTGTCAGACTTTCCCCCACCCCAAACACACATACATACACACAAAATATGGAGCCTGTACATTTCAACATCTACTATTGCATTCATTCAACAAAATATTTAACTTTCTGGAGCATCTAATATGTTTCAGGCACTTTTCAGAGCTGGGATAAAGCTATGAAGACAGATAAAAGTCTGTATTCATATAGAACACACACTTTAAACACCTAAAATAGTAGCTGGAACATAGTAAGTACTCAGTATATGTGCAGGATGAATAAATTAATGATAATTATTTGCCAAAGGAAACTGTCTAATTTTCATCACCCTATCTTTCAAGATACTTCTACACTTTTTACATTTTCCTTTTGCCTTCATTTTATAGAATTAATTTGCATTCTTGTTACTTTATTAAAGATTTAATTTCTGTAAGACTTGGAGAAGGTAAAGTCAGCATCCTTCCAATAAGATTTTTGTCCTCTTGTGAAAAGAGCATTCTTCCAATAAGATTTTTGTCTTCTTGTGAAAAGTACAGCTTGTTAACCAGATTATATTTCTCATTTACTCTGTATGACTGGGGAGACATAGCTTCAAACTACAAATATTTCCTCTCTATGTTGTCAAAAGGTCAGAAATACCCTCAGGGGTGGTTAGTATAGCTTCACTTGTATTTTAGTTCTACACACTGAAAAAAAGAAACAACTCTTGCTGCTGCATGTTAAATTTTTATCCTTACTATTCAGTTGTACTATTGTAATGCCACAGCTTTATTTGCTTTTACTTTGGTTAAATATTCTCTTGTAAATATCAAGCTCTATCTTCTAAGGTGATTCAGGAGCCACTGGGATAGTACAGAAATCCTCTGTTAAATAGAAATCTAATCAATGCTTTTGTTTTAATGTCCTTAGATATCTTTAAACTCCACTAACAAAGTCACAACTGGTAACACCCACGGGCATACAGGCTCTCACCAGTGTGCCCTGGAAGACTAGTTTTTATCAATCTTCAGTTTGACCCTTTTGGCCAATTTTGCAGTTTTGAAATGATGCTGAGAAAGAAGTACACCCCAGCTGGACAAGCCAGAAGAGCAAATCAGCTTTGGCGATGACTGGAGTGATAGATGTCATCAGTACCCAACTCCGACACTTTCGATGGCCCTGTCTATTCACACAGCCCTTCATCTTTTGTGCATAATTATCTGGAGGCTGAAGAAAAATATTCTCACTGAGAAATCGTGTCTGTTTCTGCTGTGAACGTGACTCTTCTGCCATTATTTTAGAGTGATCTGGTTTTAGATGTTGACATCAAACGGACATCTGTGTTTGCCAAGAATGTTTGGTGATTCCCCCATCTGCCAAGAGTTCCTGACAGCTTTCTTCTCCTCACGCTTAGCTTACAGACAACCAAGAGCAGAGATGGTTTCTGTAAGTAGGATCTTGTTGTAAAGGTGGGGTAGCACAGTTCCTTCAATGTGTAGAGTTAAGTAGCTTTAGGACAAACATCAGTACAGCAAAGTGATCTGGTTCCAACAAACACAGGGACTTCCCTGGTGGTCTAGAGGCTAAGACTCCATGCCCCCAATGCAGGAGACCTGGGTTCAATCCCTTTTTGGGGAACGAGGTTCTACATGCTGCAACCAAGAGTTTAAGTGCCGCAACTAAGACCTGACGCAGCCAAATAAATATTAATAAATAAATACTTGAAAAAAAAACAAGAACAAACACAGCTGATGAGTTATGTTTAAGTCTGACTTTCCAAGGAATGATAACATGAAGGGTCAGGGAGAGTGTACGATTATCTTTATCACATTCATTTTTACAAGTATATAAAATAGTCTTAGCTTAAAAAAAAAACTGAAATATACCAAAAAAAGGTGTAAGAAAATAAATCACCTGTAACTGTATCCCCAAGAGATAACCACTGGTGACATTTTGATATTGCCTTTCATTCTTTTTCACACGCTCATAATTCTTAAACAACTCGACAGGATCTCACCTTGGTGTCCTCTTACCCTCACAGCCTGCTTTCTGGTGCCAAGGATGCATGTCCCTGCTCTGGGCAAAGGCCAGCTATTTCGCTGGTACACCTGCTTGCTCCAAGATCACTGCTGTGATGCTCTCGTCTCTTTGGTGGCATCAACCTCTCCTTCTATCAGTGTACAAAGTGCTCCAGTATCTCTTATCTTATAAAAAAACAAACAAACAAACAAAAAAAAACCCTCTCCTTTGACCCTCAGTGCCTTCCAGCTACTGCCCTGTCTCTCCCCTTTTACAGCTGAGCTTCTTAAAGAGTAGTTCATATTCAGTGTCTCTCCCTCACCTCATTCCTCTCCTTAACGAGAATTCTCTTAACTGGGGCTGCCCTCCACCCGACTCTGCTGAGAGGATCTGGTTGAGGTCACTGAAGAACTTGTGTGTCCAAACTCTTTATTACTCCAGTTTTTAAAATTTTCCGCACTGTTTGGCAGAACTGTTCCCTCCTCGAAACACCGGTTTATGTGGTTCTCAACCAACCATGTTCCCCTGCTCTTCCTCCCTAAAAGGCCACAATCCTTCAATTACCTTTCCTGGCTCCTCTCCCCCTGCTAAATTCCTAAATCCTCACGTTCAGTGACCTCATTTGTGTCACAGCACTAAATACCTTTACAAGCAAATGACAATGACTATCTCCAGCATGGGCTTCTCCCCTGAAGCCCAGACTCCTATATCCACTCCCTACTGGATAACTCTACTTTCATGTTTAATTGGCATGTCAAATTTAACTTATCCCAAACAAAAATGATGACCATCCTCTACAGGATTTTACTAAGTACAGGAGAGCTGCATTTTCATCCATGGACAGGGAACAACACCCACATTTTAGGCTGGGCTGTCTAGGTAATGTATTTAAATTTTATAAATTTGTATTTTATAAGTATATATAAAATATATACTTATATAGTTAATAGACACCTACTGTTTTTGAGGGGATCTTGTAGGACAGTGAAATCTATAGAAGAAACAACCATGAAGTCATAGTATTCTATTGCAATTTCTATTCCCAAAACTGGAATCGCCACAGTTAGCTATTTATCTTCGTTCCCTTCCTTCTTTTTGACAAAACACTGGGGATTGTGATGTCAGATCTTTCACTTAAAAAAAAAACCCAGCTGTATTTATATAAATGTATAAAAATCTAACTTCAAAGTGAATCATAATCTTTCAAAACTAAAAATTCTGTTAAATACAGCACTTTTTTTTTTTTGGCCGAGATTACAAAACTAAATGGGGAAGCAAACAAGATTAGGACAGCTGAGCAGCCAGAGATAAAGCTTTATGTGCCTGGCAGGAAGGGATGAGAGGCATGTCATTCTGAATTCTACTTAAAGGCTGAAATCTGCTCTAAACCTTAACTACTATCTTTTAAAAAAAATATTTCTCTCCTCTTTCCCAGCAAAAAGATGGTTAACATATTTCACTACTTTAAAGTACAAATTTTCCAGGGAGTTACTCTCAATATACTTAGTACTAAGGCCTCTAATATGAGAGCAAAAATATATTTGCAGTGAAGTGCAAGTGGCTCAGTCATGTCTGACTCTGGAATTCTCCAGGCCAGAATACTAGAGTGGGTAGCCTTTCCCTTCTCCAGGGGATCTTCCCAACTCAGGGATTGAACCCAGGTCTCCCACATTACAGGCAGATTCTTTACCAGCTGAGCCACAAGGGCAGCTATATGTATTTAGAGGACTACAAATGTGAAGGCACTTGGGGAAGATGGTTGCCTGCCCTCCATTCAATTCTTTCACTTCTCTTTCCTGCATAAACATTAGGAATGTCTATATTCAGTGTCCTGGCTCCTATGAGGCACTGCAGAATTCAATAGGAAATAATCCCATGCAAATATGTCTTTTCTTTATAGCAATAATCCCCAAAATGGATGCAGTCAAATCCTAGGCTATTGCCAATTTGAAAGAAAAGACACAGGGAGGCAATACTGCAGTATTTCTTGCAACCTTCATAAGTAGGTCAAGCCTCTTGATAATCCCTTAGGGTTTTTTTTTTTTTTTTCTCTCTCTAAATTTTTTTTAAAAAGACTAATGCCTTTAAGGGAAAGGCCAAAAGATACACATTCAGAATTTTTTGGGAAATTTTGTTCTTTTTAAAAATTGTGTTATATTTTGCTCTAATTAAGTGCATACATTTGTTGTATTCATAGCATTTTTATGTCATGAAATTAAGTATGATCGCTTTCAGGAGCTTCTTTAGATAAAATAATTATAAAACTATAGGAAATAAATGTACAAATATTTTAAGAACAAGTAAGGATTTGAGTCAAATTAAAACAGCTAAAAATGGATAATGCCATAATTAAAATAATTAATGACTTCTAGAACATCAGGGGAAACATGAATATTATAGGAATTTGGGAATCTGATATAAGCTTTCAGAATTTGTAAAGTGGCTCTAACATCTAATAAAATTTAGGTTTCCCTCTAGTGAACCAGCATATTGCAATACTAAATGCTAATGTAAAACAATCTTTCACTGAATGATGTTAGAAAGATTAAGAAAATGACCAATAAATCTGCCCACATGAACTTCAGAAAAACATCACAGGTTTCCATCCTCATACAGATTTGCTGAAAACATTTTTATGTGAAAGTCCTCAGGAGGACAAAATTTTTCAAACTAAATTAGGACCATAATAATAAACAATNCTGAATGATGTTAGAAAGATTAAGAAAATGACCAATAAATCTGCCCACATGAACTTCAGAAAAACATCACAGGTTTCCATCCTCATACAGATTTGCTGAAAGCATTTTTATGTGAAAGTCCTCAGGAGGACAAAATTTTTCAAACTAAATTAGGACCATAATAATAAACAATAAGCCAGGGTCAGCTTTTTACTCTATCCAATTCATTATTTGCGCTGAAGTTACATATACAGAGCTAGCATGACAGTTGGGACTCTATTTTGTGTGGTAACACAAGTGTATTCAGAATCTTCTCAGGCTCCTCATCTGCAATCTACATGGTGCAACTCTGGGAGGCACCATTCATGGCATGTCTCTGTGCTTGGGCCTGAGAGCATTCAGGTGAAATATGAATTGAACAGCGTCTCCTGGAGTGGCACAGTGTGGGCTGTCCCACACCACTTATGGGTACAGCTCAGTCATGTCCAACTCTTTGCAACCCCATGGGCTACAGCCTGCCAGTCTCCTCTGTCCATGAAATTCTCCAAGCAAGAATACTGGAGTGGGTATTCCCTTCTCCAGGGGATCTTCCTGACCCAGGGATCAAACTCAGGTCTCCTGTACTGCAGGCATATTCTTTATCATCTGAGCCACCAGAGAAGCTCTTACAGGAATAGGAAAGTGTCATAATGAAAGTGAAAGTGAAAAGTGTAAAAAAGGGTCATAATACTAGTAATCAAATTTTTCTTGCTCTTTGGCTGCACATGCTAGTGTAGGACTCTTGTGGCCTTAGAGAGTCCCCATAAGTATGTCTCAAAGTTGCTCACAGACAAGTTGGCTTGAGCCAGACACACCTGTGACTCAGCTCTTGCTCAGCTGGGTGCCAATAGTTTATACTCTGCTGGTCACTTTGATAACTCCTGCTGGTCCCTCAGCACATCAAGTCCTTTCTAGCCAGGCTGGGCATTGCTCAGTGCTTTCAGCAAGGCTAGGCTCAAAAATATCATAGGACTACTTCTTCTATCTTTTATTATATTAACCAAGGAAGTCATAGAAAATGCCAGGTTCAAGGGTAAACAACACAGAATCCCACTCTTAGTGCAAGAATTGTCCAAAATATTGTGACTGTATCTAATCCATCATACCCTGTCCTACTTTACTAAGAAGAGACAGTTAGTTCAAGTTAATATCATAGAGCAATCAACCTCTTTCCTTGCATGTTCAGTCACTCAGTCATGTCCGACTCTTTGTCACCCTATGGACTGTAGCCCACCAGGCTCTTCTGTCCACAGGATTTTCCCAGCAAGAATACTGGAGTGGGTGGCCATTTCCTTCTCCAGGGGATCTTCCTGTCCCAGGAATCAAAACCACATTTCCTGCACCTCCTGCACTGCAGCTGGATTTTTTACCACCAAGCCACCAGGGAAGCTCATTCCCTTCCCTTAAGACTTGCTAAATGACAAAAAGAATGGCAAGTAGAGAGAAGTCTCCTATATGAGAAAGAGAAATGGCAGTCCCAAACCACAGTCTACAAAACACAGCTACCAAATCCTGTGAACTCTGTGCTCAAATGAGAGAAGCTGAGAACCAACATGTAATTCTTCAGCACTCAACCAATGTCTATCAGTTCAGTTCAGTTCAGTCGCTCAGTCATGTCTGACTCTTTGAGACCCCATGAATTGCAGCACACCAGGCCTCCCTGTCCATCACCAACTCCCAGAGTTCACCCAAACTCACGTCCATTGAGTTGGTGATGCCATCCAGCCATCTCATCCTCTGTCGTCCCCTTCTCCTCCTGCCCCCAGTCCCTCCCAGCATCAGAGTCTTTTCCAATGAGTCAACTCTTCACATGGTGGCCAAAGTATGGGAATTTCAGCTTTAGCATCAGTCCTTCC
>SJYX01009147.1:276173-286953 GCA_006410675.1 Oreotragus oreotragus | reverse complement strand
TACTGAGATTAATCACATTGGATATCATTTTATTCAGGTTAAACCTTGCCACTGGACTTAGAATGAAAAGTAAGGTACATTTGGTGCCCTGGAGTTGTTTACTGTCTATTTAGGGAGTAAGATCTCTAAACAGGGAGTGAAATAAAAGAAGAAATGGTATTAGAGGAAGACGAACCAAGGACAGGAAGAGCTTCCTGGGCAGAGACCTAACTACCTGAAGGAAACGAGGAAATGCTTCTCAGAGGTGAAATTGTATGGAATATGTCAAAGTCATCGAGCTGCGTTAACGGATCTGCATGGAAGGATCTGCCCACATGAGTCATGACTACAAGTCGTGGGGAACACTTCAAAGTTACCAGAGATTCTCCTATGAGGTCTATGGAATTCGGCTGCAGTCATTAAATATTATGCCATGTGTAGTACATATGTAGCAATGATTAGTTAAGTGAAAACTAAAAGAAAAAAACATTGCCAATATTTCTTGTGTTTGCATAACCCTTAAATCAGCCTCTTACCTTTATAGAAACAAGCAGATATTCTTGGTATGAAAACCAGCAATTTCAATATAGACAAAGATGGTTAGTCCCTCTACTTTTTTGCCCTTTATACATTTTCTGAGTGAAGTTTGACACATTCACGCTTAATGACCCCTTCTCTCCCATTTAAAACCTTCAGTCATTCCTTCCCTTATTTTTTCAAGGTGAAGTCATGAGAAAGACCGTGAAAAAAATTTCATGGACAGATTTAGAAATAGCTGATGCATCGCTTCTACTCGGTTGTCTGGAGGCACTGCATTTATACTAGATATCTGTCAAATTAAAAGTGAATTTCAAATATCTAAGATTTTATCTGTATGATTATCTGACTTATCAAGTGCAATGAAAATTCCCTGGCTGTGATGAGAATTAGTGATGCAGATAACTGAAGGGCTAAATAACTGACTGACTATATGATTGGTAAGAAGGTGGGAGATGCTAAGGGCAAGACTGCAAAAGGCAAGTGAACAGAAGAAAACATTCAAGGGTGATGCAACATCTGCAGAAGCACAGTCAATAGAATGAATGTGACCCTGAGATCATTATCAAAACAATAATAAGTTCACTGAACATTCAGAAGACACTACAAATGCTTGTTTTGACGAAGATCATGGGAACCTCTGCTGCTAAGTCACTTCAGTCATGTCCGACTCTGTGACCCCATAGACGGCAGCCCACCAGGCTCCCCCATCCCTGGGATCCTCCGGGCAAGAATACTGGAGTGGNCAAAACAATAATAAGTTCACTGAACATTCAGAAGACACTACAAATGCTTGTTTTGACGAAGATCATGGGAACCTCTGCTGCTAAGTCACTTCAGTCGTGTCCGACTCTGTGACCCCATAGACGGCAGCCCACCAGGCTCCCCCATCCCTGGGATCCTCCGGGCAAGAATACTGGAGTGGGTTGCCATTTCCTTCTCCAATGCATGAAAGAGAAAAGTGAAAGTGAAGTCGCTCAGTCTGTCCGACTGTTAGCGACCCCATGGACTGCAGCCCACCAGGCTACTCCGTCCATTGGATTTTCCAGGCAAGAGTACTGGGGTGGGGTGCCATTGCTTTCCCCGAGGGAACCTCTAGGGTTATTTAATAGATAAAGAGGAGAGTCAGAAGCTTGGAGGAGTGATTATAAAAGGCCCATCTCAAAGTCATATAGCAGGATGGAATTTCTTTGACTCCTCTAAAAGACTCTAAGGACTCTCCTTCAAATGCAGGGGGTGTGGGTTCGATCCCTGGTCGAGAAGCTAAGAACCCCACATGCTTCCTAGCCAAAAAGAAATCAAAACACAGAACAGAAGCAAGATTGTAATAAGTTCAATAAGGACATAAAAAATGTGTGCCTGCTAAATCACTTCAGTCGTGTCTGACTCTGTGCGAGCCTATGCACTGTAGCTTGCTAGGCTTCTCTGTCCATGGGATTTCCAGGCAAGAATACTGGAGTGGGTTGCCATACCCTCCTCCAGGGAATCTTTCTGACTCTGGGATCGAACCTGGGTCTCTTAAGTCTCCTGCATTGGCAGGTGGGTTCTTTACTATTAGTGCCACCTGGAATGGCCCATATCAAAATTAAAAATAATAATAATAACAATAATAAAAAGAAAAGATTCTATTGTTACTCACTTGCTGATGAAGTCATTGAATTCTGCTGACCATATCTCAGGTTGCCTCAGTTTGGGGGGTGGGTTCCTAGAAAAATAAGATACAAGGTTGGATAGTACACATTGGCCAGCCAGGGACAAAATTAACAGGCAGGACTGGACAGACTAATGTATCACTGCATTCAAAACCTGCCAGGTATAATCAAGTATTACCATCATTTTCCAATTCAAAGACAGATAATTAGTTATTAATCAGTCTTTATATGGAATGACAGGTCCCTTGCTTCTCTGAAAGCACATAATATACCCATATTTTTCCCAGCTGATCTTTCTTTTTTCTTTGAAAGAAACTTCTTGCTTTGAACTGAGAGCCCTAGAGGAAAACATAAATACTTAGCTGATTAGAAACAGTGGCTCCTGGGGAAAAGATTTTTTACTCTGAGTCCTACAAAAATCTCTAATGGATATTCAGGAGACACAAAGGTTACCCGAAAGGAGGATTAGTCAGAATATGCAAGAAACCTTAGCAGAGAGGCCTTTATAGAAGAGTGCCTTTATGACTTGCTCTATTGTTACTTGGGTAGATGGCCAGAAACAAGATTACAAAAGTAAGGAACTGGAAAATATGATTGGCAATAAAGCTCTGAATGCCACTGCAAGATTCTGTTACTAATTCCTTTCATTTTAAGCTGAACAAATCTTTGCTTTTTTGTGATGTTCATGAACAAAAGGAACATCATCTGAAAATGAGGCTGATCTCTAACTGTAATCAAGCAACACTGATCAACCACGATAACCATGATAGTTGAATGTCCTGAAGTACCACTTTATGTTAATTCCAACAGCTCTTTGTTTTCATTAGTGGAATGGAAATACTTTGTCTTCAGCTCTGCGTTACTCCTTAAATAGCTTAAAATGAAATTAATGTACAGTCTGTACAGGCTCATTAAAGAAAAGTGCAGCTACTCATCCACTAGATCACACTGAAAGCTCCCTTTACAATCCTTAGGACTATTTGAAGATTGCTGGTTTGCACATTAACAGAAGTAATTCTTTTTTCCAATAATTTTGCTTGGCTTCTTGTTCTCCTGAAAAACTCTCTTTTAAGAGATTTACTGGTTTGCTTCAAGTAGAGCAAGATTTTGATGATTTTAGAACATTCAGAACCAGGTAACTTTACAGATCCCCCTTTTTTCCTAATTAGTTCTTCAGTCAGTATTCTTAGAACTCTATTTTAAAGATAGAGTGGCAGTACAAGGAATAAGAAACAACTGAGATGGTACAGTTTCCAGAGGTACCTTGCTCACAGGTACCATATAGCATCCCTCTTTCATGTGGCATCATCATGAACAGTAATAACCCTAGGCTAACTATGTTCATTTAAACCATAATTTAAAGAGCTCAGGAAAAACAGTGCTTCATCTCACATACAGAATGACAACAGGAATTAGGATATACAGATTCTGTTGGTTTTCCTCAAATTTAATGAAATGCCTTAGACCTGATACAGAGAAGGTTTTCTGCTCTTTTTCTGCAGTCTCATTTCCCCACTTACTGTGTGTGCTAAGTCACTTCAGTCATGTCTGACTCTGTGCAGCCCTATGGACTGTAGCCTGCCAGGCTCCTCTGTCTGTGGGATTTTCCAGGCAAGAATACTGGAGTGGGTTGCCATGCCCTCCTCCAGAGATCTTCTGACTCCGATGCTGAACCTGCATCTCTTACATCTGTAGGCAGGTTCTTTACTACTAGTGCTACCTGGGAAGCCCCACTTATTAATAAGCAATATATTTTACAAACAGTAAGACCTGAGAGATACACTGAAATTGTTATGGAAAGGATGATATATATTTAAGGTATTATAACTCAGTAAATACAGGCAGGACAGAAAATTACAAGGTAAAGTTAAAAACAAATTTGAATGCTTTACACTAATTTAATTCCATGCCAAATATTCCAAATAGATCTATTTGGAAATGAATAGGTCATATTGGCATTATTTCTTTTGGACTGGAACCACCCCCAACCAGGGCTTTTACAAATGATTCAATGTTCTAAAGGCATTAGGATCCCACAGTTTATTTAATGGAGAGTGTGGGAACAAATTTTAGCATGCCTCATCTCTCCACTCTGGACCCATGTTCCCATAGACCCTCTCTGTGCATTTCATTAACATTAAGACAGCAGGCAAAATCCATAAGAAAGTCTTTAGGATTTCCCTGGTCATAGAGTGGATAAGAATCCACCTGCCAATGCAAGGGACATGAGTTTCATCCCTGGTCCAGGAAGATTCCACACGCTGCAGAGCAACTAATGCATGCACCCCAACTACTGAGTCCTCGAGCTGCAGCTACTGAAACCCACGTGCCCTTGACTCCGTGCTCCTCAATAAGAGAAGCCACCACAATGAGAAGCCTGAGCCCCACAACTGGAGACTAGCCCCTGATTTCTGCAATTAGAGAAAGTCCACGCACAGCAATGAAGATCCAATGCAACCAAAAATAAAAAACAAATAATATTTTGAAAAGAAAGTCTTTAAAAGATAATACATGTATAATAAAAATAGGCAGTCTTTTCATGTCAGTTTTCTGAAATATCTAGGAACTAACCAAAACATATACAGTGTTTAATTCATGATAAGCAAGAGGGAAAATCTGACAACACACATAAAAGGAGAGGCGTCTACGCAGGAAAGTGCCTTCCTGGCTCCAAACAGATTATTTTCCTAAGCTTAATGTTTTGTATTAACATATTCAAAACACTACCATATTTAAAATCATTATTATTTTATCAAAAATTCTACCTCTAACTTTCTTAATACTATCATTTTAAAGCTCTAAACAAAGGGAAGTCTTAGCAAGTAATAAAAAATTATTAGATTGATAAGAGTGGAACAGAGCACATTACTGTTACATGGACTGTGGACGAGGGAGCCTCACTGACGAATCTGGGAGTGAATCAAGAGTGACAGGAAGTACTGTTTTCCAAGCTCAGATCTTTGCTAAACACACACACACACACACAATACCAAGAGAAACCTCTTGTTCTTAGATCAGGGAAAATAAAACTATGATACAAAAAGAGTGTCTTAAAAGAAGCAGAATGATATTCCAGGCCACTCTGCTCCCAACCTGTGGAAATATATCTGGATATTTCCATGAAGAGCTTGACAAGGATTCAGTGGCTGGAGGAAGAGAGAAAATTGGCAGGTACTGGACCCATGTGAGAGCCCTCTGACCTGGGTATTTTGAAGAGTGCTCTCATGGGATGCAGGTCAGCTAGTGGAGGGTCTCCATCCCCCAGCTCAATGGCCGTGATCCCCAGGGACCATGTGTCACATCTGGCATCATAAGTTGTATCCAGTTGCTGTTCACATGCAATCACCTAGCAGAAAATGAAAGAAATAGGGAGCTTACAACTTCAATAAGCACACAGGAAAATGTTTAGAATGATGTGTAAGTGTTCAAACTGATGAGCTTTGAGAGCTCCCAGCCAAGGCAGTAACATGGGGAAGTAAAACCTCAATTTATAATTAGTAGTGGTAGTTTTACTCTAAGAATGTAGAATATCTTAGCACGATTGAAAACAATAAGGGAAGAAGTCTATGAGAAAAAAAGTAGTTTTGAAAATGCAAAACAGAGAGGGGAATGAAAAAGTGTACCTAATGGGAAGGGATGGGATCAAATATACAGCTTAAACTTGTGCGATGATAGTCATCTGATAAACATTTGATTAGTAAATGCAGTCATTCATCTTGGCAAAGATAAAAAACACATCTTTAACAAAAATTGAAGGATACAAAGAAAAATAAGCTTGCAGGAAGCCTAAGTATATGGCCTCCATCTTTTTTGACAAATTGAAAGCAGAAATAGGACAAGTGTGGAGAAATAAAAAAAGGCTATGCCATCAACAAGAGAAAAATAACTGGATAAAAATAGACATTGATAAGATGTTAGCAGTTGTCTGGGAGCACACTAGATAGTAAATCCTGCTGTTGTTTAGTCATTCAGCTGTTTGACTCTTTGTGACCCCATAGACTACAGCACACCAGGGTTCCTGTCCTTATACTATCTCCCGGAGTTCGCTCCAACTCATGTCCATTGAGTTGGTGGTGCTGTCGAACCATCTCATCCTGTCTCTCCCTTCTCCTCCTGCCTTCATTCTCTCCCAGCATTCTTTTCCAATGAGGTGGCTCTTCACAACAGGTGGCCAAAGTATTGGAGTTTCAGCTTCAGCTTCAGTCCTTCCAATGAATATGCTGCTGCTGAGTCACTTCAGTCGTGTCCGACTCTGTGTGACCCCATAGACGGCAGCCCACCAGGCTCCCCCATCCCTGGGATTCTCCAGGCAAGAATACTGGAGTGGGTTGCCATTTCCTTCTCCAATGCATGAAAGAGAAAAGTGAAAGTGAAGTCGCTCAGTCTGTCCGACTGTTAGCGACCCCATGGACTGCAGCCCACCAGGCTACTCCGTCCATTGGATTTTCCAGGCAAGAGTACTGGGGTGGGGTGCCATTGCCTTCCAATGAATATTCAGGGTTGATTTCCTTTAGGATTGACTGGTTTGATCTCCTTACTGTCCAAGGGACTCTCAAGAGTCTTCTCCAGCACTACAGTTCAAAAGCATTGATTCTTTGGCACTCAGCCTTCTTTATGGTCCAGTTCTCACATTTATACATGACTACTGGAAAAACCATAGCTTTGACTATACTGACCTTTGTTGGCAAAGTGATGTCTCTGTTAAGCTACAATCAGGTTTTTTTAAATTCCACTAATCACAGGATGTCATTGAAGAACAAGGAAAAAATTTTTACATGTTGAGAATGCCAACTCACAAGATAAATAAAACATAATCTGGGGATGATGGCAGGTTAGACTTCTTATCATTTAACTACAGTAATATGAAATGAGATGCAAAGAGAAAGAAATCTAAGATCCTGTCTGGAATAGCATTTCACCTTTCTGACTCCACTTAACACCAAATTTAACACATTAAAACATCCTTATGTTGGCACAGTGGGCGAATTTATGTCCCAATGTACCCATGACATTTTTAGTTTATGCTCATTTCCCTGCTGCTGCTAAGTTGCTTCAGTCGTGTCCGACTCTGTGCGACCCCATAGACGGCAGCCCACCAGGCTCCCCCATCCCTGGGATTCTCCAGGCAAGAATACTGGAGTGGGTTGCCATTTCCTTCTCCAATGCACGAAAGTAAAAACTGAAAGTGAAGTCGCTCAGTCATGTCCGACTCTTAGCGACCCCATGGACTGCAGCCCACCAAGGTCCTCCATCCATGGGATTTTCCAGGCAAGAGTACTGGAGTCGGGTGCCATTGCTCACTTCCCTTGACTCATTATAAATACCTTCCTGGTTCACTCTCCAAATTGTCCTGACTTGTACAATAAGTTACACGGTCACCTATCACAGCCACTGTCTCCCCTTCACCATGAAACACACATACTCTGGGAAGGATGGCTTTACATAATCAACAAATGCTACCTTTGGTCTAGAATTTAATTGAAAAGGATGTCAAATCAAGAATGCCATTTTTCAACTTATAATTGATTTAAACAACCTTGTTCTAATTCTTAGAAATTATACCTAATAACAAAGAGCTGGTATTTATGCGATGTCTTCATTAACTAGATAGTTGATTATTCAAAACACATTCTTCAACAATTCTAGGTAAGTGGAAATTTACTGAAGTATTCCCAATCATTCAAAAGTTGGCAAATGCTTATTACAGAGAAATGAATATAATATGCACAAAATGTTAAACATATATTTATAGGATAATTTGAAAAGACCACAATGAACCTTTCTCTTTTATATATTATTGGTTGGCTGAGCAGGAAAGCACTTTCAAACCATATTTGTGCTGCAATAGGCTTATTAATGACTTATCAGTAAAACAACTGTCTAATAATTGCATAGTAAGGAGTATTAATTTTAATTAACTCATTTATTACTCTAATAGTGTATTTTAGATAAAAATATTAACTTTACTCATATAGTGCTTCTAAGATCTACTAATCAAAACTGTTTTTACTAAATGACAAACTTAAAATATAATAATAGCTTTGTTACTATTTAGTATATTAAAACATAAAACTAGACTATTAATTATTTAATAGAAATCATATAGTTATATTATAGTATTTATTATAGTAATTACTCATATATGCAGATAAGATTTACAGCTTGGTATTACAGCTAGATGTTATTAACTTCTCATTTTTAAACTTTTCACGAGTTTTTAAAACACTAGTAATATATCAGAATTGAAGAAAAAACCCACATTTTAAATTCTTTTATTCAGTTTTGTTTTTGCTTATATACTACACAGTCCACACATATTTTATTTTAAAAATTTCTTAAGATAATTTATCCTTTCTCCATATTTTACATTACACTTATATTTTAACTTTTTTTGCAAGTAGTAATTGAATTAGTATCAAAACAGGAACAGCACACCAGGGCTTAATCCTCCAGCAAATTTAATTCTATGATTTTAGAATATTAATGTAGTATTTAAATTACTTCTCTTCCTGTCACTCCCTAGAAAGATGTAGGCAAATAGCAGAGCTTTTCCCAAAGATGGCAGAGTTTTCAAACATAAATGTTTTTTACTGATAAATATAACTAAAAGCATTAACATTAAAGTGACTGTGGAGAAAAGATGTAACTCTAGAAAACTTTTCCTCAACTATTTTAGCAGTTTTTCTACATCTTCCCACAGGTGATGCTCAAAAGAATCTTCCGGGGTGTGATGTGGCCCTAAGCAGAGACACTCAACATAGGACCTACTATAAATATAGGTTAAAAGCCTGCAACTGATTTTAAATAAAGTCAAGGCTGTATATTGTCACCCTGCTTATTTAACTTATATGCAGACTACATCATGTGAAATGCTACACTGAATGAAGTACAAGCTGGAATCAAGATTGCAGGGAGAATTATCAAAAACCTCAGATATGCAGATGACATGACCCTTATGGCAGAAAGCAAAGAGGAATTTAAAGAGCCTCTTGATGAAAGTGAAAGAGGAGAGTGAAAAAGCTGGCTGAAAACTCAACATTCAAAATATGAAGATCACAGCATCTGGTCTCACCACTTCACAGCAAATAGATGGGGAAAGAATGGAAAACAGTAAGAGACTTTATTTTCTTGGGCTCCAAAATCACTGCAGATGGTGACTGCAGCCATGAAATTAAAAGATGCCTGCTCCTTGGAAGAAAAACAATGACAAACCTAGACAGCGTATTAAAAAGCAGAGATGATTATTTTGCCAAGAAAGGTCTGTATACTCAAGGCTATGGTTTTTCCAGTAGTCATGTATGAGTGTAAGAACTGGACAATAAAAAAAGGCTAAGCACCAAAGAATTGATGCTTTTGAACTGTGGTGCTAGAGAAGACTCTTGAGAGTCCCTTGGACAGCAAGGAGATCAAAGCAGTCAATCCTAAAGGAAATCAACCCTAAATATTCATTGAAAGGACTGAAGCTGAAGCTGAAGCTGAAACTCCAATACTTTGGCCACCTAATGTGAAGAGCCACATCACTGGAAAAGATCCTGATGCTGGGAAAGACTGAAGGCAGAAGGAGAACGGGATGACAGAGGATGAGATGGCTGGATGATATCGCTGACTCAATGGACATGAGTTTAAGCCGACTCTGGGAGATGGTAAAGAGCAGATGAGCCTAGCATGTTTATAGTCCATGGGGTCACAAAGAATCAGACAAAACTAAGAAACTGAACAGCAAAAAAGGCACTTTTATATTTCTATCCAACTTAAAAACAAAATCTAAATATCATTAACAGAGATATGGGCAACCTAGATGTCCACTGACAGAAGAATGAATAAAGATGGGGTCAGTTCAGTTCAGTCACTCAATCGTATCTGCCTCTTTGAGAGCCCATGAATCGCAGCACACCAGGCCTCCCGTCCATCACAAACTCCCGGAGTTCACTCAAACTCATGTCCATCAAGTAGGTAATGCCATCCAGCCATCTCATCCTCTGTCGTCCCCTTCTCCTCCTGCCCCCAATCCCTCCCAGCATCAGAGTCTTTTCCAATGAGTCAACTCTTCACATGAGGTGGCCAAAGTACTGGAGTTTCAGCTTTAGCATCATTTCTTCCAAAGAAATCCCAGGGTTGATCTCCTTTAGAATGGACTGGCTGGATCTCTTTGCAGTCCAAGGGACTCTCAAGAGTCTTCTCCAACACCACAGTTCAAAAGCATCAATTCTTCGGTGCTCAGCTTTCTTCACAGTCTAACTCTCACATCCATACATGACCACTGGAAAAACCATAGCCTTGACTAGACAGACCTTTGTTGGCAAAGTAATGTCTCTGCTCTTTAATATGGAATATGCTATGTACTATGTGTTCAGTCACTCAGTCATGTCCAACTCTTTGCGACCCCATGGACCATGGCCGCCAGGCATCTGTGTCAATGAGAATATCCAGGCAAGAATACTTGAGTGGGTTGCCATGCCCTCCTCCAGGGGATCTTCTGGACCCAGGGATTGAACCCAGGTCTTCTGCGTCTCCTGCATTGTAGGCAGATTCTTTACCACTGAGATACTGGAGAAGCCCATACAATGGAATATTCAGTTCAGTTCAGTTCAGTTCCGTCGCTCAGTCGTGTC
>SJYX01009147.1:262808-273610 GCA_006410675.1 Oreotragus oreotragus | reverse complement strand
CAAAGACTAATAGAGTTTTGCCAAGAAAATGCACTGGTCATAGCAAACACCCTCTTCCAGCAACACAAGAGAAGACTCTACACATGGACATCACCAGATGGTCAACACCGAAATCAGATTGATTATATTCTTTGCAGCCAAAGATGGAGAAGCTCTATACAGTCAACAAAAACAAGACCAGGAGCTGACTGTGGCTCAGATCATGAACTCCTTATTTCCAAATTCAGGCTTAAATTGAAGAAAGTAGGGAAAACCGCTAGACCATTCAGGTATGACCTAAATCAAATCCCTTATGATTATACAGTGGAAGTGAGAAATAGATTTAAGGGCCTAGATCTGATAGACAGAGTTCCTGATGAACTATGGAATGAGGTTCGTGACATTGTACAGGAGACAGGGATCAAGACCATCCCCATGGAAAAGAAATGCAAAAAAGCAAAATGGCTGTCTGGAGAAGCCTTACAAATAGCACTGAAAAGAAGAGAGGCAAAAAGCAAAGGAGAAAAGAAAAGATATAAGCATCTGAATGCAGAGTTCCAAAGAATAGCAAGAAGAGATAAGAAAGCCTTCTTCAGCAATCAATGGAATATTAGCCATTAAAAAGAACAAAGTTGGGTCATCTGTAGAGATGTGATAGACTTAGGGTCTGTCACACAGAGTGAAGTAAGTCAGAAAGATGTTAATGCATATATGTGGAATCTAGAAAAGTGGTACAGAAAAACCCATTTTCAGGGCAAGAATAGAGATGCAGACTTAGAGAAGGTACATGTGGACACAGCAGGGGAAATGTAAGGTGGGATGAACTGGGAGCTTGGGATTGACATGTACACTGCCATGTACAAAATAAATAACTAATGAGAACCTATCGTATAGTACAGGGAGCTCAGCTGGGCACTCTGTGATCACTTAGAGGGTTTGGATGGGGAAGCAGGGGCTGGAGGGAGGCTCAAGAGGGAGGTATATGTGTATATATATATATATATGTATTAGCTGTATATATCGGGGAAGGCAATGGCACCCCACCCCAGTACTCTTGCCTGGAAAATCCCATGGACGGAGTAGCCTGGTGGGCTGCAGTCCATGGGGTCGCTAACAGTCGGACAGACTGAGCGACTTCACTTTCACTTTTCTCTTCCATGCATTGGAGAAGGAAATGGTAACCCACTCCAGTATTCTTGCCTGGAGAATCCCAGGGATGGGGGAGCCTGGTGGGCTGCCGTCTATGGGGTCACACAGAGTCAGACAAGACTGAAGTGACTTAGCAGCAGCAGCAGCAGCTGTATATATACAGCTATATTAGCTGTAAGCTAATTCACTTTATTGTACAGCAGAGGCACAGCATTTAATGCAATTATATTCCAATAGAAAGTGTATTTAATGAAAACGTAAGCTTGCAAGTACAGCTCACCCCTGAGCAACACATGGGTTAAGGGTTCCAATCTGCTGACAGCTGAAAATCCACGTACTGCTATCTCTGCCTCAAAAACAGAGAAACTGATATATGACTCACCCAAGGGCAGGAAGCTGAAACAGTTTGGCTAGAACCAGGACTCAAACCCTGGTTCTTTTGAACCCACACATTGTGAGCTCTGATTAAATACAAACTTTTCCCCACACTTAGTTAATTTAAAGATCTGTAAAATGAGATTGGGGATTAGTAGATACAAACTACTATGTATAAAAGGAACAAACCACAAGATTCTACCGTACTGCTGCTGCTGCTAAGTCACTTCAGTCATGTCAGACTCTGTGCCACCCCACCAGGCTCCCCTGTCCCTGGGATTCTCCAGGCAAGAACACTGGAGTGGGTTGCCATCTCCTTNTCTGTAAAATGAGATTGGGGATTAGTAGATACAAACTACTATGTATAAAAGGAACAAACCACAAGATTCTACCGTACTGCTGCTGCTGCTAAGTCACTTCAGTCATGTCAGACTCTGTGCCACCCCACCAGGCTCCCCTGTCCCTGGGATTCTCCAGGCAAGAACACTGGAGTGGGTTGCCATCTCCTTCTCCAATGTATGAAAGTGAAAAATGAAAATGAAGTCGCTCAGTTGTGCCTGACTCTTAGTGACCCCAGGGACTGCAGCCCACCAGGCCCCTCCATCCATGGGATTTACCAGGCAGGAATACTGGAGTGGGGTGCCTGCCATTGCCTTCTCTGACTGTACCGAACAGGGAATTATACTCAATACTTTGTAATAACCTATAATGAAGAAGAATATATATATATGTATAACTGAATCACTTTGCTGTACAGCAGAAACACAACATTGTATATCACCTATACTTCAATAAAAAAGAAAAACTGTAAAATGAAAATACAGGTACTATATTTATTGACAAAAATTTGCAGGTAAGTGGACCTGCAATTCAAACCTGCGCCATTCCACTGTAGTTTCTCTCTACCTCATCTGACTTATTCATTCAGTCTTTCATGTATTCATATATTCGCTCACAGCCCATTTATCATCTCCCATGACACTCCTCACACATGCAAATATCTCACATAAAGACAACACAACTGACATTTTCTTCCAGTAGATTGTAACACACATATGGAGCTACAGCGTGCATGAAAACAAAACTCAGAAAGGATCAAACACACCATGTGTCTCCCTCAAAAAAACTATCCGACCTCAGGAGCCATCCAAAACGGCGTTCCTACAGATGTGTTCCGACGGTGCCAGGTGCTGGTGAGTTGAGCAGACACGCCTGGAAGGAAGAGACGAGACTTACTTTCTTGCATTCATTACTCAGGTTAAGGAGATTTCAACTGCAACAAATCTGCTTACAAACAAATATGATTCTCTTACAGCTGCCACTGGACTTGAACTTCACCTTAAGGCATCCGAACTCAGGATGTCTGCATAGCCAAGACACACAATGGTCCTCCTATTTTCTATTTCTCGTATCCAAACCTATTCAAACTTAAAGCCCTATGTCAAGCTTAAATTCCCCCACGCTGACTTCATCTGCTCCAGATTATACTAATCTCTACAGCCTTGACTTTCTAGATTTTAAACTATTTGTTTGTATTGCATATTTTTGCACATGGTTGTGATTTGAATGGTAGGCTCCTTTTGCTCCTTCCTCTCACTACTAATGCAGAAGGAAATGGCAACCCACTCCATTATTCTTGCCTAGAGAATCCCATGGACAGAGGAGCCTGGTGGGCTGCTCTCCGTGGGGTCACACACAGTCAGACACGACTGAAGCAACTTGGCATCGGCAGCAGTCCACTACTAAATTCTACTGAACTGGACTGTTTCATATGGTGGCATCCACATAGAAGGTGACTTGTGAATGCAAATAAAATTTTTTTCCATCTATCATCTTGGGACAAGTCACACCTGATGGGAAGTTTCAAATGAATTATTGGGGTTGGCCAAAAAGTTCACTCAGGTTTTTCCATAAGCTGTTATAAGAAAACCTGAATGAACTATTGGCCAGTCCATCACATCTATTAATATTTAAACCAACATCAATAGGATCAGTTATTTTCCTTTAGAGAGGCTATACACAGAAAGATTACAATGAGGAGGTTTAATGAAATATTTCAGTCTTTTCATCCCATTAATTCCACCTGGTTAGATACAATCATAACGGGCTCTTAAGAAAATCCGGAGTATAGTCTCCCTCCTCACGGCTCATACTTCTGCTCCTCTGGCTGCACGATGCTCCTTCCCTTGACCTCACTCTGGATTTCATGTTTTTTTAGTTGCAAAGTCATGTCCGACATTTTGTGACCCCGTGGACTGCAGCATGCCGGGCTTTCCTGTCCTTCACTATTTCCTGGAGTTTGCTGAAACTCAAGTCCATTGAGTCAGTGACACCATCCAACCATCTCAACCTGTCTCTCTCTTCTCCTTCTGTTAGTTCCAAATTGTGAATTTAACGTCTTTGCTTTGAAAAGTACTTAATGGGTGTCACATTTGTTTTAGGTTCTGGCTGTTTGCCTTATAAGTCAAGTAGAACAAAGACACTAATTGAGGTTTAAAACTGGATATATCTGATACCTCCAAGATGAGGTATCAAATTTAAAGGTCATGAAAATTCAAAGGTCATATTCAGTCAAAAGAGCCTTTCACTGGTGGAAATATACTTGAGCTGAGGGCTAAGTGGTATGTTTTAGTTCTACATTAATTCTTTCCCTCAAGGACTTCCTCCACTGATACAGTAAGTGGGATCTTGTCCTAAATGGGATCTGTATCTAAGCCTTCAAATTTTGCCTTTAAACATTTTATTATTTGACAGAAAAAATATACTCATGAAATTGTTTTTGAAATTCAGAGAAGATGAACTAATCTGAGATTGAAGGTTCTCTTGAATATTTCTAACAGATGATCTGAAGAAAGGGAATAAACACTTAACACACGTTTCCCCAAAGTATTCCCCAAAGTATCTCTCCCCAAGTATTTCAGCTTCCAAAAAAATTAAATGTTAATCTAGACATTTCATCTTGTCTTTTTCTATGAATTAAAGGCATAAATAACTAAGCTTGACTTTTATGACAGTATCCGAGTACAGTCATTTATTTCTATAAGTAGGAAGAGTAAATAGATTTTAAAGAAATTTAATTTAAAATTGATTATAAATCTATTAAAATTTATTCTAACAGTTTCTAATGATTTATGAAAAGTCAAAATTTTTATTTTTCCTTCAGTAAACATTTCTATTTCAACTTCATAAAGATTCTGTAAGAATTCAAATGTCATTTAAGCAAAATGTAAAAGGGGTAGAAAATAAACATGATTCAGTAAAATATCTAAAGTTCTGCTTCTGGCAAGAAAGTGACAGACTAATCATTTGATAGTTATTTCTTCTTTCTGGAGATAAAGAAAAGGTGATGTCACTTAAACTGGCATTTTTCAGCAAGCAGTCATGCTCTGGTGTTTGAATTTATAGATATGGATGACAGGAAAGGGCCATCCCTCCACATTCCACAGGAAATATATGGAGAAAGATGCTGAGAAGTTCATTAGGATGTATTATGGGACCCAAGACAGACCATTCAGATTTTCTCTTGGAAATGTGAATCTTGAGTGGAGACAGGCAGGCAGGGAGGTGACTAGAGCAAGTCACCCAAAGTCGGGGCTCTAAGGATTAGCCCACGTGATGCTGCTCCAGGTAGGCGATGCTGTTCTGGAGG
This sequence comes from Oreotragus oreotragus, assembly GCA_006410675.1. Classification (NCBI taxonomy): domain Eukaryota; kingdom Metazoa; phylum Chordata; class Mammalia; order Artiodactyla; family Bovidae; genus Oreotragus; species Oreotragus oreotragus. The sequence continues at coordinate 268,458 of SJYX01009147.1, read as the reverse complement.
TCCAGGGATCTGTCCTAGGAGGCCAGATCACCCAGTCTCTCCCTTGACTTTGTATGTCACTCAGTGCTGTTTTCAGTATCATTGCCTAAGTGGGTCAGAGTTAAGTTTCTGCTGCCTACAATCACAGAACTCCAATATAAGAACAAGAATGATTTTACAAATAAAGGAGCAGATTAACAAGGATAATGGCCAATAATAATGAGTTTACAAAGCCTAAGATCATTAGGTTTTATATTAATATGAGAGTATATTATTTATCTATCTATATTAATATAAATTTAGACTTTTTTAAAGCAAACATCTGGCCTCCAAACTCCTTTCTTGATCACACTGTTCCAAACAACAAGGAACTTCTGGGCAAGCATACCTAATACAGACATAGACTACTTTCCATATGTTTCCAGGTATACTGATATATACATTATGAAACATACAAAGATAATTTTAAAGGATGGTATTAAAATATAACTATTATGAATATTTCATAATTAAGTTGGCTATTTCTTCACTCCAATGGTATATCCAGGATAATGAGTTACGATGCTAGTGGTGCAAGTGAAAGTGAAAATCACTCAGTAGTGTCTGACTCTTTGTGACCCTATGGACTGTCTTCAGGCCAGAATACTGTAGTGGGTAGTCTTTGCTTCTCTAGGGGATCTTCCCAACCCAGGGATCAAACCCAGGTCCCCTGCATTGCAGACAGATTCTTTACTGGCTGAGCTACAAGGGAAGCCCAAGAATACTGGAGTGGGTAGCCTATCACTTCTCCAGCAGATCTTCCCAACCCAGGAATCAAACTGGGGTCTCCTGCATTACAGGTAGATTTGTTACCAACTGAGCTATGAGGGAAGCCCACAATGATAGTGGAGTGTCATATATTAAGAGTTTTTTGGGATCCTGCAGAAAGGATGTTTACACCTGGTCCCTGTATGGAAACAAGAAAAATTTAGCCTGGAATGTGAAGCAGGAACAACAAAAAAGTCTCAAAATAAGTGAAAAAGGAAAAATGCAATTAAGTAGAATAAGAAACCCCTGAGTCTGAAAATATTAGATGATTCTCAGGTTAAATACAATACACACACCTATGAAAGAGTGACAGAGGAAGCATGTTTGTTGAATGTTTCTGCAATAACTGCTAACCCCAAGATCATCTTTCCAACAGAACCAACTTCAGAGATAGAAGGCAACTTAATGGTTAAAACATCTAACATGATCATTTTCAGGTTAGTAAACTTCAGCTGGAGAGAAAAGTGAGTTTCCTGAGGACAAATAGCATTTTTACGTAACATAAATTACCACAAGAAAATTAGCTAATAAGGTATAAAAATGCAAAATTCAGTTTAAAATGATTGACATAATTACTTTAAAAGGCAACGAGAATCCAACTTATGAGTTCGGGACCTGCAGGAAGTAAATAAGTTCAGGAAAATCAACTTGTACAGAGAGGAGCTAAGGGAATAAGTCACCAAAGTAAACAGTTATATAAGCATGTCAAAAGAGAAGAGGCCGAAGATGGAAAATTCCAGGCAGAAAGTTGGGATACAGAGAAGATATTAAAAGGAACAGAAGCCAACAAGAGATCGGGCTGAATGGAAAACAGATTAGAAGAAAGGGCAATAAGCCATTAAAAGTCAAAGCCACAGGAACATTAAGGAGGTTTGTGTCAACAATTCTTCAGCATTTTGCTTTGATTACATTGCTTGGGAATTAGTAAGTCCTTCTAATAAGGCTTCCTGCACTGTTTGATGGTTGGGCAGCCACCCTGTCCTCTATGGCTGATGTCCTGTTTCCAGGGTGGGGGAAATGTGCAGGATTTATATTTGTGGTTAGGACTCGGATCTGAGAGTGAGAAGAAACATCAGCTATGTGGTTTCCAAGGTGGTTCAAAAAGACCAGACGACTTCAGGGAACTTGATTTGCTATAACCACAGGACAAGACCCTTGACATCTCAAGGGAGCAAAGGGAAGAGCTTGGGGTTTTGTTGTTAAAAGCAAAACACTGCAGGGATGAGAACTGGGACCATAAAATTTACTATACCATCTAATACCCTCATTTTGTTGGTGAGGTTAGGACGCTGCGATGATTAATTTTGTGTGTCAATTTGGTGGGCCCTGGTCCCCAGATATTTAGTCAAATGTCCTTAAGGATACTTCTGGGAAGGTGGTTTTCAGATGAGAATTAGCATTTATATCAGCAGACTTTGGGTAAGACTGACTATTGTCCTTAATGTGGATGAACCTCATACTGTGAGAGACCATGATAGTGATCTCCATCAGATGAGGACTTCTGCCAGCTGACAGCCTTTGGACTCAACCTGCATTTTTTCCTGGGGTCTTCAGCCCACTAGCCCCCATCAGGTTTTGAAGTCATCAGGCCTCCACAGTCACAGGAGCCATTTTCTTAAAATAAGTTTCTCTATATACACACAGTACACATCCTGTCTGAGCTGTGCCTCTGGAGAACTCTGACAGATGCAGATATCAGTGCTGAGAGTGGTGCCAGAGGCACAGAATCTTAAAGATGAGATTTTTGAATTGGTCTCGGGGTTTCTGGAATTGATGCTTAAATCTGATTAGATTCAGACATTAATGGCTCCATTTCCAGGAGTCAAGAAAGCACCAACAATCCATGGCATGATATGGCAATAGAGATACACAAAATACCATCATTGAACACATATAATTAAACCCTCACTAGAGGAACAGATCAGCGTGACCATAATCTCTGAACATTTTGGTCATATGAATAAGTATATTGAGACTGGCTTGTTGCTTTTAATTTTGCCAGACAAAATGAGGAAAGAAAAGGATGAGCTCAGGGATTCAAATTCCCAGTAAATGCTTCATGAATGACCCAAAAGCTTCCACGTCTGCCCCGAAAAGAGACCCTTCTCTCCTGCAGCCAGATTTGAGACTGATGAAAACCAAACCCAGAATCTCATCCTGCAAGTGGCTGGATTAAGAGGCAAACTGAATTCCCCCAACTTCAAAGGGGGTCTGCCATTAAAATAAAGGCACTGACTGGGAAGCAGATCCCGAAAACTGGAATGCAGATGTGTGAGAAGATCCTATTGAAGGTGGGCTCTGAACCCCTAAATTCTGATCAGTCTTCTTTGTCAGTTGAGGTAGCCCATGTGAGGAGATTAACCTTGCCTTTGCCCAAGGAAACTGCCCTAATGGTCTCCTCCAATATACATCCACCCCAATCACCTCTTTGCTCAAGAACCCTACAGGTGTGACACAAAAAGCTACTTGATTTTTTAAACTTTACGTAGATAGAAATTCAGAGAATATGTGTGGGAGTGGATGTTAAGGATGTGGTATATGGCGGAGGGAAAAACATAAAACTTGAATCAGGCTGAAGTTACTGATATAAGCCCACTCAGCAGAAAGCTTACCCCTAACACTGCATCTAACAAGTTTGGCTGGTTGGCTCAGACATGGATCAAAAAGTGGCCTCCAGTAAATGAACGTGAAACACCAGACCTGGTTCACTCTACAGGAAGGGATGCAAAGACTTAGGATGACTGCAGTGTTAAGAGGGGGGTCTATCATTTAAGACCTAAGATCCCACATGCCACAGGGCAGCTAAGCCTGTGTGTTGTAGCTAGAGAAGTGCCCATGCACCAAAACAAAGACACAGAGCAGCCAAAATTTAAAAAATAAATGTAAAAATGCAAAAAGAGAGGCAGAGAGGGTTTCTTCAGTGACACAGGAAGAGGCAGCAAGCTGTCCTGGTTCTTGCCTTCTGTTCTTCTGTCCATTCTAGTCCCTTTCGTCCTGTTCTTCTTACCCAGGAGACTGCCTTGTGGATCTTATTCACTTCTGGAGCTAGTTTGCAGTTCCTTTCCTTACAACTGAAAGACCCTTGACCAAGACATATAACTCGATCTGTAACATAAAACTGCTTAGTTCAACTTGAGAAAATATTCAGTCTGAAACACTGGAGACCACAGCTTCAGCTCGAACCACAAGGTCTAAAATAAAGAGCCCATTTATTCATGGTTTTGCTTTACAAAATGAAAGAATTTATAAATGCTTTTCCTTTCAAATAAAATAAAGGTCACCTCTCTGACAAAAATAAATTTGAGCTGAGGAAAATATTAATTTTTTGTATAGGTATGAAAATTCTCAAGCTCTGCCAACTTTTTAAAATGGCTCTTTCCTCTAGTTTCTTTATATAAAACACTAGCTCTTCAGTTTTCAAGATGCATAACATTCAACTAACAAATACACACATTTGGTAAATATATATGTGTACATATCACATAATCTTTAAACATGTACATAAACATCTTTAGACATCTGTATTGTCTCCAAATTTTCTCCATAGTTTACATTTTTTTGACATAATCTTGACCTTAGTGAAAAGCTGGAAAGAGAAGTACAAATAATATTCTTTCCTCAACCATATAAGTATGTAAGTATGTAAACCACAGAATGTAAGTGGGCTGCTTGATGCCTTTTCACCTCCAAATACTTTAATGTATGATTGCTACAGACAAGGATGTTCCCCTACATACCGGCAATACAACTGATAAAACCAGGAAATTTAACACTGATCCCTTTCTACCATCTAGCCTACAGACTTCATTCATATTTCATCAATTGTCCCAAGTACCTTTACGACAAAATATGTCCTTCCAATGAAAAGATCTAATCCAGGATCACATGCTGCATTTAGTTGTCCTGTCTCTTTGGTCTCCTTCAATCTAAAGGAGTTCCTTAGGCTTACCTTGAACTTCACGACCTTGATACTTTGTAGGATTTCAGGCTAGTTATTTTGCAGAATGTTCTTGAACTTGGACCTGTCAGATACTCCCTCATGATTAATATTTTTGGCAGGACCATCATGGAAGGGAAGTCTCACTGTCTCGTTAGGTGGTATGTGATTTCCACCTGTCACAAAGTTGTATTCACTTTGCATACTTGGTTAAGTCTGTGTCTGCCAGGCTTCTAGCTTGTAAAGTTTTCTCTTTCTCTTTTGTACCTAAGTACCTTATGCAGAGGTATTTAGAGGCTAAATAGCCTATTTTTAATAAAAACTTAACTCACTAGTTTAGCATCCACTGAAGTTTTTGGATGAATTAATTATTAATTATGTACTAAGTTGCTTCAGTCGTATCCAACTATGTGTGACTTCATGGATTGTAGCCTGCCAGGCTCCTCTGTCCCTGGGATTTTCCAGGAGTGGGTTGCCATTTCCTTCTCCAATTATTACTATGATGGGTGCCAAAAGATAATTTCAAAAATTTCACTATTCCTTCTACATTCATTAAGTTGGCATTCTTCTGTAAAGAAAAGCTTTTGATTTTTTTTTCTTTATTTTTTAATTTTTTTATTTTTTTACACGAACTCCCAAACATGAACCCCCCTCCCACCTCCCCCCCCACATCATCCCTCCAGATCATCCCCATACACCAGCCCCAAGCATCCTGCATCCTGCATTGAACATAGACTGGCAATTCATTTCTTACATGATAGTATACATATTTCAATGCTATTCTCCCAAATCATCCCACCCTCTCCCTCTCCCTCTCCTTCTCCCTCAGAGTCCATAAGTCCGCTCTACACATCTGTATCTCTTTTGCTGTCTTGCATACAGGGTCCTCATTACCATCTTTCTAAATTCCATATATATGTGTTAGTA
>SJYX01009147.1:212539-260172 GCA_006410675.1 Oreotragus oreotragus | reverse complement strand
ATGCAAGGATTCTTCAATATTCGCAAATCAATCAATGTAATTCACCACATTAACAAATTGAAAAATAAATGCCATATGATTATCTCAATAGATGCAGAGAAGGCCTTTGATAAAATTCAACATCCATTTATGATAAAAACTCTCCAGAAAGCAGGAATAGAAGGAACATACCTCAACATAATAAAAGCTATATATGACAAACCCACAGCAAACATTATCCTCAATGGTGAAAAATTGAAAGCATTTCCCCTAAAGTCAGGAACAAGACAAGGATGTCCACTTTCACCGCTACTATTCAACATAGTTCTGGAAGTTTTGGCCACAGCAATCAGAGCAGAAAAAGAAATAAAAGGAATCCAAATTGGAAAAGAAGAAGTAAAACTCTCACTGTTTGCAGATGACATGATCCTCTACATAGAAAACCCTAAAGACTCCACCAGAAAATTACTAGAGCTAATCAATGAATATAGTAAAGTTGCAGGATATAAAATCAACACACAGAAATCCCTCGCATTCTTATACACTAATAATGAGAAAGTAGAAAACGAAATTAAGCTTTTGATTTTTTCCATTCATGTGTTGATGTCTGTAAGTATGCAAGTATGAATTTATGGATTTCTACTTTATTCAATAGATAACATTGTCACCTCATTGTTATCATTACTTTGATGTTCACATTGTCCCAGATTTGGTCAGTGAGAATCACTTCAATGTGGCTTCTATGTCCTTTTGACATTGTCTGCATCATTCTTTGAGCTTTTCCTTACTTCTTGGCACATCAAGTTCCAGGTTCAGCTTATACAGTCAAAAAAATCAGTCTTTTCCCACAAATCCTTGCTTCCTATTAGTTGAGAATTGTGTTTCAAAACTAAGAACTAGGTACTTGATGTGCTTGCTATTGGGGCATCAGGCATGCATGTCCTTTTAGTGGACATAGCCAGATAACCGGTACACACAGATTAAATTTATTTTTATATACCTCTCTGTATATCGAAAACCCTGAGTTCACAGAGACACTTCCAATGCAATCCAGAATCATGGGGTTCAGTTCTCTTTCCATATTCATAATTCTCGTCTCTAACAGTAAGAAATCTGACTCCCACTGATCTCAGTATATTTCCTCATAGTATCGAGCCCCCTTTATGTAACCTGTCCCTTGCCTCCATGTAGACCCCCAGCCACACAGATCCCCTTCTTACGCAGTTCAGGCTCTGACAACTTGATTGGGGTCACCACCATCCCCCTAGAGAAACACTCTGTTTGTCCCCTCATTTGGGACTCAACGTTCCAAGCCAAGCCACCACTGCTCCCACCCTCCCACCAAGGACACCCTTCTCACCCCTTTCAGGCCCAAACCTCATGCTAAGTTGCACCCCGACTCCCATGATTACTTGGCCCCACTGAACAGCTTTTAAGTGATTCCAGAAACAAGGAAGGAATGGAGGGAGCTTCATAGTTTTTAATTTGAGGTGGACCTGTGTCACGTGATGCTACAGAAATGGATTATTAATGAATAAGTCACAACTTCTCTTTGACCTACATTACTTATTGGGGATTTGGCCTAAAATTGGGCACATGGGTACTAAGAGATTGAAAGCCATAAAATACTCTGTCATAAGAACAATGTCTAAATAAATCACAAGAAGTACATTTTGTACTTTCGTATTGAAATGTTAACTATTCCATTAAAAATGAAGGTCCCCAGAGAGAAATCTGTAGAAATGAGAACTGAGTACTGCCTTGGTCTCTCCTGCATTTTCTATTCCAAATGAGGACTGCTTTTTCAGACCTTAGTTGACTTGCCTAAAGGGGTTTCTCTCCTGGGAAGTCATGTTATTTATTGATTGATCGTATACCAGTGACTATTAATGTATTTCATTAATAATGTCTGCAAGCTCACTTGTCTTTTTATTCCCTGAGGCAGCTGGTGAAAGTCTAGCCCACTTAAGAAGAAAACAAAAGGTTTTCTTAAAGGCTGCACTTAAAACCAGCACTAGCAGACTGAATCTTACTGTTAGTGTAATTAAATAGCTTGATATTTAAAGTTAATACCCAATCAACTCTAGCAAAGAGTTATTAAAAAAAAAAAACACAGAAAGAGGCACCAATTTTGGTGCACCAGATTTTTTATTATTTAGCAACTATTTAAATAAAGTATTTGCTTATCATTTTTCAAGTACCTACTCTATGTACAATACTGAGCTAGGGGTGAGGTGGCAGTATTATTTTACAATAATGTTAATAGTGCAGATTTTTAAAATTATAAAGTGTCAATAATTATACTAAGCAGTTCACCTGTATTATCCCATTTACCTTCCACAATGATCAACCTGTTTTTCTTATTGTTGTCCCTAGAGATTTTAAGTGACCTTCTCAGGGTCACAGAATTATATGGAAAGTCCTGCTTCCCATTCACTTGTTCATTTAAGAGTATTTACTGAGCACTTGCAACATGCCAGTGCCAAACCTGGTTCTGGGGACAGAGCGATAGACCAAACAGCATGCCATCCTGAACCTCACACTTTAGCAGAGAGAGTAGTCGAATTAAACACATGATTACAATAGAGTGTGACAACTGGGTGGCTGAAGAAAGGATACAATGCATGTACACAATGGAATATATGCATGTACACAATGGAATATTCCTCAGTCATTAAAAAGAATGAAATAATGCCATTTGCAGCAACATGGACCTGGAGACAATCATACTAAGTGAAGTAAGTGAGAAAGACGATGACAAATATCGTGTGATACTTCTCATAGGTGGAATCTTAAAGAACTTATACAAATGAACTTATTTACAAAACAGAAACACATCCACAGACTTCGAGAATGAATTAATGGTTACCAGAGGGAAGGGTGGGATGGGGAGGGATAGACCAGGAGTTTGGAATTGATATGTACACACTGCTGTAATGGAGAAGGAAATGGCAACCCACTCCAGTGTTCTTGCCTGGAAAATCCCATGGACAGAGGAGCCTTGTAGGCTGCAGACCATGGGGTCACTAAGAGTCAGACATGACTGAGCGACTTCACTTTCACTTTTCACTTTCATGCATTGGAGAAGGAAATGGCAACCCACTCCAGTGTTCTTGCCTGGAGAATCCCAGGGACGGGGGAGCCTGGCGGGCTGCCGTCTATGGGGTCGCACAGAGTAGGACACGACTGAAGCGACTTAGCAGCAGCAGCAGCAGCTGTATTTAAAACAGATTACCAACAGGGACTTACTGTACAGCACAGGGAACTCTGCTCAATATTCTGAAACAACCTAAATGGGGAAAGAATTTGAAAAAAGACAGATGCATGTATGTGTAACTGAATATATATAACTGAATCACTTAGCTGTATACCTGAAACTAACACAACATTGTTAATTAACTATACTCCAATACAAAACAAAAAAATTTTTTTTAAAAAGAAAGAATAGAGTGCTGGAGAGGTTCTCAGCCAGGCAGACAGAAGTCACCTGGGTACAGCAACGAGGGGCGGCTTCTATGCAGGGAAAGCATTGTGTTTGTAAGTGGTCACAAAATTCGACGACATTATCCTTAGATACATAGCAAAAATGTAACTGTGATTTATTCATTTGGTCTCTCACTATTATGGCCTCTCCTATGCCCCTACCCAGGGGTTTGCCAGGTAGCTCAGTGATAAAGAATCCACCTCCCAGTGCAGAAGATACAGGAAGATACGGGTTCAATCCCTGGGTCAGGAGGATCCGCTGGAAGGGGAAACAGCAACCCACTACAGTGTTCTTGCCTGAAAAGTCCCCTGACAGAGGAGCAGGGCGGGCTACAGTCCACAGAGTCACAAAGAATCAGACACGCCTGAGTGACTGAGAAAGCATGCCTCTATCCACTGGCTGGGAGAAGTAAAGCTTAGACCCAGATCCTAAGTCCTTTGAGAAAGAATTCATTCTCTCTTGGATGAAAGCCCTTGCTCCATCTCTGCCTTCACTCCAACTCTGCCTTCACTCCATCTCTCAGATGGCAACACTTCTTCCTTCCTGAAGATGTTACTGTCTGTACAGGATGAGAGATGGCCTATAAGACCTTGTGTGGCTTATAAGACCTTGTGTGGCTTATAAGACCTGCCTTCACTCCATCTCTCAGATGGCAACACTTCTTCCTTCCTGAAGATGTTACTGTCTGTACAGGATGAGAGATGGCTTATAAGACCTTGTGTGGCTTTATGGATGGAGAGGAGAAAAGGGAGGGTCCTGAGGTGTGGTGGGTCTCCAGTCTCTGGGGCCATGTGTCTTTCCCCCTGGCCTCTCATGCCACAGTCTGCATCTGGCAACCTGTGTGGCCTGTTCTCCTGCAGGCAGGCCTTCCTGCAAACCTTCCTGGCACATGAAGACTCAGCTGAGGCAGACAAGGGTCTAAGGTCTGGTTGTGATTCCTAGTCAGACCTGGCCTAGGTGATCTGCTCTGTGCCTCACCGCCCATCCTGAGCAACCCCCTCTAGAAACTCCCCAGCCAAATTCAAGTTATTTTGGGGTTAATGGGAACAGAGGATAAGGGTCTGGAGGACTTTGGCATGCATGAGTGCTCCCTCTACCTAATCAGTCTCCACCTCCAGGTCAGGACCACATGGTCACTGCCATCTGGACTGGCACAGACTCTGCAGGGCCCTCCTCTGGGGCGTGGAGTGACGGTGGTGGAAACGGTGAGGTTAAGAGCTCCCTTTTGCCCTCTTGTCACCTTCACTTTTCAAAAGCTCATTTCGCTAGCCCACCTCCTTCTCGGCTTCACCTTTTCACAGTTACCCAAGAACCAGAAAGAGTTTCCATCTTCTTTCTGTTCACTCTTAAGGGAAACCCTATGATGGATTCTTGGAATTTCCCCCTCCATATTTTAAATAGAAGATAAAGCAATTTAGACAGACCTTCCTGGGGAAACAAACTGGGTCTTGCTATACACTCCTATTTTTTATTATTAACCTCAGCCATCTTACTGCATTCCTTCTGAAACAAATCTTAACTTCCCCCCAGAGAGAGAGATGCCTGTGGCAGATGGGTGAAGATCACATTTTTGCATAAACAAGAGAAAAGCATGTTAACCAATTTTGAAGTACTTCCTCCAGCACATATATAAGAGCCCTAACTGAGAAAGAGGGTGGGTACTTTTAAGGGACTGAAAGAAGTTGACCTGGCCCATAGGTCACAGGAAGAGAGAGTCCCTCACGAGCCCCAAGGGGTAAAACAGGTATTAATCACTAAGTGCTTACTGCGGGGCAGCCGAGAGGACTGTAAAGTCTCCAGGAAACCACTGAACAGAACACGGAACAAGAGAGTGGCCAGGTCAGCTGAGCTTTCTGGCTGCAGACGGAGTGTGGACAATGGTCTGGAAGGAAAGGAACGAGACTGGATGCACGGGATTAGTAAGGTGTAGCTGCAGGAGCCCAGGTCAGAGATAACAGCAAGGACCAGGGAGGGGTGATAAAGACATGGTCTGGGGATTTATAATAGAGAGAAGCTTGTGACTCACTGTAGATGCAGGAGGTGAAAATAATGGGTGGCTCAAGAATCAGAGATTTCTGAGATTTCTGGCTTGAGCAACAAAACAGATACTAAGACTCTTTCTAAGACAAGAAACTCTTGATATGAAACAGATTTCCAGGGATGGATGAGGTGGTGGAGTTCCATTCTGAACACTTGGAGGACTGGCAGCCATCCAAGTACAGATCTTCAATATCCGATAATGAGCATACCACACACTTTATGAGGTGAGAAATTAAAATAAAAATGTACTCTAAACCCCTTTACTCCCAGCTGTGGCCTTCGCTGAAAATCTGATTTAAACATAAAATGAGGACATTGATTTTCAGTTTGATTCGGCAGTTTGAGGCTTAGCACATCTTATTTCTTCTGCCCTTGAGAAATTTTACTCTGCATGCACCCCCATCCTCAAGTTTTAATCCATATGAAAACCTTAAACCATTTTAGGTGAGTTGAATCCATGTTCTTTTATGATGGAGAATACAGATATAAGCATTGTTCTATATGCAAATAATAGCACTTTGGTATCAGACACTAGGAACACATATCATAGGCTCTCTTCTAACTGGTGCTGACAGCAAAGTCTTTAAGTCAATTAGTATAAAACCAAAGTTCTCATTTTGTCAGCTTTCCAACTTATGACTACTTTCTACAGATATCGTAATAAAGGCCACTTTACTTATTATCCAGGTGTATATTTTTACTCTGAACTACTCTGGAGGGTGTTCCAGAAAGTTGCTTTTCTCAAAGTGACTGGTTTATCAAGGTTTTTTGGGGGTGGTGTGTATGACTAAAGAAGATGTTTATTTACACTTGTTTTAACAATTTCCGTCAAGCCTAGCTCAGCAGGTAAAGACTGCCTACAATGCAGGAGACACAAGAGATGTAGATTCTATTCCTAGGTTCGAAACATCCCCTGGAGAAGGGCATGGCTACCCACTCCAGTATTCTTGCCTGGAGAATCCTATGGACAGACGAGCCTGGTGAGCTACAGTCCATGGGGTTGCAAAAAGTTGGACACAACTGAAGTGACTGAGCTCATGTATATTGTAGCCATATTTTAGAGCAAGGGAATTATAAGAGCTCAAGTTAAATACTAAGTTCTCCATTTGGGTCCTTTAAGAGTGGAGCCAAAATTCTTCTGAGGAGAGTCATGGCTCTGTCCATGGTGCAGTGAAGAGTGTTTTTCATTGTTGTTTTTTATAATTTCAGGCACAGGTTCTTATTAGTAGCCTAACTCAGCCAGATTGTTCAAACTCACAGCTCTAAACTCAACTAGTATCACACACTAGCTGCACTGGCTGTCAAGCTGCTCCTTGGTTTTCAAATGCTCAGCGGAGGGGAAAAAAGCACACGTGTGGTCATTTGAAAGATATGCTATTCAGCTGTTCCTGTCTAGATGCTCTGAAGTTCATTCCTAGGTGAAGCCAGATCACTAGAGACCCACATACTTGGATATTAAAACAATTCATTTCTAAAGTGACTTGATTACTTTCCCTAAGCTTCATTTCCCAGTATTCAAAGTGAAGGAAGATTCACTCATTCACTCAACAATTACTCACTGAACTACTCTTCCCAAAGTATTAAGTCTACAAAATAGAAGACATAGTCCCATTTCTCAATGACCCTGACTATCTACTAATATGTGCTTAAGTATCTTTACCTACATATAAAGACCAAAAAGACCATTATCATCCTATGTGATAAGCAAAGAAATACAGAAATATACAGAGGAGAGATACCTTCCCCAGCTTGAGTGCAGGAAGGGGAGGATGACAGCAATACCGACACGTCCCAGAATAACGTCGCCCCCTCTCTCTGGTGTCACGTGTTACTGGGGATCCAGTGACTCTCTGGTGTCACGTGTTACTGGGGATCCAGTGACTCTCTGGTGTCACGTGTTACTGAGGATCCAGTGAGAAGAGGGGGAGAGAGCTCTCTCATGCCTGGAAGAGGAGGAGCAGCGGTGTCCGCTCTGGTGCCCCTGGCTCCAACAGACACTGTCAACTGGCTCAGTCAGTGTGGAAACGTATCATCTCACGTGACAAAAGGTCCAGAGACAGGGGAGGTTCAGAGCTGATTTAGTGGCTGGGCTGTGTCACCAAGGACCCTTCTTCTTCCCATCTCTCAGGGGTTGGGATGGAACATCTCAGGACAGAACCAGGTGGTTGCAGGCATTGCAGTAAAACACAGAAGGCCCCAAGGAAGAAAGAGACCATCTTGACTTGAGCTTCTTTCTTAGAAGGGAAGATACCCCAGAGACATTTGAAGATTTCCTCTCCTGTCTCAAAACCCTGGCTTTGGGCACCTGCCCATCAGTAAAGCAATCAACAGTAAGGGCCATGTGCTACCACTTAGACTCAGTGTCATCATTTGGAGCCCGTCTGTTTTAGAGAATCGACCACATACTGCTCCAGGGGCATTAGAGACACACGCTGGCTGACTTGAAAGAACTCATCCTTTCTTCTAGGAATCTCTCATTTGCCAAAGTTGTAAAAATCTCTGCAACTTTCTTACCTCAATAAGATAGTTTTATTTTCTCTACTGTCAATGCCTAGAAAGTAAGGCTGATGAAAACGGATCAAATCATACTACTCATTTTGCAGCTCAAATTCATGTACTTCAAACAAAATTTACCAAAATCTACGAGTTTAACTCCGCCTTCAGTGGTTATTTGGCTGACTTGAAAGAACTCATCCTTTCTTCTAGGAATCTCTCATTTGCCAAAGTTTTAAAAATCTCTGCAACTTTCTTACCTCAATTAGATAGTTTTATTTTCTCTACTGTCAATGCCTAGAAAGTAAGGCTGATGAAACGGATCAAATCATACTACTCATTTTCAGCTCAAATTCATGTACTTCAAACAAAATTTACCAAAATCTACGAGTTTAACTCCGCCTTCAGTGGTTAACAGGATGTTATTTCCTTTTATATCACGGTGGATAGTTTTGTTGTTATGCAGATGCTGAAGTCCCTGGAAGAGGAAAATAAATATGGTGACTTTTGAAGGAAATACCACATAAAGACACATTTTATTTCAGAAGGATGCATTTATACAAAATTAATAGTGAACACATGTTAAAATTAACACTCAAACCTTCGTAAATGTTTCACCTTGAGTTAGTCGAATCAAAGTACATCATGTCCACTTTGGACTGAAAAAAATTTTGAAAAGCCAGGGCAAACTCTTGACCTTTAGGAAATATTTTATTTAGAATGTGCTAACCTCAATAGAAGAAAAATTATAAATACTTATTCTAAATAATGGCTGTTAAAAATAAATAATGGCAAATAAAAACCTATTCACAAAAATATATAATATCTACCTTCATCATCATTGATTTCAGAAATATACCTAGGAGATCAAAACTCAGGATTCTGTAGACACAAGAAGGGTAGATTCTTAGTGGAAAAGAGGAATTAGTTATGTTAAATATTTCAGATTTTGCATCTCACTCTTGCATCAATAAATACTAATGAAGTGTTTTTTTTCTAAAAATGGATACACAGTTTTTATTTAACTAGAACTGCCTCATAATTAATGCAAGAATAATTTAAACTGCCTTACCAACAGTGCTTCACGTAAAATATAGGCAATTATGGGCTCACTCATTCTTTTGCCCTCCTTCAGAAATCCTTTCACAAGATCTGTCACTGATCCTCCATTGCACAGCTACAAAAGAATATTTCAAAAAAAGAATATTTTTAGACATTAAAATGGATGTGACATTTTAGTACTTGCTATAAAAGGTTTTCTAAAAACATTTAGAAAACCTGTTCCAATTTTTTTGTTTCAAATGATTATTCCCATCATTGTTATGATTTTATAAATGAACATATAAACTTGTACTAGTATACAAGCAATTATTGGCACACAGTTTCCATACGAATTAATTTCAGAAGAGAATCTGGAGAAGCACTGGGCTTGATTTTTAAATTCAAGGATAAGAATTATGATTCTACAAATTAGTTTCAAATTTTAGGACCTAGAGCTCTTAAAACTACTTGATTCCTGATGCTTCTGTTGTCCAGTCGCTTAGTCATGTCTGACTCTTTGTGACCCCATGGACTGCAGCATACCAGGCTTCCCTGTATTCACCATCTCCCAGAGTTTGCTCAATCTCATGTCCATTGAGTCAACGATGCTATCCAACCATCTCATCCTCTGTTGCCCCCTTCTCCTGTCCTCAATCTTTCCCAGTATCAGGGTCTTTTCCAACGAGTCGGCTCTTCACAGTATGAAAAGGCAAAAAGACATGATTCCTGATAGTTCAATTAATAGCACAGTATGACCTCAGCCCACGGCTATATACTGCTTCATTTGTGCATTAATGTGAAACCATACTTAGTCTCTGGTAAAATCTCAGAGTGCACTGAAATAAGGATTACAAATAGCATTTTAGAAAACTATTTTAAACATCATGTTTCCTAACTTTCTTCCTTTGCATCTCCCAAGAGCAGAGGAATCTAAAAAGAAAAACAAGAGGGAAGAACACAGTAGGGGAATTTTTCACATCCAGCTTTCCTCCAAGATAGGTAACATGAAGTCCCACAGCAAACATTACAAGCAGCTACATGTGGCTCAGATGTTTTCATGTTTCCTAACTTTCTTCCTTTGCATCTCCCAAGAGCAGAGGAATCTAAAAAGAAAAACAAGAGGGAAGAACACAGTAGGGGAATTTTTCACATCCAGCTTTCCTCCAAGATAGGTAACATGAAGTCCCACAGCAAACATTACAAGCAGCTACATGTGGCTCAGATGTTAAAGAATCTGCTTGCCAATGCAGGAGACACAGGTTCGATTCCAGGGTAAGGAAAATTCCATGAAGAAGGAAATGGCAATGACCGGAGAATTCCCTGGACAGAGAAGCCTGGCGGGCTACAGTCCATGGAGTCACAAAGAGTCAGACACGCCTGAGCAGCTGAGCATGATAAGCACAAGCCTATTTGACGAGGAGAGAAACAGTGACACCAACAGTGGAACAAGAGTGGGGCCAGAACTAGCTAAAAGGCCCCAGCAAAGCTCTGACCCCAGAAGCACTTGGTCCCCAACCTGGGACCCCTCAGTCTTTGCTGTCAGCTCTGTCTCTCCCTGCAGGGCTCCTTGCTCTTACCCTGACCTCTGGGGTCTCCTCTGTCACCTCAGTGCCTAAGAACTAAGACTTGTCATTTCCTCGACTCTACTGACCTAAATGGAGTAGAGGAAGGAGAAAGGAAGTGTGTTCGTAGCATCCTTGTCTGAAATACTGAACATATTTTCTCTCAGACTTTCTTCTAACATGGTAATTAGAATTTATTGGATGCCTGAACACTTCTGATACATTTTCAATTATATAATAATAATTGTATTGAGCACAGACTTTACATTAGCACGTTCCTAACCCATTTACATGCATTATCCATAGTCTCACCACTCTGTAAAGTAGGTATTATTATCATCTCTATACTAAAGATTGGGAAAGTGAGGCACAAAATGATAAGGTAACTCGGGAACGATCACATTGTAGTGACAGAACTAAGTCAGGAACTTGGACAGCCTGACTTTAGAGTCCAGTCTTACATTTAATCATGATATATCATGATCCCCCACCAGGTTGTCTGGGCTGACAGGTCGATCTAGACATCATGTGTGATATCAAAGTTGGGTTTTTTTAAGATTTTTTTGATGCAGACCATTGTTAAAGTCTTTATTGAATTTGTTACAATGCTGCTTATGCTTTACATTTTGCTTTTTTGGCCACAAGACATTTGGGATCATAGCTCCTCCACTAGGAAGTGAATCTACAACCCCTGCATTGGACAGTGAAGTCTTAACCATTGGACCTTCAGGGAAGCCCTCTTTTATAATATTGTTTCTATAAGTGTATTTAAAATCTAAACACAAACTCACAAATGAGCATTTAGATGCATCTCCATTTATAACTCCAGTATTCTTGCCTGGAAAATCCCATGGGTGGAGGAGCCTGGTGGGGGTCGCTAAGAGTCAGACACGACTGAGCGACTTCACTTTCACTCTCCACTTTCATGCATTGGAGGACATGGCAACCCACTCCAGTGTTCTTGCCTGGAGAATCCCAGGGATGGAGNGATGCATCTCCATTTATAACTCCAGTATTCTTGCCTGGAAAATCCCATGGGTGGAGGAGCCTGGTGGGGGTCGCTAAGAGTCAGACACGACTGAGCGACTTCACTTTCACTCTCCACTTTCATGCATTGGAGGACATGGCAACCCACTCCAGTGTTCTTGCCTGGAGAATCCCAGGGATGGAGGAGCCTGGTAGGCTGCCGTCTACGGGGTCGCACAGAGTGGACACAACTGAAGCGACTTAGCAGCAGCAGCAGCAGCCATTTATAACTGGTGTCTTTTTACATTAAACAAAACTTTCATCTTCTCCAGGAGCAGGGGCAGACCTGGCATTTGAAAAGGGACATTTTCTTCTGCAGGAAAAGGAACACCTTTTAACGGGATAAGCAGAAGAGTATTCTGGCAGCAGAATACAGGGTCACGCTGCCTCCAGTGTGGCCCAGCATGATGGGGTCACAAAATTATTCAAAACTGACGGAAATGAAATTCAGAGACCTTAAATTGCAAAGCACTTATGTAAAGGAACTAAGTTTTAGGACCACTTTTTAAATTTTCAAAACTCATTTTCAAAATTCATGAGACATATAAGAAAACTCTATACCTCCCTCTCAATAATTCTGTGATGCTAATAACACTGCTCTAAAAAATAAAGTCTTTAAAATATCTGTAAAATGTACAGTGCAAAGAATTAACCCTAATGTAAACAATGGACTTTAGTTAATAATGCATGCATATTAATCACTTCAGTTGTGTCTGACTCTTTGCAACCCCATGGACTATAGCCCACCAAGCTCCTCTGTCCATGGAATCTCCAGGCAAGAACACTGGGGTGGGTTGCCATGTTCTTCTCCAGGGCATCTTCCCGACCCAGGGATTGAACCCAAGTCTCCTGCACTGCAGGCAGATTCTTTATTTTCTGAGCCACCAGGGAAGCCCTCAGTTAACAATAATGTGTCATTACTGTCTCACCAACCATAACAAATGTGCCATGCCAATGCAAGATGTTAATAACAAAGAAAACTTGGGCGAGAGGATATGGGAACTCTCTGAACTTACCACTCAATTTTTCCACAAACCTGAACCTGTTCAAAAAATAAAATCTATTAATTTTTTAAAATCTAGCTGCCAACATCAAGTATATTCAAAAAGGTCCTCAACTAATAATGAAAGGGCATGCAAAATTAATCCAAGTTATGACAGATGCCCCATAGTGTTAGCTTCAGTTCAGTTCAGTTCAGTCGCTCAGTCTTATCCGACTCTTTGCGACCCCATGAATTGCAGCACGCCAGGCATCCCTGTCCATCACCAACTCCCGGAGTTCACTCAAACTCATGTCCATCGAGTCAGTGATGCCATTCAGCCATCTCATCCTCTGTCGCCCCCTTCTCCTCCTGCCCCCAATCCCTCCCAGCATCAGAGTCTTTTCCAATGAGCCAACTCTTCGCATGAGGTGACCAAAGCATTGGAGTTTCAGCTTCAACATCAGTCCCTCCAATGAACACCGAGGACTGATATCCTTTAGGAGGGACTGGTTGGATCTCTTTGCAGTCCAAGGGACTCTCAAGAGTCTTCTCCAACACCACAGTTCAAAAGCATCAATTCTTCGGCACTCAGCTTTCTTCACAGTCCAACTCTCACATCCATACATGACCACTGGAAAAACCATAGCCTTGACTAGACAGACCTTAGTCGGCAAAGTAATGTCTCTGCTTTTGAATATGCTGTCTGCTGCTGCTGCTAAGTCACTTCAGTCGTGTCCGACTCTGTGTGACCCCATAGACGGCAGCCCACCAGGCTCCCCCATCCCTGGGATTCTCTAGGCAAGAATACTGGAGTGGGTTGCCATTTCCTTCTCCAATGCATGGAAGAGAAAAGTGAAAGTGAAGTCGCTCAGTCTGTCCGACTGTTAGCAACCCCATGGACTGCAGCCCATCAGGCTACTCCGTCCATTGGATTTTCCAGGCAAGAGTACTGCGGTGGGGTGCCATTGCCTTCCCCGGAATATGCTGTCTAGGTTGGTCATAACTTTCCTTTCAAGGAGTAAGCGTCTTTTAATTTCACAGCTGCAATCACCATGTGCAGTGGTTTTGGAGCCCCCAAAAAATAAAACTTAGAAACCATTAATAATTATTCTACCATCTGGCTGCTACTTAAGCAGGAACTGTGGTTTAATTTTTCAGAATGGAAAAGGATCTTTTGAATTAAACTTCAAGAAGAGTCAAGTTAAGGGTTCTTCTTTCCTACTGTTGTGTTAAAATTATGCCATCTTTCTGCTTCTCCCCATGAGAAATAACCACTATCCTAAACTTTGTGTTTATCATTCCTGTCTTTAAAACTTCTTTCTTCATTATAAATACATTTCTTCTAAAATATGTGGTTCAGTTTTGCTTTGCTTTGTGCTTTATACAAATAGTATCCTACCTGGATTTGCTTTTTCCTTTAACCAATAATATACTTCTAAAGTTCATTAATGTTGATTGATGAAGCTGTCACTAATATTTACTGTTATATAAAATGCCATTTTATAAATATAAAAAATATATGTTAGAATGAAAAGAGAAAAGGAGAGGACAAATACAACAAACATGGAATTTATTAAACAGACCACAGGGACCAAATGTCAATAAGCCATAAGTTAATTTGGGGCTGATCTTTTTCTAAAGATGCTCAAGATAACACCATGAATTTTCTAAATCCTCATTCAAAATTTCAAATATCATCTTTAATGAAATCTACTTTTGTTTGACTAGCATAAAATGCCTTTCACGTATGAAGACAAATTTTTTTAAGAAATTAACTGAAGTATGTTTGTTTTTAAATTAATGTGAAGGATTAAAATATATTAAAGGAAATGAAAATGTTCTTAAATTAAGCAATAGATCATAAAAATTGAAAATGACCATATGTTTCCACTTAAAAAGAACTGCATCCAGGGAAATGAATTGTGTCATATTAACCCTATGCAATTCTTAAATCACCAAGACAGACTAAAAAGAGATTTGTAGCAGGGGACCAAAAAACCCATAAGTGTCGCTTTGTGACAGTGCTATAATAAGGCCTTCATGTTCTCTCATCAAACAAAATTGAAGTATAATTTTCTTAAACCAGAGCTACACTAATGAAAGAACAGAGCAGCCCTAAAAGTGAATTCTCTACTCAGGCTGTAGTCAAACATTAAAGACAAAAAAAAAAAAACTAAATCTCTAAACAGATTGTTACAACTCACTTCCAAAGACAGCTTTTATAAGCTTTCAAAGTGCATTCTGTTTTTACTATGCAAGGACAGGATATGAGATTTTTACTCAAATTTCTGGAAAAGGACTACTGATTTCTGCAGTTGGCATTTCTGACTTTTGCTGTTTTTCATTGTTTTTTGTTTATACTGAATGCTCTAAGACCCTCCCTTAGTCTGACAATATCCCATGTGAGACTCCCAAAAGCCAAAACTCATTTTCTGACACTCACCTAGGTTTTACTTTGCTCATTTTATAAAAGTGTTTGATTCTTTTTATAGAAACCAATTTTTAGCAAATGCCTACAAGTGACACTTTTAGATCATAAGGTAACTAGAGATGTAATAAGACATTAGCTGTATTGCCTGCAGAGTGACTGTACCATTTCACACTGCCTAAATAATCTAAAAAAAGGTCAGTTTGCTTCACAACCTCACCAACACTGAGAATTATCAGTCTTTTAAATTTTAGTCATTTTATTGAATGTGTACTAGTAGTTTCATTGTGGTTTTAATCTGAATTGCCCTCTCCTTTCCTTTTTTCATTTTAACCTAACTCTTCTTGAAGTTTCATTCGAGAACACTATAGCTATTTTAAAGTCTTTATCTGCTAATTCCATTATCCTGATTAGTTCTGGGTCTGTTTCATTTGACTGATTTTTCTTCTGACAATGGGTTACCTTTTCCTGCTTTCTTACCTATTTATTAATTTTTATTAAATGATGGCCATAACTAATTTCACATTTAAATGTTCAGATTTTGCTGTCTTCTTTTAATGAATGTTGCATTTTGTTCTCTTAGGCAGTTCATCTACTTGTGGACTGACGTGAACATTTCAAGCCCTGTTTTTGAAATTTTTATAGGAGGCCAAGGGTAGTTCTTATTCTAGGGTGAGTCTAACCCTTCCTTTAACGCATAACCTGTCAGCAGGGTCTCTACTAAGCGTCTTGGATGTTCAACAAAGATTCCTCAATTTTACTGGTCAGAACTCCAGCTTGCACAAACTCCAGTAGTTGTTCATATTACTGCTTTTCAGTAATTCTTACCCTTATTATTGTTTGTTGCCCAACTGCCTAGAATCTTGCCCTATACATCTCCAGCTTGGTTTCCAGTCAAAGACTCAAAAGAACCCCTATGCAGATTTCTGGAGTGTTTTTCCTGCTTAACTCTCTCTTTGAAAATTCCAGTCACTTCTGTCTTAACAATCTTTTCAGTTCAGCAAGATTGCTGTGATCTCCTTGAGAACGTCCTCCTTATCCCCGTGGTCTGAAAACTGTCTCCAAGAATAAAGATGCAATGATTGTAGTGTTCCTCTAATTTCCTTTTCTCAGTGTCACAAGCCTAAGCTGTCTCTTTCACAGTGTTGGAAAACTGTTATGTTTTTAAAAATATACTCTAGGTAATGTTTTGGGTATTTATGGTACAACTGTGCGATGTGACACAATTTACTGTCATGGCCAGAAGCAGAAGTCCCAGACTATTTCTAATGCACCCTGAAATCCAAGGACCTCTGGCAGGATTTTCCAGACTTTCCTCTGATAAGAATCACCTTAGGACTTGTTTAAAAAATAAGTTTCTGAGCCCTCCTCCCTGGAATTTCTGCTTGGGTTTGAGATGGGGCTGAGTCTTACCAGAGTGTCTGGAATGTATATTAAAGAACAAAGGTACTAACAGGATCCTCGATTTGTTTCTTTTTTTTTTTCAGGTGGAAGCTTAAGTGTTACCCACTCATCTAGGCCTTCTCTGACTTCTCTCTTCACAAAAGCTCTTTTTCATTCTTTATTAGCACTCCACTTCTGTTCTTCATAGCATCAATGCCACTGCTGCTTACTTACTTTAGACATGTCCAACTCTGCAACCCTATGAACTGTATATAGCCGGCTAGGCTCCTCTGTCCATGGGATTCTCCAGGCAAGAGTACTGGAGTGGGTTGCCATGCCCTCCTTCAGAAGATCTTCCCAATCCAGGAATCAAACCTGGATCTTCTGCATTGCAGGCAGATTCTTTACCACTGAGCCACCAGGGAAGCCCATAGTATCAATAACAATGTATAATTATTTAATTGATTTGTCTATTAAGCTTTAAATTGTCTTTCTGCACTATTAGACTCTAAGCACCAGGATGACAGCTGGTCTCATTCTCTACTGAATACCCAGAACCTACCAAAATGCTTGGCCCAAAGTAATAGATACATATGGAATGAGTAAGTGACTGGATGAATATACTTTAGTCCTGGACACTTATCCATGTACACACACATAATGACAGAAGGCCATCTTTTTACATGAAATGGAAGGTGCCTCTTCAAAGTGTGAAATGTATGACTCAATATCAATAAAATACATATACTGATGTAGCAAATTCTGCATTCCAATGAAAGACTGATAAAATATTAATGAGTGACACCATCACCTAATAATGTTTCCTAATGTGTCATACTGCAATATGTACAATTTTCACATTACTTTTCTAACTTGTAAACTAGAAGTAGTATGTTTAAGCTGTTACAGACACACATTCTAATGGACTCACTGAAGTATGCACTTTGATGTATTTTGGTAATTGTGTACAATCCTGTAACCACTAAATCAAGTTATTAAACAGCATCCCACATTCTAAAGCATTTCAAAATTCTTGGGAAAACACCATCAAACACTGGTAATGTGAGCAACAAGATATCTTTGATAAACAAGAAAATGCAGAAGAAATCTTTTAATCTGCCTGGTCAAAATATGGGCTTCCCTGGTGGCTCAGCAGTGAAGAATCTGCTTGCAATGCAGGAGCTACAGGAGACATAGGTTCGATCCCTGGGTTGGGAAAACCCCCTTGAGGAGGGCATGGCAACCCACTCAAATATTCTTGCCTGGAGAATCCTATGGACAGAGGAGCCTGGGTGGGCTACAATCTATGGGGTTGCAAAGAGTTGGACTCAACTGAAGCAACTTAGCACGCACAGTCAAAATATATTGATTTACCAAATGGCAAAACATCTCACATTTTTCCCTCTGTGGTTAATATTATAAACTTGCACTCCTATTCAGAGAGCAGATGTATTTGCAAGCACCAAAGTACTATTACGGAAAAAAGATATACCAGCATTATATATGTTTTTATGTATTTTCAGGGTTATAAGAATATAAAGGAGTACATGCATACTTGTTTTTCCATCCTGCCCTTTAAACAAAAAAATGAGACGACTCTAGGTAATTGTCTGTCTTGTTCTGTGGTGAGTACACCAAATAACAGCCTTTTATATGAGAGCTGGGAATGGCTGTCCCAGACCTAAGAGCGTGAAAAGAATTGGCATTCGTCTACTCCGCTGCCACTGTGCACAGCTAATGAAAGGAAGGACCGGTGCTGTGCCATCAGAGTGCTTCAGAAGCCCAGGTTTGCAGCCCGGTCCTGCCTCCCTGCCCCCGGCACATATACAAGCCTGCAGGGGTTCCCTGTCCCCTTCCATGTACACGTTATCTCCCGGGCAGCAACATTAAAGAGCTAATAGCTGAGCAAACAGAAACCATTCATTCATTCCAACTTGTTTTCTTTCTGCCATCCTATAGTTTCCTTTCCTCATGATGGACCGTGTCTTACTTATTAGATGTAAGTATAAATTCAAAATAATCAATAATGCACGAAAGTTAGTATTCAGGTCCATGAAAATCACTTTCATTACCAGAAATGTGCATTTGTGAGGCTTTAGGACTATTTACTGAACTTTTGTGCTTCCAAATGCCACCTGTAATTTCCAGCCTTTGATCTCTTGAAAAGGATATAATTTCAAAGAGAAAAATTGCTATAATTAGAAAGCAAAGAGAGAAAGCAGTGTCACTATTAAGAATGAACAAATCAGGGCTAATTCAGATAAATAATAGAATTCAGCCTGCAGTACTGCCATGAAAGGAGCAATTACAGCTAAGACTGGATTATGAAGGGAAAGACCTTTTAACAAAAAGATGTCCTAACTGGATTTTGGTTCCCTTATAGCTGAGGATACACTAAACAAACAGATGCTGAGACAGAAGACTATATTCCTTCTGTACTTAAGGTGTTGCTGTTCATCCAACTAAGAAGGGGGAAATTATAGTTAAATCTCAGTTTTGCCCTCTGTGCTCATCTGCAGTAGATGCCTAGTACCAGACCAACTTAATTCAATTTCAACCCTGTTTTTTCATCTCATCTCCTGGTTTAGTGGTAAGGATATGTAGAAATGAACCACCTCCCACCTCCCAAGGTCCCCATCCATCCTGCTCCTGACCCTCCACGGTAGACACTAGGAGTGAAAAGAAACACTAAGCAAAAGCAAAATGTACAGGGATTTCCCTGTTGGACAAATGGCTAAGACTCAGAGCTCCCAATGGAGGGGCCCCAGGTTTGAATTCTGGTCAGCAAATTCCAAATGCCCAAACTAAAGGTCCTGAGTACCACAACTAAGAACCAACACAGCCAAATACATAGATAAATATAAACAAAGATTTTTTTTAATTAAAAAAAAGAGCTATCTATATTTTACAAAGCAAGTCAGTCAAGAGATATGCAATAGCAATAAGCAAAAATTAATATTAAATATAAGTATGGTATTTCAAAAGGTATAAGTAAAAAAAAAAACTATTCTCCCTTTATGCTGACATCATTAGGAAAACCTAAATACTAAGTGACAATAAAAATTCCCATAAACATTTTGCAAAAAAAAAAAAATATATATATATATCAGTTCCCACAGGAGAAAATCTACCCCTTCTCTTCTTTTGTAGTTTCATTACAAGTGTCTAGCTAGAATGTAGGAGGGCTAGTAATTAGTGCTCTTCTGTATGTTCTGAAAATGAACATACAGAGAATTTAGAAGGAAATAATTTCTAAATAGAGCCTTATATATTATTCATGCTCAAGAAATTATAGTATAACAAAATTTAAGAAAAATACAGGAAGAGGAAAAATTGTATCAAAGTGAAAGCAATAATTAAAAACTCACAAATAAATAATAGAGAAAAGAGCTGGCTCAGTAAAATCTGAGCAAGTAATTCTTTTCTTGGAATTTCAATTCTGGATTGCAATATAAATACAATGATTTTTCAAGATGAAAAATCTCCGGGTGAGAGTTTGCCCAAGCTAGTACAGTCCGCCCACCCCCCACATATGCCAGGCTGATAACAAGGATGCTACTCAGACCCTCCAAGAAGCACCGTCTTTATGCAGATTCATGTCAGAAGTCTAGCACGATTAGCGTGACTTTCTGGGTACTACCAAAGTTCCTATTTGGCCATCCTTTGGGTACCCTCATGCAAAATAATGTGTGCGCCTGCTGCGTGCACAGTTGTTTCAGCCGTGTCTGACTCTTTGTGACCCATGGACTGTAGCCCACCAGGCTCCTCTGTCCAGGGGTCTCTCCAAGCAAGAAGACTGGAGTGGGTTGCCATGCCCTCCTCCAGAGGATGTTCTCGACCCAGGGGATCGAACCCACATCTCCTGTGTCTCCTGCATTGCAGGCAGAGTCTTTACCGCTGAGCCACCCGGGAAGCCAGCAAAATAATTTATTGGAGCTTTATTATGATAAGAGGTATAATTAGCAGTCATTTTGTAGATAAAGTATTGATGCCACAAGCCAATTTTCTGAAAGTGCCTTTAAAGGAGCACCTGCACCATTCATGTTATAAATCAGGTAATTGTACCACTTATGTGTATATATAATCAGTCTAACTTGCATATGTAAATCAATTGTCTTACATACAGTTTGCCAGCTCTTTGCTTTTTCCATGTTTTCCCCCAGCTCTGAATTTCAAACAGATCAGATTTCTGAAATACTATTTTAATAAACCATTGTTTATTCTTTTTTCTCAAGCCATTAAGGGATATTTCCAACTCTTACATCTAATAATAAATACAGCTATAAAGACACTATGTAAAATAGCTAGTGGGAAGTCGCTGTATAACACAGGGAGCTTAGCCGGTGCTCTGTGACAATGCAGAGGGATGGGATGTGGGGCAGGGCAGAAGGAAGGTTCAAGAGGGAGGAGACAGATGTATGCTCATGGCTAATTCATGCTGTTCTATGGCAGAAGCCAACATAACATTGCAACGCAATTATTCTCCAATTAAAAATAAAGTTTAAAAATATATGTACAAAGTTCAAAGAAGCTAAGTCTCTGCTGATTCATTGCATCAGGATGCCACTTCGCTTGTACTGGATGTTTCAAGACTTTTTTAATCAATCTTTTCTGCTCTCTCGAAAGAACACTTAACTATATTCTGGAATCTTCAACTCCCACCTACCCCTGAGTGATAATATTAAGAACTGACAATATAATTAGAATAGGAATTTATTAGGCATAAAAGACATCAGCTGATCTTATTCACAATAAACTGTGGAAAATTCTGAAAGAGATGAGAATACCAGAGCACCTGACCTGCCTCTTAAGAAATTTGTATTCAGGTCAGGAAGCAACAGTTAGAACTGGACATGGAACAACAGACTGGTTCCAAATAGGAAAAGGAGTACATCGAGGCTATATATTGGCACCCTGCTTATTTAACTTCTATGCAGAGTACATCATGAGAAACACTGGGCTGGAAGAAGCACAAGCTGGAATCAAGATTGCCGGGAGAAATATCAATAACCTCAGATATGCAGATGACACCACCCTTATGGCAGAAAGTGAAGAGGAACTAAAAAGCCTCTTGATGAGAGTGAAAAAAGAGAGTGGAAAAGTTGGCTTAAAGCTCAACATTCAGAAAACGAAGATCATGGAATCCAGTCCCATCACTTCATGGGAAATAGATGGGGAAACAGTGGAAACAGTGTCAGACTTTATTTTTGGGGGCTCCAAAATCACTACAGACGGTGACTGCAGCCATGAAATTAAAAGACGCGTACTCCTTGGAAGAAAAGTTATGACCAACCTAGATAGCATATTCAAAAGCAGAGACATTACTTTGCCAACAAAGGTGTGTCAGGTCAAGGCTATGGTTTTTCCTGTGGTCATGTATGGATCTGAGAGTTGGACTGTGAAGAAAGCTGAGCGCCGAAGAATGGATGCTTTTGAACTGTGGTGTTGGAGAAGACTCTTGAGAGTCCCTTGGTCTGCAAAGAGATCCAACCAGCCCATTTTGAAGGAGATCAGCCCTGGGATTTCTTTGGAAGGAATGACGCTGAAGCTGAAACTCCAGTACTTTGGCCACCTCATGCAAAGAGTTGACTCACTGGAAAAGACTCTGATACTGGGAGGGATTGGGGGCAGGAGGAGAAGGGGATGGCAGAGGATGAAATGGCTGGATGGCATCACTGACTCGATAGACGTGAGTCTGAGTGAACTCTGGGAGTTGGTGATGGACAGGGAAGCCTGGCATGCTGCGATTCATGGGGTCGCAAAGAGTCGGACACGACTGAGCGACTGAACTGAACTGATCTTATTCAATAGTTTAAACTCTGGGAAAGATTTATACTTTTTCCCTTGCCCATTTAGGCCTATATTAAACAGAACAACTGAATCTTCAAATGCTAATTTTCCAGTTATTTTACATGGAAAAAAAAAAGATGCATTATGAAAATGCTCTCAAAGATATAAATATACAAAATTTTTATTCAGGACTCCATCAAGGATTTGCAGAGCATCACATCTCAAATACACAAACACAAATAAGTAAATTATCTATTAATTTAAGACAAAATGGCTTAAGTTCATAATTTATATTCTGTTACTTGGGTAATTGTATTGATAGAAGTAAAAGTTTTGCTTTGTTTTTTGTGTGATTTAACTAAAAATATAAAGCTATCTTGAATTGAGAAATACAAAATAATTCTGAAATCATAATAAGTTGCCTATCATCAAAGAACACACCTGGCTCTTAAAACATTTTTTTTAACTTCTATAAAGTAATAGTTTCAGATTCTGAAAAGGTTCTTGAAAATTCTATTGTAATTTTGAAAGACTATGATTTAATCAAAAGTGTCAGATTAAATATATACATTTATTTCCTCTTACTTATGAATCTCCATGAAAATGCCAGTAAAGGAATAAAAAACAAACAAACAAACAAAAAAAAAAAAAACATAAAACCACTAGAGAAAAAAGAACAAAATGGGAGAGAAGTGAAGAAGAGATTGCAACAAAATTTTTCAACATGGACTGCAGGTGACTGAGTGGTTAACTGGCCCAGCAACACAGAGAAAGCTCTTTGTGTTCAAAGAGCTAGGTGGGGGAGCTGTGGTGAGGTCACCTGAGCAGATTAACCCAGAGAGGGCAAGATAATAGTGGAAGTGGAGGAGGTGGGAGGGGAGGGGCAGAAAACAAGGCTTCCTTTGCAAGTCTCTCTTCAAAAGACTTGATGCCTTCTTACCCCACATTCAAAATATCCACATCCAGAAGCCTACCAGAGCTACTTCACACACACACACACACACACACACACAGAGACTGGAGGTTTTGCTCCCTAGAAAAACTAAACTGAAGAGACTCAATATTTGGTGACATCAGTACAGTGAATAACAGGAGGAACACACAGAATTCCTGATGTGCCAAACAGAGAGGTAACCTTGGAAAGAAGAGACCAAGGAATCCAGGAAAGTGGATTCCACCCAGAGTGGCAGAAGGGGTCAGACACCTGGCAGACCTCCAGGATGGAGCAGGAGGATGTAGGATTCCAGAGGGGCAATCAATAATTGTGCCAACATTCAGAACATGGGTTAGAAAATGAAAGTGTAGAGAAACTGAACCATCTGTTTCCAGGTTCAACAACCAGCTCAGGAAAAACACATACCTACCTGCTCAGGAAAGGGTGGTACCACTAACCTGGATCTACAGTAATACTATCCTGTATTACTACTTTCTATGAAATTCTAAGGTGTTTACTCCTTGGAAGAAAAGCTATGATAAACCTAGACAGTGTATTAAAAAGTAGAGACATTACTTTGCCAACAAAAGTCCCTATGGTCAAAGCTATGGCTTTTTCAGTAGTCATGTACATATGTGAGAGTTGGACCACAAAGAAGGCTGAGCACCAAAGAATTGATGTTTTCAAACTGTGGTGCTGGAGAAGACTCTTGAGAGTCACTTGGACTTGCAAGGAGATCAAACGAGTCAATCCTAAAGGAAATCAACCCTGAATATTCATTGAAAGGATGGATGCTGAAGCTGAAGCTCCAGCACTTTGGACACCTGATGTGAAGAACCAACTCACTGGAAAAGATCCTGATGCTGCAAAAGACTGAAGGCAAAAGG
This sequence comes from Oreotragus oreotragus, assembly GCA_006410675.1. Classification (NCBI taxonomy): domain Eukaryota; kingdom Metazoa; phylum Chordata; class Mammalia; order Artiodactyla; family Bovidae; genus Oreotragus; species Oreotragus oreotragus. Next base: position 236,143 of record SJYX01009147.1, on the reverse strand, counting down.
GGAAGGGGGCAGCAGAGGATGAGATGGTTAGATAGCATCACCAACTCAATGAACATAAATATGAGCAAACTCTGGGAGATAGTGAAGGACAGGAGCCTGGTGTGCTACTGTCCAGGGGGTCGAAAAGAGTTGGACTTGACTTAGTGACTGAACAACAAATTAATCAAGTGAATGTATTTTTTTTTAAGGTAAAAATGATTAAGTCTATCTGAAATTATATGAACTAGAAAATAGGTTAAACTGATAAGTGATATTGTCAATCATTTTAAACATACAAAAATAGATGAAGAAAATATATTCAAAATTAAGAGTGGTTCTTTTTACAGTTTCAAGTATTCTCTACAATGATCACTACTTGTATATTCATTTAAAAACCACCATAGAAAAAATATGAAGTATGGAGACAATGTACAAATTATTACTGTACAGGAAAATCAGTGGTACATTCCAAAAAAAAAAAAGAAAATAATAAAATGCTAATAAAATAATGTGAATACAAGACAGAGAGAACAAACTTGTGGTTGTCAGCAGGAAGAGGAGGCGGAGAGATGGATTGTTAGTTTGGGATTAGCAAATGCAAAGTATTACATATATTAATAGAATGGATATACAATAAGATCCAACTGTAGAGCACAAAGAATATTTAATATCCTGTGATAAACCATATGTATAATTATGTTAATACATATAAATATATGGGCTTCCCGGATGACTCAGAGATAAAGAATCCACCTGCCAAAGCAAGAGACATAGGAGACTTGGGTTCTATCCCTGGGTTGGGAAGATCCCCTGGAAGACGAAATGGCAACCCCCTCAGGTATTATTGCTTGAAAAATCTCATGGACAGAGGAGCCTGGCAGGCTATAGTCCATACGGTCACCATGGGTCGGACATGACTGAGCACACACACAGCCTAGCATATAAATATATATAACTGAATCACCTCACTTTACACCAGAAACTAATGTTATAAAAAGTAAAATAATGTAAATACAATAAATAGATGCTGTTAGGGTGATCAAATAAAGGTTTTACTAGCCCTGGGTTTGATAAAAGAAGCTTTAAGAAATCTTTATAAATTTTATTGTAATTGATGATTAGTTTCAACTTAAATTAAAATACCCAGTAAAAGTCAGAAAAAAACACATTCTTCTAGGGCTGGCAGTAACCTGCGAGGTGCACCTTCCAATACTCTTGCATTGGAGAGAACTGTCCCAAGCTGTTCTCAGGAATTGAAAAGCCAGACTCTGCAGTATCCCTTTGGCAACTTACTCAGTGTTCCACACCACTTCTAATAAGGTTCCCCTCCCCCATAAACGCAAATACAGTTGATCCTCTGTATTCACGGATCACAGCTGTTTGAATCTGACCATGTGGAATCCACAGATATGGGGGACTGACAGTACCTGGTTCTGCAGTTTATGTCATTAGTATTCAGTGAAGTCAGAAGAAATTAGCAGCTCACCATTTTTGCCTAATGAAGCCTCAGCAACATTAATTTTATCTCATATCATAGCACCTGGCACTGAGCCTCAGTCACGTGTTGCACCAAACACAGATAAATAAATAAAAATTATAACGAAGTCCCTTTTTAGTATGCTCTTCTGCCAGGAAAATATCCTAGTTTCTTTAGTCTTTTATTATGGAAACATTTTCTTTTAATCTTTAATTAATTTTCTTTCATTTACTGATGTTTCTAAAGATGGCAAGATCAGGACTGGGAACAAGATTCAACCAAGGATATAGAATGGAACATATCAGATGAACTGCTTTATGGGGGTGATGTTACTAAACACGTCATTCCAAGACCACACTGCAAATTACCACATAGGAAAAAATTCTAAACACTTACCTCAAGAACCAGCCATAGCTTATCTCCATTTATTTTATCCTTCTTAAAGTACATGCCATAGAATCTGACCACATTAGGGTGGTCAGAAAGTGCTTTTAGGATGCTGTACTCTGCTTCAATCTCTTCGTCAATATCCTAGTTTCAAAAAAGTCATGGGGAGAGAGCAGTGAGAAAAACATGAATGAAGTCAAAAAAACATAAGTTAGACTAGTGAACGTAGAATTTTATTTTGTTAAAGCAAGGTCAGAATAGTTTCTACTGTGCTTAATACAATGTATTGACATTTCTCATTACACTGCTTAAGGGGCGAGATCGTGATTTTCTTGTTAATCGAAAATATCTCTAATTATGATCATTTCATTGAAAAGAAATAAATAAAAGGCTATTTTTATGTGCAGTTAGAAAGAAACATATAGGGATTTCCCTGGTGATCCAGTGCCTTCCAATGCAGGGGACGTGGGTTCGATCCCTGGTCTGGGAACTAAAATCCCACATGCCGCTGGGCAACTAAGCCCAGGCACCTAAACTACTAAGCCCATGAGCAACTAAGACCTGATGCAGCCAAATTAAATTAAATTTTTTAAGTTAAAAAATAAAAATAAAGAATTCTAATCACAGAATCTAGGGGAAAAAAAATATATATGGAGAACTGCTTAAGGTGATCTTCCTTTCTTTGTAGTGTTAACTTTATTTCAATGGTAAAATTATTGTTTTGACATGAAAACTTTTAGCTGGTTCCTTTTGTTTCTTTGAAGTATAGGATATTTAAAGGCTATCAAAAACCAATCATACATGCAATCAACTCCTACCTTTCTAAAAAAGTGAAAGGGTTAAGTTATATAAGATGGCATACAGCCTTTAGTTAGCTAAAGACTCATTCACCAGAAGTAGAATAGGTTGTAACCCAGTTAATAAAAATGCAAACAAAACTACGCACTTAGTCACGTATCTAGAAAACCATATATACATAAAACAATTCACTGTCATAAATAAAAGACTTCTAATATTTTATGGTAACATTTAATGTTCACATTGTTTTAAGACAGAATCATGGAATCACAAAGCTGGAAAGAATTTTAGACCAGAACACTAGTCTCAGAGGAAGAAACTAAAGCTAAGAAAACTACTTTTTTTAAAAAAAGAAACAAGCTCAAGGCAGTTAGTCACAAAACTGGTTAGCGTGTGATCCAGGGTTAGTCTTTCGTCTACTACCTTCTAGTCCTGCTCATTTCATCCCCATCCTGGAGAGGAGATTATGACTTCAAAATCCATAACAGTAAGACCTTTTTAATTAAAAAAATAGCCACTCTGAAAAATGCTTGGGTGCATTTGAATTTATTTTATTAAGATTACAATCTCCTGGTTATAAATCTTTTTTTATTTGACTTGTGGCATGATGAATGAAGAATAAATAAAGGATTCTTAGGAAAATATACATGTACTATGACAAGAATAAAAGCAGCAAAAGAACGCATTTCATGCTACAGTTATGAACCTATACGTTTCACTAAAGCAAGAGAACAAAACCTGATTTGTACGACAGGCTGTATAGCAAATGTGATAAATTATGAAAGGATAGCTGTTAATGTGTTCAGAAGTCATTTGCTTTTGTTCATAAAGAAGCAGAGGAATGGGAGAGAGACTCTGACTGTGGGGCCACACATTGGGCTCAGCCTGGAGCCCTTTCTCTCGCCACCATGAACCCCAATCCTTAACAGCAAAGTTCAAAGGGCAGACTTGTATTGCAAAGCCAAGTGGCGCAGTTACTCTGGTACAGCTTAAATGGTGTCTCTCTTCCCTCAGTTGTAACAGTAAGAACTTTTCAACAGAATATGAAGACGTGCAGCACAGTGCTTCTCGTTTTTTTTCCCCTGGTGGCCAGTGGTAAAGCATCCACCTGCCAATGCAGAAGACATGGATTCGATCCCTGGGTTGGGAACTTCCCCTGGAGAAGGAAATGGCAAACCACTCCAGTATTCTTGCCGGAGAAATCCCATGGACAAAAGAGGAGCCAGCCAGCTACAGTAGATGGGGTCACAAAGAGTCAGATACAACTTTGGGATTGAGTAGACACGTACTTCAGAAAAGGCAATGGCACCCCACTCCAGTACTCTTGCCTGGAAAATCCCATGGATGGAGGAGCCTGGTAGGCTGCAGTCCATGGGGTCGCTGAGGGTCAGACACGACTGAACAACTTCACTTTCACTTTTCACTTTCATGCATTGGAGAAAGAAATGGCAACCCACTCCAGTGTTCTTGCCTGGAGAATCCCAGGGACGGGGGAGCCTGGTGGGGTGCCGTCTATGGGGTCGCATAGAGTCGGACATGACTGAAGTGACTTAGCCTAGGCATGCACTTATCTAACTTACTTCTTGAAAAGAAACCCCCACCCTCTCTCTCCTCTGCCCAAAGGAAAATGAAATAATGTAGTAATAACAGATGTAGTAAAAATAAACTATCAAAAAAGAAAGAGCAACCCCCAAATGAACAGAGGGCCAAAGACTTTTTGCAGAGTCCTTTTGCAGGCTTTGTGAGTGTCAGAGCTGTGACGAGGCGGAGAACTCCGAGGCCTACTCCACACACACCTCATCATTTCCATCAAGCCATACCCCCATCACATGCACAAAGTGAAAGTGAAAGTGAAGTCGCTCAGTCGTGTCCGACTCTTCGCGACCCCATGGACTGTAGCCTACCAGGCTCCTCCGTTCATGGGAATTTCCAGGCAAGAGTACTGGAGTGGGTTGCCATTTCCTTTTGCCATTTCCTTCTCCACGAGCTGAGTAATTGGAGGAGTTGCTCTCAGGAGAGGTTTGGGGATTATGGAATCACTGAGTTTATTCTGGCTCATCCACGTGCTAGGGGAGACCTACATATGTCCTAGTAGCTGAAAATGCACCCAAACATCCAGCCTCTGACTCCTGGAAAAAAGAATCTTGTCTCTTTAACAGGCAAATCTCATGCTCTTACAGGCAAAGCAAGATGAGTTTCCCTGATCACAACTGCTATTCCCCAAAAAAGCACCATTGGCACTGCTGGAAAACAGGCCATGTGGACTGACCACGACATTGAGTTCTTCACAAGGAACCACACCTGTAAAGGAATGCCATTTCTGTTTGGAAACACTCAGGTAAACCTGAAAATTAATTTCCCGTTTTTGAAAGAAATTTTAAAATATACTTCTTGTTTGGCATAAGAGGAATTCTGCCTGAAGCCTAAATAAACACAGGAGGAAAATGAAATCTGGCCAAGATAACATTAGACAATTTTAGGGTTACTTCTAGACCCATGAGTCTATATGCTGACAACACTCTGAAATCTAAAAATACTAAATCAAACCATTGAGCTGCTTGAGAGAAGATAAACTTATATACAGATATACTTATCTGTGCGTGCGTACATGCTAAGTCGCTTCAGTCATATCTGACTGTGTGACACTAGGTACTGGGGCCCTCCAGGCTCCTCTGTCCCTGGGCTTCTCCAGGCAAGAATATTGGAGTGGGTTTCCACACCCTCCTCCAGAAGATCTTCCCGACTCAGGGATCGAACCTGTTTCTCTTATGCCTCCTGCACTGGCAGGCAGGTTCTTTACCACTAGTGCCACCTGGGAAGCCCCCATACTTCTCTTTACTATATATTTATTTGCTACTGCTGCTGCTAAGTCGCTTCAGTCGTGTCCGACTCTGTGCGACCCCATAGATGGCAGCCCACCAGGCTCTGCCGTCCCTGGGATTCTCCAGGCAAGTTCTAATATGCATTAAGCATTTAACAAGGAAAATCTAACAAGACATTTTTAAATGAACATTTCTTTCAAATTGCAACTGACATTGTGATAAATAAATCAAGATAACATACCAATGGACTTTTTAACTGTTTAACACAGATTTTTTTTAAGTTAATTAGCAAAAAGGAAAAAAAAAACAAAAAACATGACTTACATGAATGGGATCCAGAATTTTGACTGCTGCTTTTTGGCCATTCTTCTTATTCAACACTTTAAAAACTTTTCCATATGTTCCTTTGCCAATCGTTTCAGTGATTTCCCAAGTATCAGAAGGGTCAGGAAAGTTATCAAAGATGATTGATTTTCCAATTAATGGAAGCATCTCAAACATTTAAATCACTGGAGAGAAAAAGTACAGAGCTTCATTGACATTTGATTGGTAATATTCAACAGCACACACAAACTCATGGGAAATTATCTAATATTTTCACTGATATGATGGAAAATACACAGCAGTAACCAAATGTACTCAGAGTCAAAGAAATTTTTAATTTCAATTCTTTTTGCAAACAGATGAATACAAGTTTAATAATGTTTTGTAAGCAGGGCTTTCCATGTTTAATACTGTCCCATATTAATTGCTACTGTTAGTAATTATTTTCAGATTAGAGGCACACATTTAAATCATTTTGATTTACTGCTTTATACTCATGAATGAAAGAATTTTACAATAAACCTTAGCAATGATAAAAATCCAACTTCTTCATCAAAGCAAATCCCACACTTTAAAATGATTGTGTTTTTTTATTTATTTTTTAACTGAAGGAAAATTGCTTTACAATATTGTGTTGGTTTCTCCTGGATAACATCCTTCAAGAACCAGTCATAATTATACATATATCTTCTCCCTGTTGAGCCTCACTCCTCTCCCCCTCATCCCATCCATTTAGGCCATCACAGAGTGCCAGGCTGAGCTCCCTGTGTTATACTGCAGCTTCCCACTAGCTATCTGTTTTACACATGATAGTGTATATATGTCTCTTCATTTGCGTCTCCAATACTGCCTTGCAAATAGGTTCATCAGTATCATTTTTCTAGACTCCAAATATACTCATAAATATATAGCATTTGTTTGTCTCTTTCTAACTTACTTCACTCTGTATAACAGGTTCTAGGTTTATCTACCTGAGCACAATTGAGTCAAATTCGTTCTTTTATATAGCTGAGTAATATTCCATTGAATATTGAATATCTGCTTCGTCCATTCATCTGTCAATGGACATCGAGGCTGCTTCCATGTCCTGGCTATTCTAAATAGCACTGCAGTTAACACCAGAGTACATGGGTTCTTTTTGAATTGTAGTTTTCTCAGAGTATATGCCCAGTTGTGGGATCCCTTGGTCATAGGATAGGGTTATTCACAGTTTTTTAAGGAATCTCCTTACTGTTTTCCATAATGGCTATATCAGTAGGAGGATTGTTCCCTTTTCTTCACATCCTCGCCAGCAGTTTTAAGTGATTGTGCTTTATATCACTGCTGCTGCTGCTAAGTCACTTCAGTCGTGTCCAACTCTGCGACCCCATAGACAGCAGCCCACCAGGCTCCCCCATCCCTGGGATTCTCCAGGCAAGAACACTGGAGTGGGTTGCCATTTCCTTCTCCAATGCATGAAAGTGAAAAGTGGAAGTGAAATTGCTTAGTCGTGTCTGACCCTTAGGGACCCCATGGACTGCAGCCCACCAGGCTCCTCTGCCCATGGGATTTTCAGGCAAAAGTACTGGAGTGGGGTGCCATTGTCATCAGTCCCCTATTGCTTTTAGTATGAAATTTCTTTCATATAACCTACCACATCCTTTAAAATATGGCCCTTGCTTAATTTCCTAACCTCATGTTTCATTACATCTTCCCTCAGACACTACAAACCAACCCCCTTGGGATCCATCAGGTCATCCCCTTCTTGCTTGAGGATCTTCACACATAGTCTTCGCTCCCACTTGGGTCTGTGGTTTCTTTGCTAAGCTCTAACTCCTACTTCTCTTTTCACATATTTGCTGAGATGTCATGTCCTCCAAACCTATCCACTCTCCACCCCATCTGAGTTGTGTGCCCACCTCTGTGCTCCATGAGCCCTCTGAACCCACCATGACCTGATATTCCTGCACACCCAGCACCTGGCGCAGTGCTCAGTTAGGAGAACATGGCCAATGAGGCCAAGTGATTTTAAAAAAGATTTCACACATAAGCTGAGATAAGATCTTCCAAGTAGTGCTACTAACCTTTCATGTTGTCCTTAAATTACATTCAATCCTTTGTATAAATTTAAAGGAAAAAAAAAAATCAGTAAGACCAACCAGAACATCTGTGGTGGTCCTCTGAATTTTTTGGTTAACCATGCAAAACCTCACTCTTTTCAATGCTATAAAGTTGACTGCAATTGCTCCTGGATGTGTATACACATACATAGAAACAGGTCTATTAATGAATGTGTTAATATCACATACTAATATCAGCCCATGAAATTCATTGGTCTGACTACAACTTTCAACCTCATCCAATCCACCAGTCCACTGATTCTTCACTTTCTTTATATCCATCAACTCTCTTCCATCTTCATTTCCACTTCATTTTCTCCTTCCCCAGCATAAACTGGGCTTCCCTGGTGGCTCAGTGAAGAATATACCAACAAGGCAGGAGACCTGGGTTCAATCCCTGGGTTGGGAAGATCTCCTGGATGAGGGCATGGCAACCCACTCCAGTATTATTGCCTGGAGAATCCCCAAGGACAGAGGAGTCTGGTGGGCTACAGCCCATGGGGTCACAGAGTTGGACACGACTGAGCGACTAAGCGCAGCAACCGGCACAACAGCATGAATTCTACAGCTTGAATTATTATAACTTCCTTGCAAATGTCCTAAACATTCTTGCTTCTCTCTTTCGTCACCACCAGTCCCTTGGGGTTAAAAACAACAACCCTAGTTAAACCTTACGTCTCTTCACACCTGTGCCTGTAGCTGGAGAACACCACACAACTGGGCTGAACCATTTCACTTTAAATTCAGGATCAAAAACTTACAAGTACACCCTCAATGATGTCCAGCAATCCTACTGCACTTCCCTGCTTTGTGTATTCACGTCTCTCTGGTGAGTGATCTCCGTCCTCAAATTTCTCTCTCCTCAGATTGTTCCCTCGTTGCTATACATCCTCTCCCACGAAACTTCCCAGCTGATGTCTTCATTTAATAATTAAGTGACGAAATGGAAGCAACAATAAACTCCTTAATCTTCCCATCTCAAAAGCCACACACCAATGTGCATCAAACCGAAGGAGTTCATTCTATTTATCGTCCATAACTGCTGTCTGGCCTCAGTCTTTTTCATTTGTTCCACCTCATCCATCATATTTCAGCTCAAATATCACATTTTAAAAAAGATCTCCCCTGCATATTTTATTCCTTCATCAGAATGTAAGTTTCAGAGGTACAGACTTTGTTATTTTTACCTCTGTATCCACAGTTCCCAGAACAACATCTAACACATGGCAGATAACTAGTAAATGCAGGCTAAATGGGCAAATGTTTATTTATCTGTTAATTTGACAGCTGAAACCTTACCTCTCAGTTCACTTACAGATCTTATAATACCTAACTCTGGGTCTGGCATAAAGTAGGTGTTAAATATGTAGCTGCTGAATGAGTGAATCAATATTCTAAAAAAAAAAAAAAGAATGAGAGAAATAAGGATTAGAAGGAGCTAAAGAGAATTTGAAAATCTAAACAGAATAATATCATATTCATTATATTTAAGGGGACATCATTTAGTAAATGGCTATGAATGCCTGCTGAAAATTACATCACTACATAAAAAAAACACTTAGGAATAGGTCTTAGAAAACTTAATCTTTATGAAATTGGTGCCTTTGATCCGAAATGCAAAAAAAAACAAGTAGGAGGTAATCAGTAATAATCATCCAATTCAGTGATTTCATAATCAGTGACAAGATGACTACTTTCTACATCTATCTACTTGACTCATGCAAATAAGCATTTATGCCATCTATATAATGTAAGTGTTAAACCAAAAAAAAAAAAAAAAACCAAATTAAATCTTATTAAATGCTTCAAATAGAAGTTTTCAACCAGGAAAAACACTCATTTTATGGAACAGTGCCTTTTCACTGGCAATGTTAATGAACATAATAAACCATAACTAGCACACAGTACCCAGAACAGTCAAATTCAGGGACAGAAACTATAATTGCGGTTTCTAGGAGCTTGGGGAAGGGAAGTGGGAAAGATTATTTAACAGCTAGAGTTTCAGTTTGAGAAGGTAAAAAAAAAAAAGTTGTGGATGGATGGTGGTGAGCATTGTACAATGATGTGAATGTAGCCACTGAAGTGAACATAGTTTTTAAGTGGTTAAAGGGTAAATTGTATGTAACGCATATTTTACCACAGAAAAAATGCTACTTTGGACACAGTATGGGGAAACAAAGTAATGAAAAACAGGAGACCCAAACTGAGAGATATGGAAGGGAGACCACAGTTGTCTGCTTGCTTTCAGATCTATGCGTGACCTTCCGTGTCCTGAATCTCAGGGGTTGACATCTCAAAACTGTATTCCCCAAACTCCCTGTCCCACGGGTGTCCTCCGCTGTTGGATTGATTCTGTCAGTGGGTGTGCCAGGCAGGAGACTGGATGGGAGGAGGATCTTTCTCCTCTGCTTTCTCTAGCTTTGTGGTATGTCCATGTGGCTGAAGGTCCCTGTTTCTGTAGGGTAGACCTGCCATGGTTCTAGACGGCCTCAGCATTTGCATTTTGGTAAGACCATCTCCTTGATGTTACTGTACAGTACAAGGAGTAATGATAGTTTTTAAGATTATGATTCTAACTCTGAGATCACCTCATTACTTTGTTAGGCTTTCAAATATCCTAAAACATTTATAATGAAATCCCCCTATGCCTTAGTCTGTTCAGGCTGCTTGAACAAAAATAATGTAAACTGGGTGGATTGGAAACAAGAAGCATTTATTTCTCACAGTTCCAGGGGCTGGGAAGTCCAAGATCATGTTGCTGATAGACTTGGCATTAGATGTAGGTCCACTTCCTAGACGGCGTGGTGTTTCTGCTGTAACCCCATGTGGTGGAAGGGAGAAGCTACCTCCCTGGGGTCTCTTTTATAAGATGCTAATCCCCATCACTTCATGGGAAACAGATGGGGAAATAGTGGAAACAGTGTCAGACTTTATTTGGGGGGGCTCCAAAATCACTACAGATGGTGACTGCAGCCATGAAATTAAAAGACCCTTACTCCTTGGAAAGAAAGTTATGACCAACCTAGATAGCATGTTAAAAAGCAGAGACATTACTTTGCCAACAAAGGTCTGTCTAGTCAAGGCTATGGTTTTTCCAGTGGTCATGTATGGATGTGAGAGTTGGATTATAAAGAAAGCTGAGCACCGAAGAATTGATGCTTTTGAACTGTGGTGCTGGAGAAGACTCTTTAGAGTCCCTTGGACTGCCAGGAGGTCCAACCAGTCCATCCTAAAGAAGGTCAGTCCTGGGTGTTCATTGGAAGGACTGATGTTGAAGCTGAAACTCCAATGCTTTGGCCACCTCATGCGAAGAGTTGACTCATCTTTGCCAACAAAGGTCTGTCTAGTCAAGGCTATGGTTTTTCCAGTGGTCATGTATGGATGTGAGAGTTGGATTATAAAGAAAGCTGAGCACCGAAGAATTGATGCTTTTGAACTGTGGTGCTGGAGAAGACTCTTTAGAGTCCCTTGGACTGCCAGGAGGTCCAACCAGTCCATCCTAAAGAAGGTCAGTCCTGGGTGTTCATTGGAAGGACTGATGTTGAAGCTGAAACTCCAATGCTTTGGCCACCTCATGCGAAGAGTTGACTCACTGGAAAAGACTCTGATGCTGGGAGGGATCAGGGGCAGGAGGAGAAGGGGACAACAGAGGGTGAGATGGCTGGATGGCATCACTGACTCGATGGACATGATTTTGAGTAAACTCCAGGAGTTGGTGATGGACAGGGAGGCCTGGCGTGCTGCAGTTCATGGGGTCTCAAAGAGTTGGACATGACTGAGCGACTGAACTGAACTGAACTGAATCCCTTCATGAGGCTCTGTCCTCCTGACCTAATCACTGCCCCAAGGCCTCACCTCCCAACACCACTACCCTGACGGTTAGGGTTTCAATATATGAATTTGGGGAGAATACAAATATTCAGACCATGGCACCATATTAAATTCCCTCTGTTGAACTACTTGGTATTAATTCTATTTTCCTGACTGATTCAGCCTGCTGAGGCTGGTAAGTCGCTTCAGTCGTGGCCGACTCTATGCGACCCCATAGACGGCAGCCCACCAGGTTCCCCCGTCCCTGGGATTCTCCAGGCAAGAACACTGGAGTGGGTTGCCATTCCCTTCTTCAATGCATGAAAGTGAAAAGTGAAAGTGAAGTCGCTCAGTTGTGTCTGACCCTCAGCGACCCCATGGACTGCAGCCTTCCAGGCTCGTCCATCCGTAGGATTTTCCAAGCAAGAGCACTGGAGTGGGTTGCCATTTCCTTCTCCCTGATTCAGTCTAACATACATCTAATCAGTTTGTGGAGGAGAGAATGAAGAAAAGTCAACAGATAGTGGGTGAAAGTTCTCCCAAACAGGCAAAAGGTATGAACACTCAAATTTAGGAAGTTCAGTACATTTCTTTAAAATATTCACAGTTGGATACACGGCAATGAATCTAGAGAACACCTAAGACAATGAGAGGCTCTTGACACCAACCAGATAGAAAAGATATATCACATATAGAGGGAAACAATTAGAATGACTGCTGATATTTCAATAGAAAACAATAGTATAATATATTCAGAATGCTGAAATAACTGCTCATCTAAAACAAACAAAAGTATCCTGCAAGGTCAAAGGCAAATTAAAGGTATTTTTCACCTCAAAAAATTCAGTTTAACAACAATGATCCCTAAGAAAGAGAACTTCTAAAGGATGTCTTTGAAAAATGACAATGACAATGACAAGGAAGGTCTAAATTACCAAAAACAGTAAATAGTCACACGTGTGTGTAAATCTAAACTAACACTGACTGTAAGACACAATAATAGACAAAAATGAGCTATAGTAATCAAAAGTAGAATGCTAGAATTTAAAATGTTCTTAAGTTCCTCATATAAAGAGGCAGTTTAAAATATTAATTATAAATTTAAGCTTTAAGAGATCCATGTCAAACACTTAAACATTAGACCCTAAAAATATCATGCATAACTTTCAAAATATTAAAAGAGAAAAACCGATGTTAACAAACTCAATCAAAAAACTCTGGAAAGGAGAATAAAGGAAGCCTTTAAAAAAGAAGAAATAGAAAGCATAAAATACCCTGTGAAAAGAAATATGAATATGCCAATAATCACAATAATTATAAATGGACAAACTTACCATGAAAAGACAGAAAATGGTAGCTCACAGCTGTTTGCAAGAGATTCACATAAACTATAGACACAGACAGACTATAAATAAAATAATGGTACCATGTACCATTCAACAAAAGAAAGTGATGTGACAAGATTAACATCAGGCACAAAGTATTCAAAGGGAAATTATTTACTAGAGTTAAAGAGGGTTATATTACATAATAATCGAAGACTTAATTTAATTAAGAAAAGATAAATTTAAAAAAAGAAAAAAAAAAACAAGAAAATATAAAAGCTCAAAACAGAAGCCTAGAATATATGAAATAACTGAAAGAAATACAAAGAAAAAGGGCAAAAGTCACAATTTTAATGGGAGATTTTAACACAGTTTGTCAGTGATTTTTGTTGTTGTTGTTCAAGTAAAGAAAAAAGTTCTTAAGAATAAATAAGATTTAAACAACTCTAATCCGTTTTGAGCTTATTTTTGTGTATGATGTCAGGGAGTGTTCTAATTTCATTCTTTTACATGTAGCTGTCCAGTTTTCCCAGCACCACTTATTGAAGAGAATATCTTTTCTCCATTGTATATTTTTGCCTCCTTTGTCATAGGTTAGCTGACCACAGGTGTGTAGGTTTATTGCTGGGCTTTTTTATCCTAATCCATTGTTCTATATTTTCAGTTTTGTGCAAGTAGCATACTATCTTGATTTCTATAGCTCTGCAATATAGTCTGAAGTCAAGTAGCCTGATTTCTCCAGCTCTGTTTTTCTTTCTCAAGATTGCTGTGGCCATTTGGTGTCTTTTGTGTTTCCATACAAATTATAAACTTTCTGTTTTAATTCTGTGAAAAATGCCATTGGTAATTTGACAAGAATTGCACTGAATTTATAGATTGCTTTGGGGAGTAAAGTCATTTCACAGTATTGATTCTTCCAATTCAAAAATATGTTCTCCCATCTGTGTCATCTTTTTCTACTGAATGGATATTCTGAAATACACATGAAATACTGTATCTAACAACAAATAACCTTCCCGAGTGTACATGAAAGTCAAAGTGTTAGTTGCTCAGTCATGTCTGACTCTTTGTAACCCTATGGACTATAGTCCAGCAGGCTACTCTGTTCATGGAATTCTTCAGGTAAGAATACTAGAGTGGGTAGCCATTCCCTTCCTGACCCAAGATCCCTGGGGATCTTCCTGACCCAGGGATCGAACCCAGGTCTCCTGCATTGCTGGCAGATTCTTTACTGTCCGAGCCACCAGGGAAGCCTGAACATATATGACTGCCATATAATTAAGCAAGAAGACAACTACTAGATAAATTTTTAAAAACCTATAGTATCAGATACTTTAAAAGTAACTACTAAACAGCTCAAGGGCCAAAGAAAAAATGCAATGACTTTTTAAAAACAGACTTAAAACTGAATAATAATGAATATACTACTCATGAAAATTTATTGGATACAGCTAAAGCAGTATACAGAGGAAAACATATAGCCTAAAATTTTATCGTAGAATGGAAGAAAGGCTAAAAATTATGTAGTTACAAAATAAAAGCAAAGACTGTAGAAAAAAGGAAGAGTTGAAATTAAAGACATTACAGAAAAAGAATAAGACAGATTAGAGAATGATAAATACAACAGTTCTTCAAAGAGAATTTTTTTAATAGATAAGCCCTTATTAAGACTGATCAATAAAGCAAACAAACAGAACAGAAGATACAGATAAGCAATACTGAGGTTGAAAAGACTAACAAACTATAGCAGAGACCAAAAAGATCATAAAATGATAAATTTTTTATCAAGAAACTTAAAAGTTAGACTAAGTGGACTAACTGAGAGGGGAAAACAACAGAAAAAAAAAAGTTAGTTTTTTGGAATGTTTGCATTAATGTGCTTTCATACTATAACTCCTAATACTCAATTCTTTACTCATATAATCACTAAGGGGACTATGTTAAGTTCTTAAGTACCAGAAAATCACTCTAAGTAATACTTTAGCGGTAATGACCAAATTTATCAGCAGAAGGGGCTAGAAACTCAATTAAAGGATAAGTGCTTCATAAGTGAACATAAGCACGTTTCCTTTTCCCATATAACACAAAAAAATAATCAACCTAACTGTTAACTTTTCCAAAAGATGGGCAGAGAACACCATTTCTCAATGCAATGAAAATGCCATTTGCCCATGATATAAAACACACTAAGAAAGTAGCAGATGGTTTTACTCAAAATTGAACAATATTTTAATACTGTGATTCTCACTTTTCAAAACACACATCATGTATTTTCTGCAGAATGTTATGGAAAGACTTCCCTTTCTACACTCCCTTCTGCCAAGCTGTTTAAACTCCACTGCATGCATATGGTTTACATGAGATTCAAAAGTAGCTCCTGCCTTTGATGGAAGGGGAATCCTCGAATGCCAGTGGGGCAGAACATGTGTGTCTCCATGGAGCATCCCAGAGAGATCTCAACAGATAAGCCAGATGACATTATTTTCCCATTAAAAGTCCTTCAAAGTCCATGTTCTTACTGTGTCCTCCAGATCCTTTCTGACCCCTCTAAACTCAATCTACTTTCTTCTTCACNCTTGGAAAGAAAGTTATGACCAACCTAGATAGCATGTTAAAAAGCAGAGACATTACTTTGCCAACAAAGGTCTGTCTAGTCAAGGCTATGGTTTTTCCAGTGGTCATGTATGGATGTGAGAGTTGGATTATAAAGAAAGCTGAGCGCCGAAGAATTGATGCTTTTGAACTGTGGTGCTGGAGAAGACTCTTTAGAGTCCCTTGGACTGCCAGGAGGTCCAACCAGTCCATCCTAAAGAAGGTCAGTCCTGGGTGTTCATTGGAAGGACTGATGTTGAAGCTGAAACTCCAATGCTTTGGCCACCTCATGCGAAGAGTTGACTCATTGGAAAAGACTCTGATGCTGGGAGGGATCAGGGGCAGGAGGAGAAGGGGACAACAGAGGGTGAGATGGCTGGATGGCATCACTGACTCGATGGACATGATTTTGAGTAAACTCCAGGAGTTGGTGATGGACAGGGAGGCCTGGCGTGCTGCAGTTCATGGGGTCTCAAAGAGTTGGACATGACTGAGCGACTGAACTGAACTGAACTGAATCCCTTCATGAGGCTCTGTCCTCCTGACCTAATCACTGCCCCAAGGCCTCACCTCCCAACACCACTACCCTGACGGTTAGGGTTTCAATATATGAATTTGGGGAGAATACAAATATTCAGACCATGGCACCATATTAAATTCCCTCTGTTGAACTACTTGGTATTAATTCTATTTTCCTGACTGATTCAGCCTGCTGAGGCTGGTAAGTCGCTTCAGTCGTGGCCGACTCTATGCGACCCCATAGACGGCAGCCCACCAGGTTCCCCCGTCCCTGGGATTCTCCAGGCAAGAACACTGGAGTGGGTTGCCATTCCCTTCTTCAATGCATGAAAGTGAAAAGTGAAAGTGAAGTCGCTCAGTTGTGTCTGACCCTCAGCGACCCCATGGACTGCAGCCTTCCAGGCTCGTCCATCCGTAGGATTTTCCAAGCAAGAGCACTGGAGTGGGTTGCCATTTCCTTCTCCCTGATTCAGTCTAACATACATCTAATCAGTTTGTGGAGGAGAGAATGAAGAAAAGTCAACAGATAGTGGGTGAAAGTTCTCCCAAACAGGCAAAAGGGATGAACACTCAAATTTAGGAAGTTCAGTACATTTCTTTAAAATATTCACAGTTGGATACACGGCAATGAATCTAGAGAACACCAAAGACAATGAGAGGCTCTTGACACCAACCAGATAGAAAAGATATATCACATATAGAGGGAAACAATTAGAATGACTGCTGATATTTCAATAGAAAACAATAGTATAATATATTCAGAATGCTGAAATAACTGCTCATCTAAAACAAACAAAAGTATCCTGCAAGGTCAAAGGCAAATTAAAGGTATTTTTCACCTCAAAAAATTCAGTTTAACAACAATGATCCCTAAGAAAGAGAACTTCTAAAGGATGTCTTTGAAAAATGACAATGACAATGACAAGGAAGGTCTAAATTACCAAAAACAGTAAATAGTCACACGTGTGTGTAAATCTAAACTAACACTGACTGTAAGACACAATAATAGACAAAAATGAGCTATAGTAATCAAAAGTAGAATGCTAGAATTTAAAATGTTCTTAAGTTCCTCATACAAAGAGGCAGTTTAAAATATTAATTATAAATTTAAGCTTTAAGAGATCCATGTCAAACACTTAAACATTAGACCCTAAAAATATCATGCATAACTTTCAAAATATTAAAAGAGAAAAACCGATGTTAACAAACTCAATCAAAAAACTCTGGAAAGGAGAATAAAGGAAGCCTTTAAAAAAGAAGAAATAGAAAGCATAAAATACCCTGTGAAAAGAAATATGAATATGCCAATAATCACAATAATTATAAATGGACAAACTTACCATGAAAAGACAGAAAATGGTAGCTCACAGCTGTTTGCAAGAGATTCACATAAACTATAGACACAGACAGACTATAAATAAAATAATGGTACCATGTACCATTCAACAAAAGAAAGTGATGTGACAAGATTAACATCAGGCACAAAGTATTCAAAGGGAAATTATTTACTAGAGTTAAAGAGGGTTATATTACATAATAATCGAAGACTTAATTTAATTAAGAAAAGATAAATTTAAAAAAAGAAAAAAAAAAACAAGAAAATATAAAAGCTCAAAACAGAAGCCTAGAATATATGAAATAACTGAAAGAAATACAAAGAAAAAGGGCAAAAGTCACAATTTTAATGGGAGATTTTAACACAGTTTGTCAGTGATTTTTGTTGTTGTTGTTCAAGTAAAGAAAAAAGTTCTTAAGAATAAATAAGATTTAAACAACTCTAATCCGTTTTGAGCTTATTTTTGTGTATGATGTCAGGGAGTGTTCTAATTTCATTCTTTTACATGTAGCTGTCCAGTTTTCCCAGCACCACTTATTGAAGAGAATATCTTTTCTCCATTGTATATTTTTGCCTCCTTTGTCATAGGTTAGCTGACCACAGGTGTGTAGGTTTATTGCTGGGCTTTTTTATCCTAATCCATTGTTCTATATTTTCAGTTTTGTGCAAGTAGCATACTATCTTGATTTCTATAGCTCTGCAATATAGTCTGAAGTCAAGTAGCCTGATTTCTCCAGCTCTGTTTTTCTTTCTCAAGATTGCTGTGGCCATTTGGTGTCTTTTGTGTTTCCATACAAATTATAAACTTTCTGTTTTAATTCTGTGAAAAATGCCATTGGTAATTTGACAAGAATTGCACTGAATTTATAGATTGCTTTGGGGAGTAAAGTCATTTCACAGTATTGATTCTTCCAATTCAAAAATATCATGTTCTCCCATCTGTGTCATCTTTTTCTACTGAATGGATATTCTGAAATACACATGAAATACTGTATCTAACAACAAATAACCTTCCCGAGTGTACATGAAAGTCAAAGTGTTAGTTGCTCAGTCATGTCTGACTCTTTGTAACCCTATGGACTATAGTCCAGCAGGCTACTCTGTTCATGGAATTCTTCAGGTAAGAATACTAGAGTGGGTAGCCATTCCCTTCCTGACCCAAGATCCCTGGGGATCTTCCTGACCCAGGGATCGAACCCAGGTCTCCTGCATTGCTGGCAGATTCTTTACTGTGCGAGCCACCAGGGAAGCCTGAACATATATGACTGCCATATAATTAAGCAAGAAGACAACTACTAGATAAATTTTTAAAAACCTATAGTATCAGATACTTTAAAAGTAACTACTAAACAGCTCAAGGGCCAAAGAAAAAATGCAATGACTTTTTAAAAACAGACTTAAAACTGAATAATAATGAATATACTACTCATGAAAATTTATTGGATACAGCTAAAGCAGTATACAGAGGAAAACATATAGCCTAAAATTTTATCGTAGAATGGAAGAAAGGCTAAAAATTATGTAGTTACAAAATAAAAGCAAAGACTGTAGAAAAAAGGAAGAGTTGAAATTAAAGACATTACAGAAAAAGAATAAGACAGATTAGAGAATGATAAATACAACAGTTCTTCAAAGAGAATTTTTTTAATAGATAAGCCCTTATTAAGACTGATCAATAAAGCAAACAAACAGAACAGAAGATACAGATAAGCAATACTGAGGTTGAAAAGACTAACAAACTATAGCAGAGACCAAAAAGATCATAAAATGATAAATTTTTTATCAAGAAACTTAAAAGTTAGACTAAGTGGACTAACT
Organism: Oreotragus oreotragus; assembly: GCA_006410675.1. NCBI lineage: Eukaryota > Metazoa > Chordata > Mammalia > Artiodactyla > Bovidae > Oreotragus > Oreotragus oreotragus. The sequence continues at coordinate 216,857 of SJYX01009147.1, read as the reverse complement.
GAGAGGGGAAAACAACAGAAAAAAAAAAGTTAGTTTTTTGGAATGTTTGCATTAATGTGCTTTCATACTATAACTCCTAATACTCAATTCTTTACTCATATAATCACTAAGGGGACTATGTTAAGTTCTTAAGTACCAGAAAATCACTCTAAGTAATACTTTAGCGGTAATGACCAAATTTATCAGCAGAAGGGGCTAGAAACTCAATTAAAGGATAAGTGCTTCATAAGTGAACATAAGCACGTTTCCTTTTCCCATATAACACAAAAAAATAATCAACCTAACTGTTAACTTTTCCAAAAGATGGGCAGAGAACACCATTTCTCAATGCAATGAAAATGCCATTTGCCCATGATATAAAACACACTAAGAAAGTAGCAGATGGTTTTACTCAAAATTGAACAATATTTTAATACTGTGATTCTCACTTTTCAAAACACACATCATGTATTTTCTGCAGAATGTTATGGAAAGACTTCCCTTTCTACACTCCCTTCTGCCAAGCTGTTTAAACTCCACTGCATGCATATGGTTTACATGAGATTCAAAAGTAGCTCCTGCCTTTGATGGAAGGGGAATCCTCGAATGCCAGTGGGGCAGAACATGTGTGTCTCCATGGAGCATCCCAGAGAGATCTCAACAGATAAGCCAGATGACATTATTTTCCCATTAAAAGTCCTTCAAAGTCCATGTTCTTACTGTGTCCTCCAGATCCTTTCTGACCCCTCTAAACTCAATCTACTTTCTTCTTCACCTCTCACACCGACCACAGCCTCAGCTGCCTTCCAACAAGTTTTAGACCAACACTGTTCCTGATTTTAATTTGTTGTAGAGAATATTCTCCTGGAATGATTATGAAAGTTATAAAGCCTTGCTGGTTAAAAGTAGCCTACAGAAAAGTGAATCTTCCATATAAAACCACCTTTCAGAGACACCAGGCTGAAGCACTAGACAAGTTCTAACTACCTACTTTCTCAAAGAACTTTAAAACACAAAGTGAACAGGAACCGCTGGTCTCAGTTCACTACAGACCAGATGAACTGGTCACACATCCCTCCAGCTTTTCACTAACACAGGCAATAAAGTTTGGTTTCAAACAGACCTTGTCCAGTGATACGTATGGTCTGCTTTGAAGAAACCATAATTAGTGTTTTGTTCCCTTCAATTTGCTTAAAAATGTTTTGCAGAGAAGAGGGAAAAGGTCTACTTATGTACTTCTATCTATGTATTCTGCTTTCCACTGCTCATTTTCTCATTCTGTAATTACTGTGATAAAAGCATGTGCTTACATGCTGGAACCAAAAGAAAGGCTATCATTTCCTAGAAACTTAAAACGTTAAGTTTTAGCATAAACCTATAAACGTCAGCATCCACAGCTGTAAAATGGAATAACCATGCATCTCTGAACTAACTCTCAGAGTTGACCTAAGTATCAAATGAGCTGTATGAGGAAATGATGTTTTGTAAATTGTGATACAGGACAACTCGCCTCCTTTGTCAAGGATGCAAGGTGAGTTATAGTGTTGGCCACACAACTGCCTGTTCCAATTAGTAAGGGATAGTTTCTGAGTCAGAAGTCACAAACTGAGGTATCTGCAGGGACAAAGGAGGTAAAATGTATGAGTGAAGCACATCTGGATGAAATAAATGCAAGGAGTTTAGTGTGGCAAACTTAAGGGCGGTGTTTCCCATCCAAACTGCACAGCTACATCCCAGCTGCAGGACTGGCAGACACAAGCCCTGCCTTGCCTGGTCCCCTTGTTTTTCAACAGAAGTAAAGACTCTGGGAATTTACTTAAAATTTACAAAATTTAAACTATTTGGTAATAGTTGTAAAGTATTCATTATTTTAAAATACAAAGCTGATCCAAATGAATATATCAAATTCAGCCTTTAGGCTATCAGCCTATAACTTCTACATGAAGTTTGTTTTGTGTTCTTTGTTAAAAATAACCAACCAACAAGAACCTCTCCACCTGGTATAATCACCCTGAGACATCAGGAAAACTAGATTATGACAATGCTTAGTGGCAAGCATTTTCCGACTGTTTATCAGTGCCAAGTACCTACTGGGCTTCTACTTTTACATGTATTACGTCATTTAACTTTAACACTTATGAGAAGCCCTTCAGAAAGGCATTATTACTGTGTCCCCATTTTCAGAAAAGAAGACTGAGGATTAGACTTTTTAAGGTCATAATGCTGGTAAATGGCAGAGTCAAGAAACAAACAAACCAGGACAAACTCCATGGTAGAAATTTGATGTTCAGTGGTAGATGATTTCAGTTCTAAAGAGTAATGCTTCCCATTGGAGATTACTAAATCCCTGTGTGTTCTTAAAGTGGTATGGGGTCTTTACACTTAGTTTTAAAGTGTAATGGAAATCTGTTTACCTTCTAATGGATAACTTTTTTAAAATTTTTTATTTATTTATATTGCTGCACTAGGTCTTAATTGCAGCACATGGGATCTTGACTTGCGGCATAGAAACTCTTAGTTACGCCAGGTGGGATCTAGTTCCCTGCTGCTGCTGCTGCTGCTAAGTCACTTCAGTCTTGTCCCTAACCAGAGATCAAACCCAGGAGGGCAGTCTTAGCCGCTGGACCACCAGGGAAATCCCTATAATGGATAATTGAGTTAATCTTTCAAATTATCAATCCAGGGGAAAAAACTAATCATGAGATCCTCATTTGAAAAAAAAAAAAAAAAGGGAGGGGTGGAAAGGGAGTAAATGGTTTAGAGCACTGACACTGCAGAAATTATTAAAGTGATAAAACATTTTTACAGCAAAACTTTACATAATTTGCATCTATATAGTCTAAAATATATTTGTACTTTCAAATATTTATCACCCTATTAGTAGTAACTAATGGACCTTCAAATAGTTTGGATTTGACAGGCAAAACTTATTTTTCAAAGAATATTTGCACAAAAAATACTAGGCGGTAAAGAGAAAAATTTAAAAAGGAAGTGCAGGACAGTGGTACTCCTTATATGAATGACCAAAATATTTTCAAACAGATATAGTCTGGTAATAAAGATCACCACATTGAATCTTTTAATGTGCACTTTTTTGTTCCCAACAATAATAAAAAAAGACTAAGACAAATGAGAGCAATTTTTCACACGCTAGACATCACATGAATAGACACATAAAAAACAAGTTATCTTTGAAATCTCATACATCTCTATAAATTTTCCCATTTGAAAACAATTATCTTTTACAGTGTAATAAAAATCAATATGGCATGAATAACATGCACTATCATTTATCTGTCAAAATTTAGCACTTAGGCTAGTGCAAATCCAGAAAACTGGTCAACTTTATCACCTACCTTTAGCAAAGCTTGACAAAGAGTAAATGTCCAGGCTGCAGCTATGTTCCTGGGTCTGTAACACACAACAAACTCAGTGTTACAGGTTTAAGCATCAAGCATCTGGGAAAAGCATTTAGAAGCTAAAGGTAGAAACATCGAGGTAGTATAACAGGACAGCAATTTATTACTCAGGTTTAATATTTTTTAAGCAACTAAGAGGGAACACCACACATCCTGTGCAGGCATAAAATAACTCTGAAGTTATTGGATAAATGAGAAATACAAAAAAAAAAAGTAAGAGGCTTTAAGAAAACCCATTCAACCACCAAGAAAACTCAAATCCGTGCGGATTCTTGGGGTTTTCCAATTTAAAACAACAACAAAAAAATATTTTTAGTGCCATTACAAAGTCTATTTCAAAGCTTACATCCAACTATCATCCCAATAATAGTAAAATAGTATATATTTTTTTAATTTCTCACAAAAAAATTCTAGCAAGGTTCAAACAGAAACTATTACAGAACAGAGCTGTTGGTGAACAAGTTGAAATGACATCGTTGCTGGGAGGATTGCTCTACTTCTTAGTAATGACCCCAGTGTTCCTTCTTGTCTGCCCTTTCTCCTTAAAAAGGAAACTTTTACAGATGCGTCTGGCGGGGAATGGACCCCAGCTCCACCGACCTGCTCCAGATAAATCAGTCCTGAGCAGGAGGTCCCACGAGTGGACCAGGCGCGGCGAGGGCCACAGGTGCCCCGAAACCGCCGGGACTAGGCGCGCGGTCCTCGCGAGTCACTCTCGCGTTCCCGGTCCGATTCCCGGCGCGCACCCCACACCACCTGTAGCCACGGAGGTGATGCCGCCTGACCCGGGGCTCCGCGCCGCTGAAGCCCAGGACCCCTGCCTGGGACGGAAGCGAGCGTCTCCATCCTCCCCTCGGGGGCTCTGGTTGGGGCGCGCCTGGGCGGGGCTGGGCGCTAAGTGGGCGGGGCCACGGGGCGGG
>SJYX01009147.1:172469-198667 GCA_006410675.1 Oreotragus oreotragus | reverse complement strand
CCGCAACCCCCCACCCCCATCTTGCTCCCACCACTGAGTCAGTGGGTAAGAGCTTTATATATTGAGGGAGCAGGGGCTACATGCAGAAACAGCACAGTCATCTCAGATGACCACCACCTTGAAATTGGTCATTAGTGGTTTAATCATCTTGAAGCTGGTCATTGGTGGTTTAACAGATCAGTTTAAGTACAGGTACTCTTCAGTTCCAAGATCAATTTGTTCCTATTTTCTTGAGGCCAGCTTTCAGAATTGTGGTAGTTTATGTCATGGCTGAAGTTTCGTCATCCTGTAATTAACTTATTCCACCTGGTGAGGGTTTCAGTATCTATAAAGCAGCTCACAGGCTATGGCTCAGAATATTAACTATGGCCCTTGAGAAGGAACTAAAGGCCCTTGTCTTTGCCTAACAAGTAAATTATTATTTTTCGGTCTCCTTTGACTGATTTCATTTCTGCATTTTCTCACTTCTCTGATTAAAGTTATTCTTTGGCTAAAGTTTTTTTCCACAAACAGAAGGAAGGCTGAGGAGATGAGGGGTGTGGGCAAGGACCATAATGTCCTGCTCTGGAACTAAAGGCCCTTGTCTTTGCCTAACAAGTAAATTATTATTTTTCGGTCTCCTTTGACTGATTTCATTTCTGCATTTTCTCACTTCTCTGATTAAAGTTATTCTTTGGCTAAAGTTTTTTTCCACAAACAGAAGGAAGGCTGAGGAGATGAGGGGTGTGGGCAAGGACCATAATGTCCTGCTCTGTTTCACAGGATCTGGAAGTTGGGGAGCTTTCCAAAGAGAAGAACATTGAGGCAGAAACTGAGGAAAATTAAATATGGTCATAACCGGTCTCACTGTTTTGCAAAGAATGGGATTTATTGCTGACACATGCAGATTCACTGAGTAAGATGGTTTATCCATCTCAATTTTCCACTGGAAAAATGGAGATCACAATTTTTTTTACAGGATAAACCAAAGTATTTAACTCTGTAATATTCTAAGCTTCTCAGAGAAAAATGTTTACTGTGTTTTATTTAACTTTGAAAAATGACAAAGATAAACAGTCTTTCTCTGTTCAACATAGAACTTGAATTTTAAGATGAAACACTGTATATGAAAGTGTTAAACTCTTTTACAGAATTTGCTATATTACAGTTCTAGAATGACTATGGACCCCACTCACTTAAAAAATTAACCTATAATAATGTTGGACATTCTAATAATGCAATCTAAAAAAATACTTTAAGACCAGTGTTTTGAGATAAATAAGAAAGTAAGAAATGAAAAGCTCACACATTACAACCCTATTCATTTGTTCACTATCTATCTGATCAGTTAACAGTAAGAACTTTAAAGTGTGGACAACCATTTAGTAATCCACCAGCTTTACTCATTCAATAATTTGGGAGAATGGAACAGTAATACATTGAATTCATAAATGGGACAAAATTAGAAATATGAATAAACAAGAAAAATGTAGAAAAGATGTGGAAGTAAGCTTGAGGCTAGTCTAATATTAACCAGGTTTCCCTAATAAAAATCATGTCCTAATAGTGCTTTGCCCATTTCAAAATATTCCTCAGTTTACATCAAAGCGTGCCAGTGGTGACTGTAATTCACATGTTCAATATGGCTACTAGGTACGGGTTTACTTGAGTTGGGGCTTCACAGGTGGCACTAGTGGTAAAGAATCCTCCAGCCAATGCAGGAGACACAAGAGCCTTGGGTTCAATCCCCTGGAGGAGGAAATGAGACCCCACTCCAGAATTCTTCTCTCATAGCTCAGTTGGTAAAGAATCTGCCTGCAATACAGGAGATCCCAGTTTGATTCCCGGGTTGGGAAGATCTGCTAGAGAAGAGATAGGCTACCTGCTCCAGTATTCTTGGGCTTCCCTTGCTCAGGTGGTAAAGAATCCACCCGCATGCGGGAGACCTGGGTTTGATCCTTGGGTCGGGAAGATTCCCTGGAGAAGGGAAAGGCTAACCACTCCAGTATCTTGGTCTGGAGAATTCCATGGACTGTATAGTCTATGGGGTCACAAAGAGTTGGACATGACTGAGTGACTTTCACTTTCACTTTCCAGTAATCTTGCCTGGAAAACTCCATGGGCAAAGGAACCTGGCAGGCTACAGTCCATGGGGCCACAAAGAATCAGACATAACTGAGCACACACAGGGCTGTGCTATATCTTCAGGGATAGTATATCACCAATGAGATGATGCACATTTGCTCCAGAAAAGATTGTGAAGGGGGTGATATAGAATATCTAGAATGGAGCCTAACTTAAAAGCCTTTTAAGTTAGATGAGTATGATATGAAAGATGATTTCCATGGCCCATCATATTCACCTAGACAAGTGCTACATCAAATGTTATTTGATTTGCTGGCTCCCAGCGAGAGATCTAATTCTAGAACAGATCTGGAAATTAAGATATGAACTTTGATCTCCAAAGGACTGACTGGCTAAAGGCAACCCTGGGGAGTTTGACATCTTTAAAAGTATACTTGATAAAGAATATCCTAAAAGAATGTGGTTTGATTAAAGTACTTCTGCAAAGCAGGTCAGAGAAGTCCTCGGGAATGCTTTGCCACTGTCCTCAGAAAATATTTCTAAAATCACTTACACACACACACACACAACTATAGGTAATCCAAAAGGTTTTGTTTATAAAATGAACTGCACGGTGTGTGTGTGTGTGTGTGTGTAGTATTCTGGCCTGGAGAATTCCATGGATACAGTCTATGGGGTCACAAAGAATCAGACACGACTGAGTGACTTTTACTTTCACTTTCATGGTGATTTACACCTAAATGCTTTCTCACACAGTCTCATTTCTTTTCTTCTAACAATTCTATGGGGAGCCCTTGATGAAAGCATTATTCAAATGCAGTTGTTTAATCTTAATAATGCACCATTGGTCGGCCTGTCTGCATGTATGCATGTGTGTATATATATATATATAATTTTTATTTATAAATATATTTTATTTTACATAGTATATTAATGTTGCATATAAACATATAGGTTTGTATATATAGTACATTTATATATGTATATATACACATAATATAGCTATATAGGTATTTTAAGTTGATGTAATTTCAAGACTCTTGTTCTACTCTGGATTTATTACTTAAGGGCTGTTAAACATGGACACACAGTCCCAGTTTCTTTATCTATAAAATGAGAATGGTAAGGCCAGTCATAATGGATTTTTGCAAGAGATTTGTGAAGACCCAATGAAACAGCATTTATGAAACCATTCTCAAAGTCACAATCAAAATGTGAACCATTATTATATGCCATAGTTTTCCTGAAGAGTTACCTCTTCAGTTACCTCTGAAGTTTTCTTTAGAACCAAGGAATTAAATGGAAACTTGATAAACACTCTCCCCAGGAGACTTTTGAACCATTTTCTTGGTCTTTGGTCCTGGAACAGAAAAGGATCAAATTTTCTTCTGAGTCTCATGCCAGAAACAGGAGGCTTGCCTGGCACTAGGTATGATTGCTTTCTGCTAATATGGCATGGGCACAAAACACATTACATCTAACATACACATTGCTGTATGTGTAATGCATACACATCACACACATACTACAAGACATAACACGAATGTTCAGAAAGAAAAATATTCTTAAGCTTTATATCCTAATTATTGAATTAAAATAGACTTTAACTCAATTCTAAATTTCCATAAGTGATAGATTTGTAAGCCACAAGCTTAACAAACTCAAAGAGAGAGAGAGAGAGAGAGAGATTTTAAAACTATAGCAAAAGGATGCTGTGGAGTGGCTGAAAGACTATAATCTTGCAAAGTATTTCCTTTTATTGATTTATGTGTCTATTTATTTATACTGAGGTTATAATGTAGAATATCACATGTATTTCAGATGTACAACATAGTGATTCACAGTTTTAAAAGTTATACTCCATTTATAGTTATTATAAAATATTGGTGATATTCCCTGAGCTGTATAACGTATCTTTGTAGCTTATGTCTTTTATACATAGTGACTTGTACCTCTTAATCCCCTATCTCTATTTTGCCCCTGTTCTCACTCTCCCCACCGGTTTACCATTAGTTTGTTCTCTGCATCTGTGAGTCCATTTCTTTTTTTGCTATATTCACCACTTTGTATCTTTTAGATTCCACATATAAGTGATGTTATGCACTTCTTATCTTTCTCTGTCTGCTTATTTCACTTAGCATACCTCCAAGTCTACCCATGTTTTTGCAAATGGCAAATTTCATTCCTTTTTATGACTGAGTAGTATTCCATTGTATATATGTACTGCATCTTCCTTACCCATTCATGGACACTTGGGTGCTTCTATATCCTGGCTATTGTAAATAATGCTGCTATAACATTGAGGGGTACATGTGTCTTTTCTAATTAATGTTTGGGTTTTTCTGAATATATACCCAGGAGTGGAACTGTTGGGTCATGTATTTCTACTTTAGTTTTTTAAGAAACCTCCATACTGTTTTCTGCAGTGGCTGTACCAATTTACACTTCCACCAACAGTGTCCAAGGGTTATTTGCCCCAGCATTTGCTATTTTGAGTTTGTTTTGATGATGGCCATTCTGACAGATGTAAGGTGATATCTCATTACAGCTTTGATTTGCATTTTTCTGATGATTAACAGGGTTGAGCATCTTTTCATGTGCTTGATGGCATTTGTATGTCTTCTTTGGAAAAATATTCAGGTCTTATGCTTGTTTTTAAAATCAGGTTATTCGGCTTTTTGCTGTTGAGATGCATGAGCAGTTCCTGTATTTGGATAGTCACCCCTTGTTGCTTATATTATCTGTAAGTATCTCCTCCCATTCAGTAGGTTCTCTCTTTGTTTTGTCGGTGGTTTCCTTTGATGGGCAAAAGCTTTTAAGCTTAATTACTTCCCATTTGTTTACTTTTGCTTTTGTTTGCTTTAGGAGCCAGATCCAAAAAAATGTTGGGAGTGCTGCTGGGGTCAGCACCTGCAGAGAAGTAAAGAAAGGCGAACTGGGTGGATGACTCTGTCTTCAGGCCAAAATGTAATGCCATCTTATGTACCATATTTTGATTCAGTTGATTTCTACATCAAATCAAACATGAAGTTTTTAACTAAAACACTCTAGAGTGTTCAGTTTTCATCTGGGCTCTAAGCGGAAGGAAACTATCATCACCAAAAAGCTCTCAAACTCCTTGCATGATCAAGGTGCATTGAGGGAACTCGGGAACCAACCAGAACAGAACAGTGCTGATTCTTCAAGTAAAACTCAGCTGACAGGAAATGTAGAGAGCCAGGGCACTTAGCAGACAGAACTAGGTTGTGTCACAGCCAGTCTCACAAGTAGAAGCAATAGAATCATCTGTGATGATAATAACCTAAAAGCTGGGCATCCTCTCTCAAACCAGACAACAGGGACAAAAGTAACAGAATATCCAAAGGAAGAAACAGCCCGTGCTCCAACTCTCCCTCGAGGAGCAACCGTGTTTTCTTTATTTTTCATCTGTAGCTCTTTCTCTATAGACATAAGTGAAGGGGGTTATGGCGCGGGATGGGGGTGCTGCCTTCTTTCTGGAGACAAGAAGTCCCTGGGGTATCCTAATGTTAGCCCTCAGACATGCTGAGAGAGCCAGCAGGACAGCTTATCAGAAGTCTGCTTGTCCAGGGGTGGAGGAGTGAACTAGGAAAGCACTTACCCTGAGGGAGAAAGGAGTCGTGACAAACTTGACCCAGAAACCCAGCATTAGTCATCAGAGGGGTGCACAGAGCAGAGGCTGTCACTCAGCCATGTGCATGGACCTTGACTGAGGCCAAGGGCAAGGATGGAAGCTGTAAGTGAAGCAAGTTACACTGGAAGCTGAGAGTTTCCATGTGGGCAGCACAAATGTGGCACTTTATAAGCATCATTTTTGGAAAGACACTGAGGTGCCCATTCTGCCACAGACCTCAGAGTCCAGGCCTCTTGGGGATTCCTAGGCATGTCTGGTGGTTCAGGTGTGAGATGACAGAAGCATGAGAGTGCTGGGAGGGAGGCCGTCATTTGAGATGAAATGGAGGATTTCATCAGTTGGATTGCCTGGAGGAGGCACTCAAGTGTCAGATACGGGACTCCCTGGGACAATGAGAATTGTCACTTAGATGTTCTCTTCTGGGATATACATTTGTTAATTGTTTTCTCCTCAAATGAAATATTTTAATACAGTGTAATCAAATACCTAATATTGGGCTTCCCTGGTGGCTCAGTGGTAAAGAATCTGCCTGCCAATGCAGGAGACACAGATTCAATCCCTGGTTGGGGAAGATCCCACACGCCGCAGAGTCCGCAAACCCCTGTGTAAGGTAAGGGAGTTAGAGAAGGCAAGGTTTGGGAAAAACAAAACAAAAAAAATGAGACCAGCACTTTACAGGAACAGATCACCTTTGATGAGGCGAGCACAGGCAGCAGTCAGATTAGTGGGAAGAGAAGCAGAAGAGAGTAGGCATATATAGAAAACATATACACGGGGAGATGCATCCTTTCAAGGAGGTCTGCTTTTCTTCAAGATTATTTTTGATTAGGTTAGCTTTCAACCACTGAGGTAAGGAATTCCTGAGACCGGCTGGAGACTGGGATCGGCTGGGAGCTGAACGTAATCAATCTTAATGTCCATTCCTTTCTTCGGGGGAGAAAGTTCTTTATTCTGTATAGACTGGTGGGGAGGACCTGGAGGGGAGTTTTAACTCCAGGCTATTTTGAGCCGTATAGCTTTCCTTTACTCTGCACCGAAACTAAGCCTGGGCTCTAGAGCCCAAGAGCCATGACTACTGAGCCCACGTGCTGCAACTGCGGAAGCCTGTGTCTCCTAAACCCTGTGCTCCACAACAAGAGAAGCCACTGCAATGAAGAGTAGCCCCCATTCACCGCAACTGGGGAAACCTGAGCAGCAACAAACACCCAGCAAAGCCAAAAACAAACGAATAAAATTAAGAAAATAAAATACCTTATATCCAGGAAACATTAGGCTGTCCTTAAGATCTAATACCTAAGTTTCTAGATGGGGACTCAGGGTGAAATCATTGTGAATAATCCACTGTTAGTAACTTGGGATCTCTGAGCTCTGTGTAACTTTGGTCATATCCAAGCCATTGTTCATTGCAGAAAGACTGGATTAGAGGAAACCTGGCCAGGATAGCTTCCTGGAAGCTCAGTTCAGGGTCCAGAATAAGGAATCAGCCGAACAATAGCATCAGAACAAATAAACAAATAGCCTCAAAGCAAAAAAAAAAAAAAAACTCCTGCATATAGGAGTGAAAGTTTGGGGCTGGAGGAAATACCCTAAAGACCTCCTAGTTAATTTGATGTGCCCGTATCAGGTAGAAATAAAGACAGGAACAAAAATGGGACAGAGAAATCTGGGAGAGGGATGAAGAGTCCAGACAACTGGAGACATTCTGTAGCCTTCCTGCAGACACCCCTCTGAAGTACAGTTGATTTCTAATGTTGGGGAGGGGGTATATGTATACTTATGGAGCCAGTTCATGGTGTACAGCAGAAACTAACACAACATTGTAAAGCAATTATCCTTCAATTAATTTTTTTTTAATGAAAAAGACAGATACAATCCCAGCCTTCAATTTATTTGCAGTCTCAGGAAGATACTGACAAAAAAATATTTTTTTAACAACTAAATAAAATAATTACAAACTGTTTCATGTGCCATCAAGAAGACAGTGCGCCAATCTAGAGAATAACTGAGGGAAAGAGGTTGGCTGCTTTAGTTGGAGTACTGCGAGGGTCCCTCTAAAGCAGTGAGCTTGAAGCTTTGAGTTGAAGAGCAGGAAGGAATCAGACAATTGTGCAAAAAAGAAAGTGTCCCCACAGAGAGAAGAATATGCAAAGGCAGTGAGGTGGGGAAGGATGAAATAGTGGTGAGGGGGGGGGGTTGGCTTATCAGGAGAGACAGAGGAACAGGAAGTAGTTGGGGGCACATTTTAGGGTGCAGATCAGGCAGGACCTTGGAATTCTTTAGATTTTATTTGAAGTACAATAGGAAAACACTAAAGGATTTCTAGTTGGGAAAAGAGATATCTGATTTGTATTATAGTAAGATGGTGCTGGTTTTTCATGGAGAGTGGGCCAGAGGGTGCTTCCAGAAAAAGCTGGAAGAAGAGTTGGGAAGCTGTTACCAAAAACAGCTGGGAGGGATGATGCTGGGATTAGAATAATTGGGATTGCATGGAGAGTGAGTGGGGCCAATCTGTAAGGGAAAGGGGCTCATCAGGGGAGACTGGGAAATACTTAGTTCAAGCAACCGGGTGGATGGTGATTCCATTTACTGAGATAGAGAGGACTAGAAACAGAATAAAGATCTAAATGTTACGGGTCGAGGAATAAATTTCTATTTATCTTCTGCTTCTTTCTCTTCATCCTTTTTCTCACCTTCTCCACCTGCCTGACTTCACATGCCTTTTCAGCACATAGGTATGAATTATTTGACTTACAACAGATGCATTAACAATATTAAAATAATAGTGATGACATTAAATGTTATTGTGCTTTCCATATAAAAGTGTTGTATATATCCCATCATCTCATTAATCCTCACTGTGATCCCCGAAGTCTATTCCATTTATTCATTTATCACATGAGTAAACCAAAGTCTACAGAGTTTGTCACTTGCTCAAAGTCACCTGTCTGGTTATTATCAGCCTATTGGGATTTGAACTCAAGAAGCCTGACTTCAAACCTGACACAGTTTTTTCTAGAAAATCATCCTGAATTTAAACCCTTTGAGATGTTGATTTTTGGAGTTTATATGACACTTTCCAGGACTTCTCTGCGGAGAAACATTCCCTTCATTTCATGTGTGGTAGTTTCAGCTAATACTTCCTCACCATCTGTCATATAATCCATTTAGCATCAGAAGATCCAAGTCTGCAAATATTTTGTATCAACAGAAGCCTCCTAGCTGATTTCAAATATGCTGAAAGCAAACCTAGAATAAAGAGCATGATGAATTGTCAAATCCATGATGTCTGATATTTCTCTAGAGGATTTCTGCAGGGTGTTTCTATTAATGTTAAAGGTAGTTAAACGCATTCATTTTCTCTGATATCAGACAAGTCCTTTTGATTTGAGAACAAGAATGATTCTGTGCCTGCCAGGAGACTGAATATTTGGATTTGGGGATTACTGACAATGCCTATTGACCCTTCTTTATTGCAGGCTAAGCCCTGCTGTGCACCTCTGACCATCCAGGGTGGGAAGGAAAGGGGGCCTGTTGTTTGCATGAACAGGGGTGGTTGGTGACAAGCTTCTTGTAGAAGATGCTTTGAGTACCTGGGGCTGCCTGGGTTTCCCCTGCACCAACAGAGGGGTGACCCTGGCAGGAGCCCCTGAAACTGTGTGCCAGTCACTGTACTGGGGGCTTCATACACACTGTCTCTGACTTCCATACCAAACAACAGAGAAACAAACCCAGGCCAACAGCCAGCAGCTGCCCTAACAGCCCTCATCTTTCTTCTGGCACTCACCTTTAGGGCACTCAAGAATTACAGCTGTACTTTAGCAAAACCACAGAAATAGGAACAGAATCACAAGCAAGAATATCCTCTTTGGGCAAAATGATTGGTCTCTGGTCTTACTTAATTCTTTCTCTAGAACTATAGCTTCTATAACCTATATAACAGGGTTTCATGTCCCCATCTAGTTCCTCTTTTATCTAACTACTTCTTGTTCCTTCACATCACTCTATATTAATTACTTTTATACTTCCACTATTTACTATGAAAAATGAATGGCCATTGTAGGAAATTAAGACTCTATCCCAAAATAAAAATAAACACAAATTGCTCATATTTATACTACCCAGATATAACCATGGTTGAAATGTTATAATTCCTTCAAGTGATAAATGTATATGCAGAATCATATTAATTTTGTATGTAGTACTTTAACCTTACTTTAAAACAACATAACATTCATGTATTTTGATTTGTCAGAATAAAAACATTTAAAAATAATTATATTGTTCTAGGATATAGTTGGGCTTCCCTGGTGGTTCAGTGGTAAATAATCTGCCTATAGGGAAGGAGATGTGGGTTTTATCTCTGGGTCTGGAAGATCCCCTGGAGGAGGGCATGGCAACCCACTCCAGTACTCTTGCCTGGAGAATCCCANGGATATAGTTGGGCTTCCCTGGTGGTTCAGTGGTAAATAATCTGCCTATAGGGAAGGAGATGTGGGTTTTATCTCTGGGTCTGGAAGATCCCCTGGAGGAGGGCATGGCAACCCACTCCAGTACTCTTGCCTGGAGAATCCCATGGACAGAGGAGCCAGGTGGGCTATAGTCCATAGCGTCACAGAGTCAAACGTGACTGAAACTTAGCACACACACAAAGGATACAGTTATATCCTAATAACCCCCCTGATGTTTGGCATTTAAAATTTGTATGAGAGGGACTTCCCTGGTGGTGCAGTGGTTAAGATTTCACCTTCCGATGCAGAGGGTGCAGGTTCAATCCCTGGTTGGGGAGCTAAAGTCCCATATGCCTCTTGGCCAAAAAAACCAAGACATAAAACAGAAGCAATGCTGTAACACATTCAATAAAACATTAAAGATAGTCCACAGCAAAAAAAAAAAAAGTTTTTAAAAAAATAAATAATAAATTTGTGTAAGAGAACATGCTGTGACTGATAGACCAAAAATATATGACACTAACTTCACTCTTCACTTTAACGCATTGGAGAAGGAAATGGCAACCCACTCCAGTGTTCTTGCCTGGAGAATCCCAGGGACAGTGGAGCCTGGTGGGCTGCCGTCTATGGGGTCGCACAGAGTCGGACACGACTGAATCAACTTAGCAACAGCAGCAGCAGCAACACAATGTTTACATGTATCCAATTGTCTAAAGACAAAGGGGAGTTTAAAAGAGATACACTTGTTATTTTGAAACAATCTCAAACTTATCAAAAAAGTTACAAGAATGTTTTTTATATTCATGAACCATTTGAGACCAAGTTTCTTACATGGTAATTCATCATCTCTGAATGTTTTGGTGAATTTCCTACAAGCAAGGATATTTTGCTACTTAATTACCTACTACCATCAAATTCAGGAAACTTACCTTGATACAGGACTACCCCCTCGGCTTCATACCCCATTCCAGTTTTCAACAATTGTCCCAATAACATCTTTATATGAAAGGATCTAATCTAGAGTCATAATTCATTGGTTTCCAGGTCACTTTAGTCAGTCTCCTTAAATACAGAACAGCAGCTTTGTTGCTGTTTACTTGCTGACTCGGGTCTGACTCTGCAACTTCATGGACCGTAACCTGCCAGGCTCTTCCATCCTTGGGATTTCCCAGGCAAGAATACTGGAGCAGGTTGCCATTTCCTTCACCAGGGAATCTTCCTGACCCAGGGGCTTAACCTGTGTCTGCTGCACTGGCAATGGATTCTTTATCATTGAGCCCCAATTACAGGTCAGTTATTTTGTGGAATGTCCCTCGTGAGTTTGTTTTTAAACTTTTTTCTTTCCAGTTTTATTGAGATATAATTGACACATAGCACTGTATAAGTTTAAGATGTGCAGCATGACTGACTTACATACATCATGAAATTATGACCACAGTTTAAGTTTACTGAACATCCCTTATCTCATATAGATACAAAATTAAAGAAATAGGAAAAATTTTTCCTTGTGATGAGAACTCTTAGAAATTACTCCTAATAACTTTCATATATAGCCTACAGCAGTGTTAATCATATTTATCATGCTGTACATCTTGTGGCATTGCTGATGTTTCCTTATGATGAGATTCCGGTTATACAGCTTTATCAGGAATATCACAGAGGAGATACTGTGTTCTTATTACATCCTATCAGATGGAATGCTGCTTAGATTTATCCCAATATTGGTCATGTTCACTTTAAATATTTGATTAAGGTGGTATCAGTCAGGATTCTTCTCTGTAAAATTATTCCTTCTCCCTTTGTCAGTAATAAGTAATTTTGAGGGGAAGAATTTTTCACCTCAGGCTTTCAGTTGATTCAATATTAATTTAAATCAATATAGACTCCTGGGTTCCTATTTTATATGTTGGGTTATAAACTAAATATTTCTATCATGTATTCTAATGTTCAAACCACTGCAGATTTGGCTAGAAGGAGCTCCTATGTTTGTTTGTTTTTTAATTTAATATATTCTTTGAGTATTTTCTTAGTTTCTGGCACAATAAACTGATCTAGGTCCATTTTGTACTTTCCCACCCCAGCCCTGGAACCAGCCATTTCTCCAAAGAGTCCTGGTTTCTTTTATCAAAGTTTAGAACTTAGAAATCAAGTCTGCTTACCAGGTATATTGCATTTGTGGTATCACTGCTCCCAGGACCTCCTAGTAAACAAAACCAGAGGAAGGAAATTACATATACAAATATTGATACATTCACATCAATGTTTATTTTTATACTTCTTAATATTGAAGACATCAGAGTTTTTATATATGTATGCAGTCTAATATCATCATTTAAAAATGTATAGTGTCTTCTATTATTTTTATGTCATGAAGTCCTTTCCCATCAAACTATTATTCATTTGCATCTTCTTCTGGCTTTCTAATGGATTTCTTTGTTATCTTTAGCTCCTCAACTGGAATTTTTTTGGAAAATAAACTGAAGGTCTTGCCTGTTTCTGGTTTGAAGTAATTAATCAATCTCCAGCCTAATTCATGAAATAATACAGTGGCTCAGCTGGTAAAGAATCCACCTGCAATAAAGGGGACCTGGGTTCAACCCCTGGGTTGGGAAGATCCGCTGGAGAAGGGAAACACTACCCACTTCAATATTCTGGCCGGGAGAATTCAGACTGTATAGCCCATGAGATCACAAAGAGTTGAACATGCCTGAGCTACTTTCACTTTCATTTTCCTCATGTGTAATATTCTATTTTCAAATATAAAATTTCACACTTTTTATATTAGGGCTTCAGGGATGTCCATTCTGCTCTGCTGGTTCTTTTGTCCCAGTCATTCAATTTTCACTACTGTACCATAGTATTATATATTTTTTTAACAAATTTATTTTAATTGGAGGCTAATTACTTTACAATATTGTATTGGTTTTTCCATACATCAACATGTATACCCGTGGCAGATCCATGTTGATGTATTACATTTTAATGTCTGTTAAGGTAAATTTCTCTACACCAGAAATCTTGCATGCCCACAGACTAATATTTTGTGGCTTCCAGGAAGTACTGTGAAATGACTGAAGGAACTATCTGGAGTTTGAAGACTCTGACATATTCCAGATTTTGTTAAACATGTGCAATTTCCTTTGCTTGCCCTAAATTCTTGAGAGGAGACCACAGGCGCCAACTGCAACACACTGGCAGAATTCAGGCATGCTGGTAGCTCCTTCCTAACCAGACAATTCACCAGAGTGTCTACAGGAAAATGAAAATATAACAGGGAAGGTGGGTTTTGATTCTTCCACACAAAGGCAAAGACTAAGCTCACTCAGTTATAGTAATATCCATCAGTTGTCTACTTTCTTCTTTCACTTCCTATTTATGAAGTATTATTGGCACAAACCTAGACAGCATATTAAAAAGCAGAGACATTACTTTGCTGACAAAGGTCTGTCTAGTCAAAGCTATGGTTTTTCCAATAGTCATGTATGGTTGTGAGACTATAAAGAAAGCTGAATGCTGAAGAATTGATGCTTTTGAACTGTGGTGTTAAAGACTATTGAGAGTCCTGAACGTGTCTTGGTCAACTGATGGGAAGAACTGACTCATTGGAAAAGATTGTGATGCTGGGAAAGATAGAAGGCAGGCCAAGAAGGGGACGACATAGGATGAGATGGTTGGATGACATCACCGACTCTGGACATGAATTTGAGCAGGCTCTGGGAGTTGATGATGGACAGGGAAGCCTGGCATACTGCAGTCCATGGGGTCACAAAGAGTCAGACACGACTGAGCGACTAAACTGACTGATTGACACAAAACCATTTGTATTTCCAAGCAAACCTAGGGAACATGATAGTGTGGAAGTCAAAATTTTTGTTTGTGTAAGAATAAAAAAGATGAATGCAAAGCATTAAAATCAGGTCTTTGTCTTTAAGTTAATTTTTATTAGAATGTATTTGCTTTTTTTTTTGGCCATGCTATGCGGTGTATGGAATCTTAGCTCTTAAATCAGGGGTCAAACTTGTGCCCCTTGCATTGGAAACTCAGAGTCTTAATCAGTGGACCACCAGGGAAGTCTCAGGTCTTCGTTTTTATATTATAAAATCTGAGAAATTTATTTAATCATTTCCTAGTCTAATTATTACTGTGTCTTGTTTATTCCTGATGATTAAGGTAATTGTGCCTTTTTTTTTGAGGAGGAGTGTTTTAATCAGATGTATAGCTGGCAATAAGCTAAGCCATCCTGTACCTTTACTGATGTTGGTATTCCACAGGCAGGGCTGCCAGTGTGTCCTTAATTTCTTGCTCCACTGATTTATAAATGGTAACTGTATAGCTGGGAATCAACACAGTGGTAGACTAAGAAGAAAGAAAAAAAAAGCCCCTAATCTCTTAAATGGCTATCAGGCAAGTGTCCAGAAAGCATTGTTACCTGAAACAGCAGAGTGACAATGGAAACATTGATGTTGGAAGATAACAAGTCACAAAGCTAGATGAGAACACTAGGTCATTGGTGCTTAAATGTTTCATATTGTTTTCAAAGGTACAACTTTTATTACGCGGTTCTGAAAAGGTGCAACTCTTATTATTTGGTTGCTCAGAAAATACTTGGTGGCTTTTAGATAATGTTATGTTAAGCATAGCAAATAAGAAGATCCTTAAAGGGAAACAGTAATCAATATTTCAGTTTGAAATGGATTTTCACAGGTGCCTATATCAAAAGTATTGAGGATTTTGAACTGTG
This sequence comes from Oreotragus oreotragus, assembly GCA_006410675.1. Taxonomy (NCBI): domain Eukaryota; kingdom Metazoa; phylum Chordata; class Mammalia; order Artiodactyla; family Bovidae; genus Oreotragus; species Oreotragus oreotragus. Next base: position 183,762 of record SJYX01009147.1, on the reverse strand, counting down.
GTGTTGGAGAAAACTTTTGAGAGTCCCTTGGATTGTAAGGAGATCGAACCAGTCAATCCTAAAGGAAATCAATCCTGAATATTCATTGGAAGGACTGATGCTGAAGCTGAAGATCCAATACTTTGGCCACTTGATGCGAAGAACTGACTTATTGGAAAAGACCCTGATGCTGGGAAAGATTGAAGGCAGGAAGAGATGGGGATGGTAGAGGATGAGGTGGTTGGATGTCATCACCAACTCGATGGACATAAGTTTGAGTAATCTCCAGGTGTTGGTAATGGACAGGGAGGTCTGGCGTGCTTCAGTTCATGGGGTCGAAAAGAGTTGGACACGACTTAGCAACTGAACTGAACTGAGGTGCCTATGTATTCACAATATACTACTGAGTCAATTTTCTCTTTTGCTGCATCTAAGAAATATCACAGTTATATAGTGCTTGAGCTTATAAAGTACTTTCATATATAGTATCTCATTTTTTTAAAGGCAAACATTTATTGAGTCCTTGCTCAGCATCATACACTGTGCAGAGAGCATATAAGTGTTATCTCATTAAATCCGCACAAGGGAGACACAGAGTGACCTTCAAATTAGCTTTATTAAACAGATGAGGGAATAGAGGTTACAGAGTTCAGGAAATTTTCCCATGGTTGCATTTCATTTTTAGCAAGTGCTAAGGAGAAAGACAATTCTTCTTGTTGTATTTGGTTATCCTGGCTCAACTTCCCATAGGCTTTTGAGGCTCTTTTGGAAGTTTCTTGATAAGACAATTTTTCCAGTATTAGATATCCTCTGATGCTTCCTTTGGCATCCTGATCTCCTTCCTCCCCATCTTCAAAGCTGTTATGAGAGCGGTCACAAAGAGGAGGTTAGTATAACTAATGGATGGAGCATATGTTATCTTGATCATGTGAAAACATCAGCTGTGACACAAGGAGACAAAATTCAGAACCTGATGAAATAGATTTAAATCACTTAGGACTTAGAGATATAGGCTAGTAGCAGTTCCCTGCTAATAACACTGGGGTACAAAATTATATACATTTTGTTTTTGCAAAGGGAAATAAGGAATTTCATTCTCTCCTCTTTACACCAGGACTTGAAGGAAGCAAAAGTTCTTTTGCTCCTTGTCCACTGGGCCTGTTGTGGTTAAAAGCCCAGCCTGAGTTTGAATCTAGGATAAAGCCTTTAGAGTGGTGGAGCTCAGGAAGTTACTTACCCTGCCTGGGCCTCAGTTTTCTCAGTGCTTACAGGGGTTTAATAGTAACAGTCCTTTCTTCCTGTTAGCAAGACTAGATGAAGGGCCATCCAGGCCAGCATGAGCAGAAGTGCTGTCAGCTGTCACTACTTAGAAGAGAGACTGTGGCTTCTAAAGAGGTGCTGGCGACGTTCAGAGACCTGCAGCTGCCAGCTCTGTTTACCCGTCCTGACTGATCCCTCCCTTCCTCTGTCACAAGGGCAGGTCCACACATGGATATGGAGTGACGATAACACCCCAGAGACTCTTGAACCTCTTCCTTCTTGGTGTCCAGCTTGGTTGTGTACCAAGTATTTCTCTGGGGCTCATGACAAGGTCTCTTGCCCTTGCTTCTGGCACAAACCTTATCTCCAGTTGTTTGGTGGACAATTCCTGGATGTCTCAAGTTCACCATACACTCATCATGTTGTAAACCCATCTTGTCACTTATTTCCAACTAAACTACTCTTCTTCCTGATTTTCCCGTGTCCATCCTCCCTCACCTTAAGAATCATTTTTCATTCCCTCTTTTGGCTTAAATTCTGGTTACCAAAACAGGAGTGTCCATTTTTGTTGATGGCAGCCACCACCTGGTACCTCTATTTTGAACCCGTTATGGAGTTGATACTTATTTACAGTTATTCATCACTGTTGATTGAACATCTTTTCCCTCCTGGGTTATCAGCCCCATGAAGTCTGCATCATGTCTGGTTTCTCATGACAGTTCCTGGTACCATCTATGACAATGGTGGCATTCCACAAATAGAGGCTAACTGTTGATTTGTTCTCTCTGATGTTTATTTTTTACCCCATCGCTAACAGTCAGCCAGACTGAGCGACTTCACTTTCACTTCTCTCTTTCATGCATTGGAGAAGGAAATGGCAACCCACTCCAGTATTCTTGCCTGGAGAATCCCAGGGATGGGGGAGCCTGGTGGGCTGCCATCTATGGGGTCACACAGAGTCGGACATGACTGAAGTGACTTAGCAGCAGCAGGGGAATAAAATTTGCCACCCTAAAATGCATTTTATCCACATGAGCATTAATTTAGGTTGATTATCTTTAAGAAACAGAAGACACAGGAAGTCTTTCTTTTTACCTCCCCCTTAGATCAGCCCTGGGATTTCTTTGGAAGGACTGATGCTAAAGCTGAAACTACAGTACTTTGGCCACCTGATGTGAAGAGTTGACTCATTGGGAAAGACTCTGATGCTGGGAGGGATTGGGGCCAGGAGGAGAAGGGGACGACCAAGGATGAGATGGCTGGATGGCATCACCGTCTCGAAGCACATGAGTCTGAGTGAACTCCGGGAGTTGGTGATGGACAGGGAGGCCTGGCGTGCTGCGATTCATGGGGTCGCAAAGAGTTGGACACAACTGAGCGACTGAACTGAACTAGCTGCCAAAAAAATTTTTAACAGAAAACCTATGCCAGGCAGGGAGGTATGACCATGGAGCATTATAGTATGGACAAGGTGTGGGGACAGTGAAGAACCCAGCAAAGGATGTTGGTTAAAATTCCTCTCTGTGTCCCATTGTCTGTCTGGCCCAACAAACATTTATTTACCAAACTTTCGCTTTTCTGTCTCCATGTCCATTGCTTTTCCTCCCCTTTGAAGAACCAAGTCACTACACTCAACATCCTCTTTTGTCTGAGCTGCTGATGATAATCAAGGTGAGGGTCGTAGCCGCTTCAGTGAGCTGCTCAGGTTTTCTGCATCTTTCTTGTGTATACATGTTATTCAATTTTATCTTAATTTTCTCCTGTTTATCTGTCTATGTCCACTTAATTCTCAGACCAACGAGAAGATCCTAATGGGTAGAGAAAAATTTCTTCCACTTTGAAACCCAGTTCCTATCCCACATTTCCAATGACACTTTTCCTGGTGAAACCATCAAAACCGCTCACCTGAACCTTTAAAAGACTCTCCTGTAGGACTGTTTGGGTCACCAGACATAGATGAGTGTGAATTCCCATTTTGAAATTTGCTAGCTATGTGATCGTGGGAAATGTTTTGAGCCTCAGTTTTTCTATTTCTAAAGTGAAAATGATAAACATACTCTTATGGTAGAAAATCAAAGGAAATAATATACATAAAGGGATTTAGAAGTGCAGGGCATATAGTGAATTCTCAGTGTGCTTTGGTTAGAGGGCAAATCTGAAATGAGAGACATGAGCACAAATTTCCCACTCATCAGCAATATGTGTCACATTACCTACTCCGGAACTCTATTTCCTTCAGATATCCTCTAAGTCTCTTGTCTGAATTTCATTCTCTCAGGACCTTACTGTCTCTGTTTGAAGCTAACAGTTAATCTAATAAATTAATACATGCTATGGACTAGTTTCTTAGAGATTTAAAGTGTTACTCTCTGGTAATATATTTTATTCTAAGAGATCCTCTAAAACAGAGGTCCCCAGTGTCTGGAATCTAGTGCCTGATGATCTGAGATGAAGCTGATTTAATAATAATAGAAATAAAATGCACAATAAATGCAGTACACTTGAATAATCCCGAAATTATCCTCCACACCCTCAACCCTTCATTCATGGAAAAATTATCTTCCATGAAACTGGTCCCTGGTGTCAAAAAGGTTGTGGATGGACCCCTGCTCTCAAAACTGCCTTTTTAAAAAAGAAACTGTTTCTGAAGATGAGACATTTAAGCACACGGCAGGCAGGCTGCGGATGTCCGGTCCTGCCAGTGTCTGCTCCCACCCCCACAGCTCTGCCCGTTGAGTGCCTCCTTTGGGCTCAGCTTTATAAAAAGCTGCAAAGATACCTACATATGAGACTGAATGGTCTGGAGAACTCTTGCCTGAAACTCTGAGACTTCGAATTGTCCTTTTGCGGCCAACTCATACCTTAGGGTTGCATCCCTCCCATTCTAGTACCATTGTCCTTCCAGAAGTAAGGCTTGTATTTCTCTTTCTAATCTTGCTCCGAGAGACTGGCTGGCTGGGTTCCCCTGATGCTCTGAGAGATTTCCTTCAAGGCTATCTCCCTGCTCGCCCAATTCTCAGCGCCCTCTGCTTTGGAATTGCCTATGCTTCGTTTCTACTCACCTGTGTATAATCACCCTCCTGGCCACCATGTCAGCTGCACAGAGCACCTGTTGCCTTAGGCTTTGGATGCCCAACTCTTTCTACTGGCTGGCCTCCCCTTTTCTTCTTGAGCCTGTTTTTATAGGGCTTGGCCAATTCAGGAAATTGTGTCTAGAAACAGCACCGTCCAATGTACCTTTACCCACTGGGTTTTTCTGAGCTGCTGATGATAATCAAGGTGAGGGTTGTAGCCACCTTGGTGAGCTGCTCAGGTTTTCTGCGTCTCTCTTGTGCATACATGTTATTCGACTTTATCTTAATTTTCTCCTTTCATCCCAAGATAAGAAAAGTGGAGGAGAGACCAAAAGGCCAACCTTTTTGCTACTTATCTAGCCATTCTACACAGTTATTTCTTGTACATAAGAGCCAACATCTTCCATTCCTTGAGTTAGGCATAAGCAGCTATTTAAAAGCACTTTGAATAGTAAACAAAACAAAACACAAATAAAAACAAAACCCAACAAAAACTCCATGTTGAATTCTAACATACCTTACATTCCCATAATTAAATGTTATTATATTAATATATTATATCTTCAATATAATTATAAAAGGCTCTGCAGTGTATCTGGCATGAAACAGTTTTACTTAGCACAGGATTTGTGGATCTAATTGGACAGCATCCATCTTAAGGCCTATAGTAAAATTATCTCTAAAGCTCTTAAAAATGGCAACCTAAACTTTCCTTAATGTCAAAAACAAATTTGCAAGAGTACATTTATCATGAACCATGACAGATTTATGTAATCATAACTTTAAAGTAGTACTTATCATTTCCAGAGGAATGATTGGTCTCTGCTCTTAGAAGCAGGGCCTCTGTTATAGCAGAGGATTAATAGCATATAGGTCACCTGTTATATTTGGAAGTTATTTTAACTTCTTCAGGCATTTTCCTACCAACTCACTATTATAATTTGTGATTACAATCCTAGGCCCTGGAACACATATCTTTGTTAAATTTGAAAATACATAATGAGGTTTCTATGAGAAAAGTATTTTATTTTCCCAGCAACTGATTAATAAAGGATGAGTTCTATATGATTCGGGCTTCCCTGGTGGCTCAGATGGTAAAGATTCCGCCTGCAATGCAAAAGACCCAGGTTCGATCCCTGGGTCAGGAAGATAACCTTGAGAAGGGAATGGCTACCCACTCCAGCATTCTTGCCTGGAGAATTCCATGGATAGAGGAGCCTGGCAGCCTACAGTCCATGGGGTCACAAAGAATCGGACACGACTGAGTGACTAACACTTTCACTTTTCACTTTCTGTATGACTCACTGGAGGGAAATGGCTTCATTGTTGGTGTTATATAGCATGACCTACACAACAAAAAGATAAAAGAATTCTGCTTTCTCCACAATGGAGTAACTGGTACTCAGCCTGCCCACCCACTGAAAACCATTAGGGGACTGAACAAAATGTTTTTAAGTACTGGTTTGTTACCCAACCAAACTTGGGTCCACTTGCCCCTGAGCAGTAATGCCAATCTACTGACATTAGTTGTGATGAAGGAGAGTGTAGCATGTATTTTTAAAGAGCCAATAAAAGGAGAAGGGATGGCTTGCACTCTAAAGCCCCAAACCGCCCCAGGTGTTTCAGCAAAGGATTTCTAAAGGCTAAGTGCAGGGCGGGCTGTTAACATTATCAGTCCTCAGGTGTCTGTAGGTCTAGGACCTCATGCTCATCAACCAGTTAATGTCATCCATTTGGTGGTGGATTTAGTATCTGTAAAGTAACTCAGGAAAAGAGCATCAGATACTGTTATCCAGATACTTCAGAGGGGAGCCACAGCAGAGGACATGGGCATGGGGTCTGTCCCGGGAAGGCCCCCGAGGGTCCTACTCCATTACCAGTTGACAGACAGCACAGGGCTGTGATACCCAACACAGGAATGAAGTTATATGAGCACTCAGTTGCCCCCAGATTTCCATCAGGAAGTCCTTCACAACTATGTCATGAGAGGGGGGAACTCACACAGGATACAGGTATCCTCCTGACCTGAGCTGTCAGAGACTGGAGTTCATGGAAGCTGAAGCTGCTGAACTTTTCCATAAAGAGCAGAGAGAAGAGGGAGCTACACAGAAAATTCTCTTTAGCGTGACACTCCATGAAGCAGAGCAAAGATCTACCAGGAAGCTGTAAACAGAACCTTTCCAAACAATTGTGTCCCAACAGACAGAGTGAGAAAAAGAAGCCGTCACAATTAGAGGCCCAAGCATTGCAACTAGAGAGTAGCCCCTCGCTACACCTAGAGAAAACCCGTGTGCAGCAATAAAGACTCAGAGCAGCCAAAAAACCTTAATTAATTAATTAAAAAACACCCTAGGGCTTCCCTGTGGCTCAATGGTAAAGAATCCTGTCAATGCAGGAGACGCAGATTTGATCACTGATCCAGGAAGGTCCCACGTGCTGAGGAGCTGCTAAGCCCATGTGCCACAACTACTGAGCCTGTGCTCTGAAGCTGGGGAAGCCCGCATGCCCTAGATCCCATACTCCACAAGAAGAGAAGCCACCATAATGAGAAGCCTGCACCGGCAGCTAGAGAGTAGCCTCTGCTCATGGCAACTAGGGAAAGCAACTAGAGAAAAGCCTGTGCACCAATGAAGACTCAGCACAGCCAACAAATAAATAAATAAAATTATTAAAAAAAAAAAACAACCCACTGTTTAGACTAGCTTTCTGGGTTTTTCAATACTTAAATATCTGATAAGTTGAAGACTTTCTAATAACTATTTTAAGGTGCTTATTCCTTCAGATGAAGTATACATTTTTTTTTTTTAATTCTGGAGAAATGATCTTGTTTGGAATCTCCATAATTTAAAAGCTGGAGGCAGTCTGACTTAGTATGTGGAACCAGACTGCCTGACTTTGAATCCTGATTAAGCCACGTAGTAGCTGTATATCTTGGGCAAGTTATTTACTCTATCTGGGTATTAGTTTCTCATTGGTAAAGAAGGGAAGAGTATAGCATCAGCTTCTTAGGGTTGCTATGAGAATGAAATAGATTAATATATCTAAATCATTTAGATCAGAATCAGGCATGTAGAAAATGTTTAGCAAGTGTTAGCTATTATTATTTTAAATAGATATACTTGGAAAGTATTGATCCTGTGATATTGAGTCTTATTATCCAGAAACAACCATGCACTTTATTATTTTCATCCTAAAATTCAATACCTTCTATGAAAGGTAACAATACGCTGACAACTTGAAAAATTATCTCATTTCAACAAAAATTCAAGATGTAATTATATTTTGAGAAAAAGAGAACATTACAAAATAATCAATAAACATTTTTTCAGTTTTGTTAGTTTGAGAGTTTTATTTAGCAATCTCAGTGATTTACATTTTACAATGATTTTCCTACAGAGCACTCTTTTAAAACACAAAGTATTGTTTTCTGGAAAGAAATGTAATGAAGAAACAGAAATGACTCTCATTAAAATTGGTTACGTTGGCTGCTTTCATTTCCAATAAGCAAATATAATTTCAAATTGAAACATATGTGTACACCAAGGGACAATACTATTAATGAAGAGTGTATCCAAATGTCAAAATCATGCAGACTTTGTAGTTTTGGAAATACAGTCCAAAATCCAAATGTCATAAACACTCAAGTGACCTTTGTGTTCCAAACAGAGGCCAAATGGCCAAATCTGGCTTACATTACCATGGAAACACACTTTGATGGAAGGATGTCTGATGAGGTTGAGCAGCATGAATGATTAAGGGGAATGTTGTGATAAATGATCATATGTGGCAGTGTGGTTACCCTTTGCAAGAGATTAAGGGTGTATGTGCTGTGTAGATAGCATTGTTTAAGAAAATATTATATCAGCTAATGTCTATAAGAGCTGAGCAAACCAGAAATATTTGAATATTCCTCTTTGAGGTTCTTAATATAAAAATGTAAGGTGTGAAAAAGACAACAACTCAATTTTGAGGACAAAAGTTAATCACAAGCATAATTTATTTTATCGTGCTTCTCAGCAAATACCATACTAAGAAACTTTATAAAATAAACTAATTTTTAAAAAACCTAGTTATTAAAACTGTCAGCCCAAGCATAGCATAAAGATGAATTTTCTCTTATTGGTGGGAATTAGCCACATATTCAAATTAATTTAATTGCAGTCACAGATGTGTGTCCCTACTATGTGGAAGGCACTATGATGTGTAACAGTAATACAAAGATAAGAAAGACAGTGTGTGTGGTTGTGAAGGAATGATAAGTCCAAAGATAATGTATTCTGCTTTAGGTTATAACATAGTCATAACAGTGATTCAAATTAAAGGCCGTAACGATTCACTGGAGGAGAATATTGAATTTGGACTTGAGGACCAGGGGAAGTGTTCAAAGAATAGAAAGTCCTCAAGGAGAGCAAAGAGATGTGTAGCAAAAAAAAAGCACTAGAATAGGAAAGACCTGAAGGAAGAAAAGCAAGAGATGAGTACCTATAGGATTATTAGATGAGATGACTCACCCACAGTATGAAGGGGGCTACAGAGAAATAAGAATGTCTCAAAAATGTAAACTGAGGACATATGCAGTCCCTCAGTCCCAACCATTCTCCTTATATTAAAAAGAAAAAGAAAATCCACAGTAGCATGGGAAAACAAGAAGGGTCTTGTCAAGAGAAAATTGGAAGAATCTTTGATATTTAGCAGTCAGGATCTGGTCTACAGGAAAATGTGATGAGAGGCCATTTGAGCACATCAAACATGCTGTCCAGGGAAGTTAGATGCAGAGGAACTCCAACCCTAGAGGCAAACAGTCAAAGAACACTGAAGCTAATAAGGGCAGTCTTCAGAGTTATTATTGGAGAGTTGAATCTTGAGCTCTAAGACAAAGGAATTGTCCTCCTTCTACAAAACCATAGACAGCAGAGCCATTTCCCACAGCCTAAAGCATCATGGTGAGTGATGCTAAAGGTGCAGACAGGACCTCAGAAAGATACTGATGTGTGGGAGTGACAGGAAGCTTTCACTCTCAGAAAACAAGCTCCACTTCTGGAGGGAAGTAACAGCGATCAAAGGTTCTCACTTTGTGGAATATCCTAGACAAGAATACCCTACATTTAGATCTGAAACAATTGAATGGGAAAGCAATAGAATGGGAAAGACCAGAAATCTCTTCAAGAAAATTAGAGATACCAAGGAAACATTTCATTTAAAGATGGGCATAATAAAGGACAGAAATGGTATGGNTTTGTGGAATATCCTAGACAAGAATACCCTACATTTAGATCTGAAACAATTGAATGGGAAAGCAATAGAATGGGAAAGACCAGAAATCTCTTCAAGAAAATTAGAGATACCAAGGAAACATTTCATTTAAAGATGGGCATAATAAAGGACAGAAATGGTATGGCTAACAGAAGCAGAAGATATTAAGAGGAGGTGGCAAGAATATACAGAACTGTACAAAAAAGATCTTCATGACCCAGATAACCACAATGGAGTGATCACTCACCTAGAGCCAGACATCCTGGAATGTGAAGCCAAGTGGGCCATCACTACAAACAAAGCTAGTGGAGGTGATGGAATTCCAGTTGAGCTATTTCAAATCCTAAAAGATGATGCTGTGAAAGTGCTGCACTCAATATGCCAGCAAGTTTGGAAAACTCAGCAGTGGCGACAGGACTGGAAAAGGTCAGTTTTCATTCCAATTCCAAAGAAAGGCAAGGCCAAAGAATGTTCAAACTACCACACAATTGCACTCATCTCACAAGCCAGCAAAGTAATGCTCAAAATTCTCCTAACCAGATTTCAACAGTGCATGAACCGTGAACTTCCAGATGTTCAAGCTGGATTTAGAAAAGGCAAAGGAACCAGAGATCAAATTACCAACATCCATTGGATCATCAAAAGAGCAAGAGAGTTCCAGAAAAACACCTGCTTCATTGATTACACCAAAGCCTTTGACTGTGTTTAACCAGATTTCAACAGGGCATGAACCGTGAACTTCCAGATGTTCAAGCTGGATTTAGAAAAGGCAAAGGAACCAGAGATCAAATTACCAACATCCATTGGATCATCAAAAGAGCAAGAGAGTTCCAGAAAAACACCTGCTTCATTGATTACACCAAAGCCTTTGACTGTGTAGACCACAACAAACTGGAAAATTCTTCCAGAGATGGGAATACCAAACCACCTTACCTGCCTACTGAGAATTCTGTATGCAGGTCAAGAAGTTAGAACTGGACATGGAACAACAGATTGGTTCCAAATTGGGAAAGGAGTATGTTAAGGCTGTATATTGTCATCTTACTTATTCAACTTATATGAAGAGTACATCATGAGAAATTCTGGGCTGAATGAAGCACAAGCTAGAATCAAGATTGCTGGGAGAAATATCAATAACCTCAGATACACAGATGAAACCACCCTTATGGCAGAAAGTGAAGAACTAAAGAGTCTCTTGATGAAAGTGAAAGAGGAGAGTGAAAAAGCTGGCTTAAGACTCAGCATTCAAAAAACGAAGATCGTGTCATCTGGTCCCATCACTTCATGGGAAATAGATGGGGAAACAATGGAAACAGTGGGAGACTTTATTTTCCTGGGCTTCAAAATCACTGCAGATGGTGACTGAAGCCATGAAATTAAAAAATGCTTGCTCCTTGGAAGAAAAGCTGTAACCAGCCTAGAAAGCATATTAAAAAGCAGAGACATTACTTTGCTGAGAAAGGTCCATCTAGTCAAAGCTATGGTTTTTTCCAGTAGTCATGTGTGGATATAAAGTTGGAGTATAAAAAAAACTGTAAAGTGATGCTTAAAATTCTCCAAGTCAGGCTTCAGCAATACGTGAACCGTGAACTTCCAGATGTTCAAGCTGGTTTTAGAAAAAGCAGAGGAACCAGAGATCAAATTGCCAACATGCGCTGGATCACTGAAAAAGCAAGAGAGTTCCAGAAAAACATCTATTTCTGCTTTATTGACTATGCCAAAGCCTT